>QJNV01000081.1:0-192856 GCA_004155935.1 Monosporascus sp. GIB2 | reverse complement strand
GAAATATTAAGAAAACGACAAAATAAAAGCGTTATTTGTTAAAAAAAAAAAAAATAAAAAATAAAAAAAAAAAAAAAAAAAAAAAAAAAAAAAAAAAAAAAAAAAAAAAGGCGATAAGGTGCAATATACCTTAATTATTTCGTTATTGTATTACCGCGCCCAAAATATAATTTGACGCGTTGGTTTTTAGCTTAACTAAGCGATTAAGATCGTACATAATTAATATCGGTTAATTAATAATAGCTTTTTTAATCTGTTGGAAGTCTTTTTTATTTTTAACGTCTATTCAAAATTTTCCCCGTTTTTGTAAAATTATTTAGAAATATTACTATCCGGCTACAATTTCTAATAAACTTTCGATAATAATTAACGAATCCAAGAAAGGCTTGTACTTTCGTAATTATAATAGGCATTATCTAATCTCGTACTATTGCGATTTTTTAAGGTTTATTTTACTATATTCGGAAGTAATAATATAACTTAAGTATTTAACTTCTTGTATATAAAATTAGCTTTTTTCCGCGTTAATTAGTAAATTAACGTTTTAAAATAATTGTAATATCTAATAAACGTATTTCTCGTATTATTTCTTCGTTTTTCAAAAGATAAATATGTTGTCGAGATAGTATACCATAAAAACGTCGAGATGTTTTTTAAAAACGTAATTAACTATACGCTAAAAGGTAACGGATGCGTTAATAAGTCCTATAAGGATAATAACGTACTCGTACAGGCCGTGATTAGTCTGAAACAGTATCTTTTATTCGTAACCTTTTTTGATTTTAATTAAGTTAAATCTATTTTTAAGGTTAAAAGTAATAAACTATTATGCTTCGTAAAAGCGGTTTTTTATTTTATTAATGAAGGGTAATAGCATTTAATCCTTAATACTAATACTATGAAATAGTTGGTAATCGATAATTAATCTTAACTTCCTCTTTTTTTTAGGTATGAAAAATATAAGATATTTAACTAGTAATTTTAACAGTCGAATTCATCTTTTCTTTAATCGATTCTTTAGATATTTCTTAAATACGTATAATTTTATTTCGTTAAGATTATAAAGGATATAAAACCTAATTAATATTTCTTTTTTTAGAATAATTTTATAGTTTTATTCATTATGTTTCAGTAATTTCGTTTTAAAATTTTTTTTATATAAAGTCGCTCGTATTTATAATATTGTAATAATATATTAGTTAAATTATTTAATTCGTTGGATTATTATTATAAATCGTTATTTAATTGCTATAATTTCGCTTTGATAGTAGTAATAATACGTCGTACTTTTTTATGGTGCCCTTTTTTTTTGTATCGTATTCCTATAGGTGGTAAGGTTTTTATCGTATCCTTATGCCGGCATTCGTCGTTATTTTCGATTAAATGTTAAAATCTTTATCGTTTTTTTTATACTTATCGTTAGGTTGTAAAAACAATTTTATCTAACCAGTTTCCTAATCGATTAAAGGGTTATACTAGTGTAATCATGTCCGTCCTAAAATTATATCGTAATTCCCCAGCGGTACGATATCGAAATAATTAATTTCGCGTGTGACTTTTTTATTATCGTAAAAAAATAGTTAACTTTCGGCGTTGTTCGCGATGTAAGAGTTTTTTTTATATTTCCATAATAGCCAAAGTCGGTTAATTATTTTAGGTATAATGTAATTACCTTTTAAGGTTTCGTTATTCATTATAGCGGTACATTAATATGTTTTAATCCATATTTTCAAGATGATAGAATTATTGTTATTTCTTATTATTGCTAAATCTTTTTTGGGGAGTATTTGTTAACTTCTTTACGTTTTGCCATCCTCCGATTTTTTTATAGGTAGCTTTCGTTTTTTAGGTTTCGTTTAAATTATCGTACCTATATATATAATTAGTCGATGTTTTTTTGCGATTGCTTGATGTGGTTTTATTATTGTTTTGTTTCTTTTCGCAATTGATTACCTTGTTCGTTTATTTTTTTTATTTTCTTATTATAATTGTCAAATATTTATTTATTATCGATTTGCTACATCTTTTATTTTTATATTATTTATGACGGCTAGGCTAATTAACTAACTATTAAACCTAAGTCGACGGGCTTATATTGGCAGAGTACTATAAAACACTAAGTAATAATATAACTTAGTTACGTTTCGTAATATTAAGGGCGTCTTAGGTAACGAAGTTGTATTGCAAGTTGTAGCTATCTAACTTATAGATCTAACGAATATATATATATTTGTTTAACGGATTATGATGGATATCGCAATCCAAGGAAATCTATATCACGTAACTCGACCCACTTGGCTCTTATTTTCGGGCTTTTTTCGCCAAAAGGCCGTTTCCGAGGTCCGCCCATATTATGTCATAACACGATCCCCTTTTTTAAAATTTTCGCCCCGAAGATTTTTTTCGTAAGTATAGGTTTATTTTTACCATGTCGGGTTATGTAACTAACCGTAAACCTCGTCATTGTCCTAACCAGAAATAAAATATTATTTCTCTTGCTAACTTTATCATTAAGTGTAGTTTTAAAATTATGACGTATACTTCTTATTCCGAAAAAGGTTTTCGCTATATCATGATTAAAAACTTTAAGCGTTATAAATAATACGTTCGTTATCTATATCGTCGTTATAACGGGTCGGCAGTTCTCTTTAGCTTTTTAGAAAACATTAATCGTATCAAGGATCGGCTTAATCGCAAGCGACAGCTTACACAAAAGCGTCTCCTTTAGCTCCGAAAAAATCTTTCGAACAAAACGTTTAAAATCTCCAAACAAATCGCTCGCCTTTTTCGTATCGAAAAATAATAGGTGCTTTTTCGGAATAAGGGGGTAAAACTAATTCGTAAAAAGGTAAAGCATTTGGATATATTAACGGAATAAAAGGAAACGGAAAAACAAAGTCGTTTGGAAATGGAGCTTAAGGTTATTATGTCCGTAAGCCTGCTTGCAGATAATTACTTTAGCTATCCTTCCATCAGTAGTTTAAATTGGGATGCGATTTTTGGCGCTTTCTCCGCTAGTAAAAGCTTTTTAACAGCTGTTAGGCGTGCATAAAATCTTTTGCAAATTCCTAGGAGGTTTTTGAGTCGGGGTAATTTTTCCATTTCACCAGGTACTAAGTAAATCCGTCGGCTTTTCGTATGTCCAAGATTTTCTCTGCCTCGTGTTCTTGTTCGTTTTTTATCTTTTCGTCGTCTTACTTAATATGTATTTTAATAATATCCGCGGCTAACTTAAATAAGGATATATGGAAAATTGGATAAAATTTAACTTTCGGTAATAGCTTTAATTAGTAATTGTTATTTAAGATTTTCTTGCTGATTTTATATAGGCCTATATATTTGAAATTAAGTTATTTATTTGGGCGTTTTGTCTATATATTTTTAATAGCTAGGTAAACTATCTTTCTCTCCGAAAAGGTTAATTTTTCCAACCGTTTTTAGTTATAGTATTTTTTTATTTAATCGCGTACGAACTCGAATTCCGTTTTTATTTCTTAATGTAATTATTTCAATTATTCTAACGTAAAAATTGCTTTAACACTAAATAATCCTTTTTTTTGTAATTTTCGACAAATTTCTAGAGTAAATCCAAAATTAGCTATAAACGGGGTTGTTTTTATACTTTCGTGATAATTAGTATTGTAGGTTATTTAAGTTATTAGTAACTTTTTAATCTAATTATTTTGCTTATAATTAATATAATATCGTAGATATATTTTTAGTATTTAATTTTGTCGTTCCATTTAACTATTTGTTTATGGTCGAAACGCGCTAGATAGTTTATAGTTTAAGCCGATTTGCGCTATTAAACTTTGCTAAAACTTAAAGGTAAACGTAATTCCTTTATCTTAAATAATTTCGTACGGTAATCCGTATACGCTAAAAATATTTTTGAGAAAAATATATGCCATTTATTTAACGTTTATGTTTTCGTTATAAGGCAGGAAATAAGAAAATTTTGTAAATCGATTAACGATTATAAAAATATTATCGTAATGTATTCCTGTTGTTAGATTTTCGGATAAGGGAAGTTTGATGATAAAATTTATCGTAATAAAGTCTTATAATCGTTTTGCAACCGGGAGTAATTGTAGTTCTCCGTAAGGTTTATATCGTCGTACTTTTGCTTTATTACAAGTATCGCATTATCGTTATACTTTTTATACCATGCTTTTCATTTTAGGGAAAAAGTATATACGTTAAAAGCGTTTTAAGGTTTTACAAATTTCTGGATATCCGTATAAAAAATGTTTATGTATTTTTCGTACTAAATCTTTTTAACATTTTTCGGGGATTTATATTTTATTAGTTTTTTCTAGTAGGTTGTTATTATATTGCTTGATTTTTTGATATATGTCGGAAATTATTGCTCGTATTATTGCGATTTGTCGTAACCGTAAATATCTTTATGTTGTGATTTTAAAAATTGCGTAATTGATTTTGATTATTTTTTTTTCGAAATTCGGTCGTTTATTAAATATATCGGTTTTCTTATTTTCTGAACCTTTGCGATAAATAATAACGAAATTATAATCGGTTAGTTTTTCGGCGTAACGTAATTATCGTACTGTAAGTTTTTTAGTTATAATAAACCGGGTGAGGTTTTTATGGTTCGTATAAATCTTAATTTGATGTTAATTTCCTTTAAAGAAATACTTAAACTCGCGAAACGTTTTGATAATAATTAGAAACTTTTTGTCGGAGATAGCGTAACGCAGTTTAAGTCCTTACAATTTGTAGGAGAAAAAGGTAATAAGGTGTAGTACATTTTGATTATTTCGTTATCCGATTATTACGTTTAAAGCGTAATTTAACGTATCGGTTTTTAGCTTTATTAGGCGATTCGGATCGTACATAATTAATACTGGCTAATTTATAATTACTTTCTTAAATCGTTAAAACGTTTTTTCCGTATTGGGTATTTATTAAAACTTTTCTTTTTTTCGTATAAGTACGTTAAAGGATATGGTTATCCGGTTGAAATTTTTAATAAATTTTTGATAATAATTAATAAATCCGAAAAAGGTTTATATTTTTTTAACGGTGGTGGGTCGTGCTTAGTTAAGTACTGCAGCGATTTTTTTAGGGTTTATTTTAATATATTCAGGAGTAATAATATGGCCAAAATATTTAACTTTTTTTTACGTTAATTAATAGGTTAGTATTCTATAATAATTGTAGCATTTTATGAACGTATTTTTTATGTTATTCCTAAGTTTTTAAGAAGATAAAGATATCGTCGAGGTAACATACGACAAAAATATCTAGATGTTTTCGGATAATATGGTTAATTATACGCTAAAAGGTGGCGGGCGCGTTAGTAAGTCCCATAAGGGTAACGAGATATTTATAAAGGCTATATTTAGTTCGAAACACCGTTTTTTATTCGTAATCTTTTTTAATACGAATTAAGTTGTATCCGTTTTTAAGGTTAAAAGCGGTAAATTATTGTGCTCCGTAAAAGCGGTTTTTTATTTTACTGATTAAGGGTAATATTATTCGATTTTTAATAGTGATATTGTTAAGCTGTTAGTAATCCATAACTAATCGTAGTTTGCTATTATTTTTTTAGCATAAAGAATATAGGATAACCGGTTAAAGATTGGGATAATCGAATTTATCTTTTTTTAAGTTAATTTTTTAAGTATTCTCGGAGTATTCGTAGTTCCGTTTTATTAAGGTTTTAGATAGGATAAAATTTGGTTGATGCTTTTTTTTAAGGATAATTTTATAATTTTATTCGTTATACTTTCGTAATTTCGTCTTAAGCTTTTTGTTAAATAGCTTTTTGTATTTGTAGTATTATGGTAGTATATTAGTTAATTTTTCCGATTTTAGGTTTAGCTGTTATAGGTCGTTATTTAATTGCTGTAATTTGGCTTTAATGGTAGTAATAATGCGTCGAATTTTTCTGTGATACCTCCTTTTTTTTTTGTATCGTTTTCCTGTAAGTGGTAAGGTTTTTGTTATGTCCTTATGCCGGTATTCGTCGTTATTTTCGATCGAATGTTAAAATTTTTGTGTTTTTTTTTTAGCGTTTATCGCTGGGCCGTAAAGGAAATTTTACCTGGCTAGTTGCCTAATCGATTAAGAGGTTATACTAGCGTAATTATATTGTTCTTAAGATTATATCATAATTCCCTAGCGGTATAATGTCGAAATTAATGGTTATATATCGTCCTAACGTAATAATATTAAGGTAATTAATTTCGCGTATAATTTTATTATTATCGTAAAGGAATGGTTAACTTTCGGTTATATTCGCGACGTAAGGGTTTTTCTTATATCTCTATGGCAATTTAAGTTGGTTAATTACCTTAGACGTAATGTAATTACTTCCTAAGGCTCCGTTATTTACTATAGCAGTGTACCAGTATATACTAATCCGTATTTTTAATATGATAGGATTTTCATTATTTCTTATTATTGTTAGAGCTTTTTTTGGGAGTTCCTATTAATTTCTTTAGGTTTCGCTTTCCCGCGGTTTTTTTATAAGGGGTTTAGTTTTTTTGGGAGTTGCTCGAGCCGTTATGTTCGTTTTCTAAAATCGTTAATTTAATCCCGTAATTGTTTAATAAAATGTTGTTGTTATTCGGTTTGTTATTTTAATTTATTAATACGTTCCGTATATTTGTCCATATCTTTATTAAGTTATATATTTCGAAAGTTTTATATTTTCATTATTCCTTTTAACTAAATTATTTTTTCCGTTTGTTGTTTTATTTTTTAATTTTACTATGCGAACTGCCTTTCCATAACATAATTGGCATCCCAGGTAGGAGCGTTTTTATTTATTCCCCATAAGTTTTTAATAGCTTATTCCAAATTAATCAGAATTCCTTTTTTTTAATGGTTCATAGTAACGGATAGTTAAAAATAAAAGTCCGCGATTAACTGTTACGTCGCTAAGTCGCGTCCGTTTAAAGCGTCTTTTTTTCCTTACGATAAATATTCGTAATTTTCGAAATAACAAAACGGGTTCTTACGGAAGTATTATTTTCCCGAAGGCTAGCTGTAAAATATTATTTTTTGGTTAATCTCCTTTTAAGAACGTATAGTACGGAGGTAACGATACTATCGTTTATCCTGCTTATTTCGACCGGTTTAACTGGGGAAGTCGAATTCTTTTTTTGCCATACGTATAATACGTCGGTAAATGAATTATTTCCATTCCTTATGATTAAAGTATTATAAACGTTAATAATAAAAAGGATATTTTCGCATATATCGATCCGGGGTATTAGGATAAATGGTTTCGGTTTATCCTTAATATTTTTATAGCCTTTTTTTGATTTTATCTAAAAGTTCGATTATAGTAATTCTATGGTATATTATGGCAATCGTTTTCCCCTTTGCGTTATCCGAGAGCCGTCCAGTAAGTACTAAAGTTTATGGTTTATTTTGTTGCAGTTTTTGGGGTGATCTGCATTTTTTTAGCCCTATGGCCCGTCTTGCCATAATTCTAGCATTTAATCCGTTATTTATTTTGTTTTTGAATAGCGCCGATTTCCATAAGCCCGGGTTTGGTTCCGTATGCTGTATTTTGTCGTTTAGGTGCGCTGATATTTGTATTATGGCGTAATTTACTGCCATTTTTTCCTTTGGCATTGCGGGTTCGCTAGGTATATTGCCAATTATCGATTTTTACAGTTATAGTAATGTAATCGGTCAGATATTATAGGCGGTTTTCCTTGAATAATTTCTTTTAGATTTTTCTCTTAAGCCCTTCGAAAAATCGAGCTATTAATATTTCTTGTCCTTAGTTAAGTTTGAAAGAAAATTGAACCATCTCGCTGCCATATTTAGAGGCCGATTTTTTCTGTCGTAACTGCTGGATCTTTATTTCGGCTTTCGTTTTTTCGTTTACTATACTAATGGCTTTTTAAATAATTTGTTCGAACGTTTCGTAATTATTATAAATTCGTACCATTTTAGAGTTTTATTGTTCTAAGAGTATTATAACGTGTTTTCTTATAGCGAGCTCAAACTAAATGGCCGTATGGCCCGAGAGTTATCCGGCCGCAAACTTAATTCGTACCGTAAAAGTAGTAAATCGTACTACAAAGTATCCGAAATACAAGTGATATTAAGTAAGGAATAACTGTAGTTTAGTCGACGTTCCATCAAAAGGTTTAAGTTTAGGGGGTTTTAGCATTTCTCCCAGTTCCTTATTGGAAATCGGTTAAGCAGGTATCTTTTTAAGGGTTTGTCGTGTTTGTTTTAAAAGGGTTTAAGTAACTTAAAGTGTCGAGGTAAGTTCCGTATTATTTCGTTCGAGCTGGGTAATACGTTAATTCACAAAATCTAGGCGTCGAAGGACCTTTTCCTTAGTTAAGGCGGGTGTTTGCTTTTTTTCGTCCGAATTTATATCATTATCCCTTAGGATTTCGTAAGCGGGCTGCTTGCTAGTAGATATATTATCGGGATATTGCTTAGAGTTTAACAGTACTACTAAATAAAAGTTTGTAACGTATAACGGTTAGGTTAATTAATTAATTATTAAACCTAAGTCGACAGGTTTATATTAGCAGAATATTGTAAGATACTAAGCAATAATGTAACTTAGTTACATTTCGTAATATCAAAGGCGTTTTAGGTAACGAAGTTATATTGCAAACTATAACTATTTAACTTATGGATTTAACGAATGTATATATATTCGTTTAACGGATTATAATAGATATCGCAATCCAAGGAAATTCTTCCGATAGATTGTGATGGATATCGCAATTTAAGGAAATCCTTCCGATAGATTATGATGGATATCGCAATCCAAGAAAATCCATATCACGTGACTCGACCCACTTGGGTCCTGTTTTCGGACTCTTTTCGCCAAGAGGCCGTTTCCGAGGTCCGCCCATGTTGTATCATAACATTATTATATCGGTTCCGGTTTTGGAGTAACCAAATTTCCCTTTAAGTAACGTAAAACAGTTTCCTTATTTTTAAGCCTTTCCTTTTTAATGTAGGGTTTTTTTATTTATATCTCATAGCGTATTTTATATCAGAGTGTTTTCGTTTTTTCTCTATACATCCTTAATAAATTGTGTAAAATTTGTTGAAATTCCTTTTTTTTCTTAAGGTCCGTGGTTGTAGCTAATTGAAGGTATAGATTTGCAATTAGCTGTTACGTAATTTTGTTAAGTTTTTTTTGGGCCGCCTTTTTCTGTACTCGATATTTATAGGTATGATAAAAGCAGAGGGGGCTTTCTTACGGGTAATTTTATTCTTCCGGCTAGTTTGTACCATTACGATGTTATTGATTTTTTCCTGGCTGGTTTTTTGATATAGGTAGTTATATTAGCATTAATTTCTGAGATCGGTTTTTTGTCGTTTGGCGAAGTCGAATCCTTGGTTTTATATACGTAATAAGCGTTTAGTGACGTATTGCTTTTTCTTTCTTATGAAGTAGGTATTAGAGTTTTTTATAGAATATAGCATTAAGTTGATTATGTTAATTAACATTTTTAAGTACGATAATTTTTGTCTACTTCTAATGGTTCTTAAGCTATTTTTTGAGCATTTATACTAATTATCGTTGATAACTCTTTTATTATTTTTTAAATAGTAGTTGTTTTTCTGTGACATCTTCCCATTTTTTCAATTTTATAGTTATTGGCGTAGAGATATTTGCTGTTTTTACTGTATTCATACAGTTTCTTAAGATAATCTTTTAGTTTTCCCCCACCCTTGTGATATTTTTTTACTAAAGAACTTCAAGGAGTTCCCTTTCCATTGTATTATAGCGAGGGTTTTTCCTCCTAGGTTGTTTAACGATTATCCTGTAGGTACTGAAATTTATAGCTTATTTTGTCGTAGTTTCTTAGGCGACCTATATTAAGGTACCTTATGACCTATTTTGCTACAATTCTAATATTAGATGCGTCGTGTATTTTGTTAAATGGTTCCGATTTCCATGAGTCCCGGTTCCGTCCCGTACGAGGTATTGTATTTCTTAGGACCACTGGCGTTTGCCGTATACCGGGGCTTATTGTTATTTCGGGTGCTTATTTTTGGGATATATCGTTTTCGTCGTTTTTGTTGTTGTTTATATTATTAATTATTTATTTTAATAGTTTTTACGACGTATCGATCCAAGGTAATAAGTCGTTCGATTTTAACTATTTTATCTTTAGTGTTATCCTTAAGTCCTTGGTAAAATATGTTGGTTAAAATTTTTTCTTTTTTATTTTCTTCTTCGGCCTTAATAATTAAAATTTTAAAAATAACGGCATATTTAAATGCGAATCCTTTTTGTTTCAAATTAAAGATTTTTTAAGCCGTAAATCGTTTTTTGTTAGAGTTATCAAAATTAGAACGAAATTTATTTTTAAAATTACTATACGCCGAAAAAATGCTATTAGTTAAAGTTTTTCGGTTACTTTCAGCATTTTCCAGGTAATTTCTTATAATGGGTTCGAATTAATTCGCCGCGTTCCCGGTAAGGCATGTTTTTACAGTAAGAATCCGATCCGGGATGCTATCGAAATTTAAGAAGCGTAGGTAAACGCGTGCTTAGGTAAAAAAAGTTTATAGGTTTCCCTTACCATTATAAGGTTCCGGTTTTTTGGGTTTTATTTTAGTGATAATGGTTGTTGGAGCAGGTTCGGCTATTTGATCGGCAAGTTGTTAAAACTCCTTCTTTAAGGCCCGAATGCGCGCCTAGAGTTATTAAGAGGTGGTTTCTTATAAATCACTGGTCGACATCTTAATAGTATTAAATATTACTTAAAATCTAACGGTATTATTAAAGAAAACTTTGCAACGTATAACGGCTAAATTAATTAACCAATTATTCAATTTAAATGTACGGGTTTATGTTAGTAAAATACTATGAGAATCTGAGTAACAAGTAATAAGGGTAATACTAAAGGTGTTTTAGGTAACGAAGTTATATTATAAGTTATCTTTTATTAAATTATAAGATTTAACGAATATATATATCCTTGTTTTCTTACTACTGGTTTATCTTTACTTAGTTAACAGTTACTAAATAACGATTAGCCGTGCTTAGTTAAACCAGTAGTATTTAGTTAACTAATATTAAGCACTAATTATATGATCTGACCTACTTGGGTCCTGTTTCGGTCCAACTAGACCGTTTTCGGGGCCTCCCACCTGTCAGGTCGTAACACATAAGGACATATCAAATATTTTACCACCTAAAAGAATACGACATAAAATAAAACGGGCATTATAAGGAAATACAACGCATTATTGCGACTATTAAAGCGAAACTAGAATAATTAAATAACGATTTAATAATATCAAAACCTAAAAAGTTAAAAGATTTAACGAATATATTATTATAATACCATAAGTATCCGCGCTTATTTTATAAAAAAGTTCCATGTAAAATTATCCAAATATAACGTCCCACACAAGCTCCCGGGACATACAAGCTCGGGGGACACTTTTTGGCACCTCCCAATAATTAATCCAAATAATTTAACTATAACGCAATAAATTAATTCAAACTAATCGGATTTTCCGTCTCTAAACGTCTTTATAACTTCCTTACAAATACGCGCATTATATCCGGGTTTACTGCAAATATTATACTTCTGTTTTTTCGTTTAAACCCTTTTACAACGATTTTTTTCAATCTTTTTTAATTACGATTACTTATTGCCACCCTCTTTTTTAACGATTAAAGCTTTTACCTCTCTTATGATAAGTATTCCTCCTTCCTGAAAACGTACGTTTCTAGTTTTACGACGTTTACTAAAGATATAATTTATTTCGCGTAATTTAACGTTTTTTTTTCAAAAAAAAAAGGTTTTATATAACAATATAATATAATTTTTTATTATAAGATTAACCGATTTAAGAATTTCTATCGGCGAATTACTTTAATAATTCTTATTTTTCTTTTTATAAATAACGTTCTTATTTTATTACTTTACGAATATTTTTAAAGGTTTTCGCGGGCAAAAAAATACAACCGGCGAAAGTTAACGGGAAAACGGTTAACGTAAATATAATTAAAAATGTTTCAAGTTCGGAAAAATGTTATTAAAATCGAATAAAATAAAACTAACTTTTGCGAATCCGGATTTAATATTATGGGACGCTATAGCAACTTTAAACGCGCTGTAAAAACCGGCGATAAAATTTTTCTTAATACTATAAATAACCTAACGTCGTATAAAACTTTCGATATATAACGAATAAACGCGTTTTAATATAGAAAAACAAAATACGTTAAAAGGTTAAAGCCGATAGGAAAAACGGGCCGGTATACAAAATATAATAATATTATTAATCTTACAGTAACTTTCGAATTCGATTAAATAATAACTTTCGTAACCGTTAAAAATAAAGAAACGTTTCGAACTTTTCGTACGCGTTTTAATGTATTTATCGAAATATTTAATTTATTTTAAACTTAATTTATTTATTGTCTAACCGTTCTTGCTTATAATACTTTTCTAGTCGGGTAAGAATCCGTTATCGGCGAACTAGCGAAAAAAAAAAAATTTTCCCAGTAAAAATAATAAATAAAAATAAGGTCCAACCTTAAAAGTTAATAACGTATATTACTATAAATTATTTCCCATTCCCTTATTAAAACTTATTCAAATATTTTGCGTTTTTTAACATTAATAATAACCATGCCGGTTGCCATAAAAAGCTCTATTAAAAACCTTATTTCGTCGAAATTATAACTATCCTTTTCGGTAATACCGTATTTAACAATTATAACCCTAATAAATTTAAACTATTTACGAAATACCTTTAAATTTTCGTATAAAACTCTTTAATTATTCATCTTTCGATTTAAACACGTTTTAAATCTTTTTACCATTTAACAGAATTTGACGCCTAGTTAACTCCGACGCGTTCCGTAACGCGTTAAGCAAGCAATAAATTAGCTATATCTTTAACGTGCTAAAACCGGATAAAAAACGTTTACGGATTTAAATTAAGGATTTTTCGATAATAAACTTTTTTTCAGTTGGCGTTAATTTTCGTAAATCGGGAATAATATTAGTGTGACGGCTAGGCTAATTAACCAATTATTAAACCTAAGTCGACGGGTTTATGTCGGCAGAGTACTGTGGGAATCTGAGTAATAGAGTAACAAGGTAACTTAGTTACGTTTCGTAATACCAAGGGCGTTTTGGGTAACGAAGTTGTATTATAAGTTATCGCTATTTATCTTTAGAAATAACGAGCGTATATATCCTAAATCTATATTGCTGGCTTAATTTTGCTTAATTGATTATCGTTAAGTAATGCTCCGTGGTGCTTAATTGTACTTAGTGCATTATTGTTAAATACTGTTTACGTGATTTGACTTATTTGGTTTTTGTTTCGGTTTAGAGGGACCGTTTCCGAGATTTTCTTTTTGTTAGGTCGTAATACGATTTTCCTTTTCCACAAATTTTATCCTTAAGATTTTTCTTTTTTTCCTAGTAAATATTCCTTTTATTATGTCGGGTCGCGTAGTTAAAGTTTGTCGTTAGGTTTTATTTTCGACCGTTCGTCGTTAGAACCTTTTTTTTATTTTTAACGAGTTTAGTTTTGAAGTTATGCCGTATTTCTTTTGTTTTTTTAAGGGCTGGAAATGCGAAATGATGGAAAATGTTTTTAAATGTAAGGCATGTATTAAGCGGGGCATTTTCTGCGATGGGAACGGTGTCCTTTTTTTTTCTTTAAAGAATATCCGTATCGAAAATTAACGTTTAGAACGGGAGGAGGTGTTGGCGGAGGAGCGTTTTTTGGAACTGTAATAACGTTATTAACGAGAGATGAATGGGGTTATTGTACGTTTGATTCGTTTTCGGAAATAGAAAGCGTTTTTTCGTTCGAAAGGTGTTAAAATGATATAGCGTGAGTTGTAATTATTGGAAGAGTTGGAAGAGCAGGAACGGTAAGAATAAGCCGACGCGGAAGTTTTTATGGCCGCGTTGATATCGTTTGTTAGTTTTGTTGATTAGTTTGATATCGAAAATACTGATTGGTTTTTCGAGGACGTGGATTGGAGCTTTATTTTTGGTGGTTCCGCCGTTGTTGGTGAAAGTTTTTTAATAGGCGTTGTGCGCTAGTAAGGTTTTTAGCGGGTTCCCAAAAGGTTTCCGAATCGGGGTAACTTTTTTATTTGATTAGGTATTTTATGAGTTTATTAACTTTTTGTAAGTTTAGGATTTTTTTTGCTTTGTATTTTTGTTTGTTGTTTATTTCTATATTGTTTTATTCCGTATGTATTTTGATGGTGTTTGCTGCTGACTTAAGTAGGGATATATAAAAGATTGGATGGAGTTTAATTCGGGGTGGTAACTTTAATTAATAGTTATTGTCAAAAATTTTTTTGATGATTTTATAAAGACCGATGTATTTAAAGTCGAGTTTTTTGTTTGGGCGTTTTATTTAGATGTTTTTAGTAGTTAGGTAAATTTTTTTTTTGAAAAGGTTGGTCCTTTTAACCGTTTTTGGTTATAGTGTTTTTTTATTTGATTACGTACGAATTTAAGTTTTATCTTTATTTTTTGGTGCAGTTACTTAAGTTATTTTGTTATGAGGATTACCTTAATGCTAAGTGATTTTTTTTTGTACTTTTTTATAAACTTTTAGAATAAATCCAAAATTGGTTATGGACGGTATAGTTTTGATGTTTTCGTGGTAATTGGTGTTATAAGTTACTTTAGTTGCTGGCAATTTTTTAACCTAGTTATTTTGTTCGTAGTTGATGTAGTATCGTAAATACGTTTTAAGTATTTGATTTTGTCGTTTCGTTTGTTTATTTATCTGGGGTCGAAAGGTACTGGATAATTTGTAATTTAGGTTAATTTATGTTATTAGGTTTTGCCAAAATTTGGAAGTAAATATTATTTTTTATTTAAAACGATTTCGTATGGTAATCCGTGTACGTTGAAAATATTTCGAAAGAAAATGTATGTTATTTGTTCGGCGTTCGTGTTTTCGTTATAAGGTAGAAAATAAGAAAACTTTATGAACCGATTAACGATTACAAAGATGCTGTTATAGTGCATGCCCGTAGTTGGATTTTTTAATAAGGGAAGTTTGGTGATAAAATTTATCGTGATAAAATCCCATAGTCGTTTTGCGATTGGTAATGGTTGTAATTTTCCGTAAGGTTTATGTTTTTATGCTTTAACTTTGTTGCAAACGTTGTATTATCGTCGTACCTTTTGTATTATATTTTTTATTTTAGGAAAGGAATATATATGCTAGAAGCGTTTTAAGGTTTTGTGGATTTTTGGATTTCCGTATAAGGGATGTTTATGTATTTCCCGTATTAAGTCCTTTTGATATTTTTTTAGGATTTGTACTTTATCGGTTTTTTTTTAATAGATCGTTATTGTATTATTTGATTTTCTGATATATATCTGGGGTCGTTTTTTGTATTTCTGAAATTTGGCGTGGGCGTAGGTATTTTTTTTTTGGTGGTATCGAAAACCGTATGGTTGATTTTAGCTATTTTTTCCTTAAGATCGGGTCGTTTACTAAGTGTATCGGCTTTTTTATTTTTTAAACTTTTGCAATAAATGATGATGAAATTATATTTGGTTAGTTTTTTTGCGTAGCGAAGTTGTCGTGCTGTGAGTTTTTTGGTTGTGGTAAACTGTGTAAAATTTTGATGATCCGTATAGACCTTAATCTGATATTAGTTATTTTTAAGGAAATGTTTAAACTTGCGAAATGTTTTAATAATAGCCAAATATTTTTTATCGGGGATGGCGTATCGTAATTTTGATTTTTGCAATTTGTAAGAAAAGAAAGTAATAAGGTGTAATATATTTTGATTATTTCGTTATCCGATTATTGCGCTTAAAGTATAATTTGACCTATTAATTTTTAGTTTTATTGGGCGATTGGGGTCGTACATAATTAATATTGGTTAATTTGTGATGGCTTTTTTTAGTTGTTGGAAAGTTTTTTTCGTTTTTGGTGTTTATCGAAACTTTTTTCCTTTTCGTATGAGAACATTAAAGGGTATGGTTATTCGGTTAAAGTTTTTGATAAATTTTCGATAGTAATTGACAAATCCGAGGAAGGTTTGTACTTTTTTGATTGTGGTAGGTTGTGCCTAGTTGAGTATTATAACGATTTTTTTAGGGTTCATTTTGATATGCCCAGAAGTAATAATGTGACTTAGATATTTCATTTTTTGCGTGTGAAATTAGGTTTTTTTTGCGTTAATTAGCAAGTTAGTATTTTGAAGTAATTGTAATATTTTGTGGATATGTTTTTCGTATTGTTTTTTGGTTTTGGAAAAGATAAGGATGTCGTTAAGGTAATATACAACAAAAATATCGTGATGTTTTCGAAAAATATGATTAATTATATGCTGAAAGGTAGTAGGTGCGTTGGTAAGTTTTATTGGGGTAACGAGATATTCGTAGAGGCCGTATTTTGTTCGAAACGTTATTTTTTATTCGTGGCCTTTTTTGATTCGAATTAAGTTGTATTTATTTTTAAGGTTAAAAGCGGTGAATTATTGTGTTTTATGGAAGCGACTTTTTATTTTATTAATTAGTGGTAGTGGCATTCGGTTTTTAACAGTGATATTGTTGAGTTGGCGATAATCCATAATTAGCCGTAGTTTGCCGTTTCTTTTTGGGTACGAAGAATATGGGATAACTAGCTGGTGATTTGGATAGTCGAATCCATTTTTTCTTAAGTCGGGTTTTTAGGTATTTTCGGAGTGTTTGTAGCTTTGTTTTGTTGAAATTATAGATAGGGTAAAACTTGGTTGATGTTTTTTTTAAGGATAATTTTATGGTTTTATTCGTTATATTTAGGTAATTTCGTTTTAAATTTCTTATTAAATAATTTTTTATATTTGTAATATTATAGTGATATATTGGTTAATTTTTTTGACTTAGGGACTGGTTTTTGTAAATTATTATTTAGTTGCCGTAGTTTTGCTTTGATGGTGGTAATAATGCGTCGAATTTTTCTGTGATACTTTTTTTTTTTTGTCGTTTTCTTATAGGTGGTAAGGTTTTTGTCGTATTCTTATGCCGATAATCGTCGTTATTTTCGATTAAATATTAAGATTTTTGTTTTTTTTCTTGAAATTTGTCGTTGGACCGTGAAAGGAATTTTACCTAGCCAGTTATTTAGTCGATTAAGGGGTTATACTGGCGTAACTATATTATTTTAAGATTATGTTGTAATTTTTTAATGGTATAATGTCGAAATTAATGGTTATATATTTTTTTAGTATAATAATATCTAGGTAATTAATTTCGCGTGTAACTTTTCCGTTATCGTATAAAAATGATTATCCTTCGGCGGTGTTCGTAATATAAGGGTTTTTTTTATATTTTTATAGTAGTTTGAGTTGGTTAATTATTTTAGGCGTGATGTAGTTGCCTTTTAAAGCTTCGTTGTTTACCATAGCGGTATATTAGTGTGTTCCTACTTTTATTTTTAGAGTGATGGGATTTTCGTTATTTTTAATTATTGCTAGAGCCTTTTTTAGGAGTTCTTGTTAACTTTTTTGGGTTTTGCCTCCCCGCGGCTCTTTTATAGGGGGTTTGGTTTTTTTGGGGGCTGTTTAAGTAGCTGTGTTTGTTTTCTTAGGTTATTAATTTAGTTTCGTAGTTGTTTAATAAGATGGTGTTATTGTTTAACCTGTAGCTTTAATGCGTTAATGCGTGCGGTATAGAGTTTTGTATTTTTGTGGAGTTGTGTGTTTCGGTATTTTTGCATTTTTATGAGTTTTTTTAATTAAAATATTTTTTCTGCTTGTTGTTGCATTTTTTTGATTTTATTATGTGAACTGTTTTTCCATGGCGTAGGTTGCTTTTTAGGTGGGAGTATTTTTATTTTTTTCCCTATAAATCCTTAATAACTTGTTTTAGATTAATTAAAAAAATTTTTCTTTTTTGCGGATTTATGGTAACGGATAGCTAAAGGTGAAGGTCCGCTATTAATTGTCGTATAGCTAGGTTTCGTTTTTTTAGCGCGTTTTTTTTCTTTAATGATAAATGGTTGTATTTTTCGAAGTAACAGAAAGGGTTTTTACGGGGGCATTGTTGTTTTGTGGGCCAGCTGTAAAGTGTTATTAATTGGTCGATTTCATTCTAAGAGCGTAACGTGCGAAGGTGGCGATATTATCGTTCGTTTTATTTGTTCCGTTTAATTTAGCTGGGAAAATCGAATCCCTTTTCTGCCATGCGTGTAATACGTAGGTAAATGGCTTGTTTCCATTTTTCGTAGTCGGGGTATTGTTGTTGTTGGTAATAAAAGGGGTGTTTTTTGGCGTATCGATCGGGAGTGCTAGGATAAATTGTTTTTGTTTATTCTTGATATTCCTGGAGCTATCTTGTTGCTTCGTTTAGAGGTTCCACAATAAGAGATTATTGTCGTATTATGGTAACTGCTTTTTATTTCGCGTTTTTTAAAGGTTATTTTGTTAGTATTAGAATTTATAGTTTATCTTGCTAGGGTTTTTTAGGTAACCTGCATTTTTTGGCCTTATGGACGGTCTTATTATAATTCCAGCACTTAATGCATTATTTATTTTGTTTCTGGACGGCGCCAATTTCCATAGGTCCAGGTTCGGTTCCGTATGTAATGTTTTGTCGTTTAGGTATATTAGTATTAGCATTATACCGTGGCTTGTTATCGCTTTTTCTTTTAGTGTTACGGGTTCGCTAGGCGTACTGCCGATTATCGATTTTGACGGTTATGGCGATGTAATTTGTTAAATACTCGGGTTGATCTTTTTTAAATAACTCCTTTTAGATTTTTTTCTTAAGGCCGTTAAAAAATCGCGCCATTAAAATTTCTTATCCCTAATTAAGTTTCGAAAAAGTTATATCAATTAGTTACCATATTTAAAGGCAAATCCTTTCTATCGTAGTTGTTAAATCTGTATTTCGGTTTTCGTTTTTTCATTTACCACCTTAAAAGCTTTCTAAAAAGCTTATTCGAACGTCTCATAATCGCTATAAATTCGTACTACTTTAGGGTTTTATTATTCTAAAGGAATCGTAACATATTTTCGCATAGCAGGCTTAAACCAAATAATTGCATATCTCGAAAGTCGTCCTAATGCAAATTCGACTCGTGCGGTTAGGGTAATAAGGCGTATTGGAAAATATCCGAAATATGCGCGACATTAGGTAAGGAATAACTGTAACTTAGTAAATATCCCATCAAAAGATTTAGGCTTAAAAGGCTTTAACATTTTTCCAGGCTTTTTATTTGGAGTTGGCTGGGTTAATATTCCTCTAGGGGTTTGTTAAGTTTGTTTTAAAAAGGCCCGCATGGTTTGGAATATCGAAATAAGCTCCGCATTGTCCCTTTCCAGCTGATTAATACGTTAATTCACCAGATCAAGTCGTCGAAAGATTTTTTCTTTAATCAGAGCAAGGGTCTGCTTTTCCTCATCTAAATTTATATCGTTATTTCTAGGGACCTTATAAGCGGACTACTTGCTAATAAATATGTTTATCGAAATATTGCTCAAAATCTAACGGTATTACTAAATAAAAACTTGTAACGTATAACGGCTAAGCTAATTAACTATTTATTAAACCTAAGTTGACGGGTTTATATCGGCAAAGTATTATGGGAATTTAAATAATAAAGTAACAAAATAACTTAGTTACGTTTCGTAATACTAAAGGCGTTTTAGGTAACGAAGTTATATTGCAAGCTGTCGCTATCTATCTCTAGGAATAACGAGCGTATATATCCTAAATCCGTATTGCTGGCTTAATCTTGCTCAGTTGATCACCGCTAAGCAGTGCTCCGTGGTGCTCAACTGTGCTCAATGCACCACTGCTGAGCACTGTTCACGTGACTTGACCCACTTGGCTCCTGTTTCGGTCTAGAGGGACCGTTTCCGAGACCTCCCTCCTGTCAGGTCGTAACAATTAGTTCGGGCGCGTTTACTATTACATCGCGTTTCCAAAATAATACGTAGAATATCGTAAATAAAATTAAGCTTTTTATAACTAAGTTACGGATTATTCTTTTTAGCTTAAATGGTTAAGTTTATTCTAACTACTTTAATAAATCGTTTTATATTATAGTTGTCAAGAAATAGGTAATTAAAGTTAGGTGGTTAAAATATTAAAAAAAAATGTCCCGCGAGCTTGTGTGTCCCGGGAGCTTGTGTAAGACGTTAGCGAATAAGATTATAAAATTCTTCTAAAAAACGGAGCCTAGTTTAAAAAGTTTAACGGTATTATTAAATAAATATTTGCAACGTATAACGGTTAGATTAGTTAATTAATTATTAAACTTAAACGTACGAGATTATATTAGCTGGAATACTGTCAGAGTTTAAATAATTAAAGAATAATTCAGTTACGTTAGGTAATATTAAAAGTGTTTTGGGTAACGAAATTATATTGCAAGCTGTCGCTATTTAATTATAGAATCTAACGAATGTATATAGTTTCCTTGTAGCTTACGATGTTCACATCTGCTCACCCTGCTTACTCGTGCTGGCGTTGTAAAACCGGTTTTCCGGGTGAGCACGTTACGTAACCTTTCCTTGGCGGTGATCGAAGTATAAGCGATAAGGGCCCGACTGTTCCCGTTTGAGCTAAGCTTATTAGCTCATAACATATAATCTTAAAAGCTCGCCTATAATAACGTTATAAGAACTAATAACGGAAGCTCCGCTTTAAGATGATAAATATACTTATATTAAAAGAAATAAAAAAATATAAAAAGGCAGAAAAGTAATATATATCTTGTTTTTAAAGCATATTTATATAAACTTTTTAGTAATATAATTGATATAGCCGTTAATCATTAATAGTCTTTATTCGTTAAGGTTTTTAGGCTTAATATTAAAGATAAAAATCTCGCGAAATTATTTTAACCAGATTTCGGTATTTGTTTAACCGTTTTTTAAAATTAATAAAGTACTAATTTTCGTATGCTTTATTAATAAAGTTAGGAAATTATTACTATTATACGTGAATGGTAAGGTACCACACAAGCTCGCGGCTACGTTTTTAACACATTTTAACTATCTAAATTAAATTATGTATTATTCAACACTAATAATATGGAACGTCTTATAAAAAAATCGAAAATAAACTTAACTATTAAGGCGAAAAAACGGACCCTAATATTTTAATTTAAAAAGCTTGCTTTAATATACGATATTAACGTATTAACTTTAAAAGCCTAATATTATAATAAACGCGCCCGAGCCGATATTTTTCTTAATTTGTAAAAATTAACGCCGATCAGAAAAAAAAAGATTGTCGAACGTATTCTTAACCTAAATGCGCAAGCGTTTCCTATTCGGCGTTAGTATGTTAAAGATATAGCGAATCTGCTGCTCGCATAGCGAACTGCTGAACGCGTCGGAATTAATTAAGTGGTCAACTTTATTAAACGGTAATAAAAGTTCGAAACGCGATTAAATCGAAAGATAAATTGTTAAAAGGTTTTATACGAAATTTTAAAGGTATTTTGTAAATGGTTTAAGTTTATTCGGGTTATAATCGTAAAATACGGTATTGTAAAAAAGGATATTTATAACTTCGACGAAACGAAATTTTTAATAAAGGTTCTTATAATAACCGGCATGGTTACTATTAATATTAAAAAACGTAAAAAGTTTAAATAAGCTTAAAAAGGAAGTCTGGAGTAATTTATAATAATATAAGTTATTAACTTTTAAAATTAAGCCTTATTTTTGTTTATTATTTTTACGAGGAAAAATTACCTTTTTTGCTAATTCGCTGATAACCTTTTCCTACTCAGTTAAAGGGTTACAATAAGCGATAACGGCTGGACGATAAATAAATTAAGTTTAAAATAAGTTCAACATTTCAATTAATTTATTCGAACGCGTACGAAAAAATCGAAACCTTTTTTTATCCTTAACGGCCACGAAAGCCATTATTCGATAAAATTTAAAAAATATTACGCTAACTACGACATTATTACATTTTGCATGCTCGCATATTCCTTCCATCTGCTTTAACCTCTCGACGTATCCTATTTTTCTCCGTTAAAACGTGCTTATTCGCTATATATCGAAAATTTTATGCGACGTTATATTACCCATATTACTAAGGATATTTTTATCACCGGCTTCCGCGATACGTTTAAAACTACCATAACAACCGATAATATCAAATCGGAATTCGCAAAAACGGAACTTATTTTATTCGTGTAACGGATAGGCTAGTTAATCAACTATCAAACCTAAACTGACGGGTTTATATTGGCAGAGTATAGTGAGAATCTGAGCAATCGAGTAACTTAGTCACGTCTCGTGATACCAAGGGTGTCTTGGGTAACGAAGTTGTATTGCAAGCTGACGCTACTTAACCGTTGTATTTTCGGCCGTATATATTCTTATTGCGCTCCCTCGCGCTCCATGGGAGCCGTCCGGAGCGCCTCACGTGACTGATCCACTTGGATCCTGTTTCCGTCTTAGTGCGACCGTTTCCAAGGTCCTCCACTAGTTGGGTTGTGACAATTCGATCTTAATCGCGTCCTTTCCAAACTACAGGTTTTAATTATGCTTATACCGACCGTCTCTTTACTTACTTTTATTAACTCCGTTATTTCCCTATCTGTAAAAACTCCTAAGAATATTACCCAAACGACTTAACGGAGACGCTATTTACAAAAATAAATTAAAAATTACTAAGGTAACTCGCCGACAAAAATGATTAAATCGGTTAATTTTTTTAATAAAAAATAACTTAGTACTGTTATACGAAAACGCTCTTTTTCGAGAGAAATACGACTTACTACGCGAAACGAACCACATTTTTAATAAACGTTTTCGAAAAGAAAAAACACTTACTAAAAAAATACAAGCTTTTATAACTACGAAAAAAAATTAGTAAATAATCGCAAATGGCAGTAACCGAAAATAATCGTCGTAAGAAAGTTTAAGCGAAAGAATGGAAGTATAACGTTTAGGCAAGCCCGGATATAAAAGCGTTTAACGACGAATAATCTGATTGGTTTAAATTAATTTAATGTGTTATGGTTGGTCAACTCGAATTTATTATTACGACGTACCAAAAACAGAGCCGCGAGCTTGTGTATAACGTTATTAAAAATTACAAAAAAAAAATAACAAACGCCCGTTAATATAAATATAGGCGATTATATTAATCGATCCTCGTTTAAACGTATCTTTTAAAAATATACGTTTTTAAAAAACTTTTCTAAAATTAAAAACATTTTCTCTTATGCCTTTTATTATTCCTATCTCGTTTACGTTAAATTAGTTCCCCTATTTAATAACTTCAACCTCCAGTAAGGCGAAACGTTCGAATAAAATATTAATAGAAACCGGGAAAACGTTATATAAACGTTTAAAATTAATTACCGTACCTCTAAAAGTGCTAATTTTAGAATGGCGACGTAAAAATCGAGCTACTTAACTTTTTTCTAAACGTTTAGAATTACTGTTATTAATTAAAAGGCGTTATACATATAAGCGAAAACGGAAATAAGATAACGTATAACTTAAATTTATACAATAACTTCATAGGTTAAAGTTTTCTTTTAAACTTGTAATCACTTCGAACGAATCTTATTAATCTTTTTTTATCGGTATATTTTTAATACGGCGTAATATATACGGTGTATTAACCTGGTATTCTTTAAAAACTAAACGTAAAAGCCTCCTAAGTTTTACCTCGTTAATTGCTTGCGCTGCGCGGAATTAAGCTGAAAGCTATATATCGTTCGAAAACGTATATTTTAATAAATAAGAAGATAATTCTTTCAATTTTTTAAAACGTTATTATAAGAGTTTTTATATAGACAGGAATTAGTAAGTAGATTAACGCACACGCGTATATAGGGTAGCGCGTTAATAGAGTAGCTCGTTGGTAAAAGGTTGACTTAATATTTAAAAACGTAGGTAAACGCGTGCTTAAGTAAAAAAGGTCCATAGATTCCTTTTTTCTTTATAAAGTTCCAGTTTTTTGAGTTTTATCCTAGTAGTAACCGTTAAGATATAGAAGATTTTTTTTTATTTAGTTAATAAACTATTAAATTTTCTTTTTACTTCGCGCATATAAGCGTAAAGTTATTAAATAAAATTTTTTAAAAATTGGTAAAAAATTTAATAATACTAAATATTACTCAAAGTTTAACCGTACTATTAAATAAAAACTTGCAATATATAACGGCTAAACTAATAAACTGATTATTAAACCTAAACGTACGGGTTTATGATAATAAAAATATCGTATTGTTTAAATTATAATAAAATAACTGAATTCCGTTTCGTAATATTAAAAGCAACTTAGGTAATAAAGTTATATTATAAGTTATCGTTATCTAACTCCGAAATATTAAGCCTATATATTCTTATTTTGAAATAGTAGTTGAACCGTTTCCGTTCGACTATTAATCGACCGTGGTCGAGTCGACCGTATTCGGCCATTGATCTAACGTGGTCGAACTGACCATGTTCGACTATTTATATCACGTAACTCTCGGGATCGGAGATACTCAGGTCTTATCCCGACTATTTGCTGGGCTTCCAACTTTTTAGAACTTAACACTTAGTATTTTAAAACTTCGTTACCACCTTCTTTACCTTTTCGCGTACACAGGAATAAATATCGTCTTAAAAGCGTTAAATAACGTACATAATACGATTCGCTAATAATAAATACGCGCTTCGGTTCATAGCAACTTTAAAACGTATTTAAAAAAGGTAAATTAATATCTTTCTCCTATCGAACTATCGCGTTTTTAACGTCCCTTTTAAATATCGAGAGCTTTAATTTACGTACGCGTTAATTTTCCAGTATATTAATAATAAGTTAAGTTTCTAACGGAATAAAACCGAAAAAGAGCTGAGTAATAATAATTTATAAGGCGTATAGATTGTATTACGCGTAACTATTAAAGCTAGCTCTTATTAGACGTATTAAAATATCGGTAAATATTATTAATAAGAGGCGAAAAGCCGTAATCTATGATAATAACCGCTTTTTAACCGTTAAATACTTTTGTAATTAATCGTTTTCCATTATTAACCGTTATATTACGACTAGTTAATTTCGAAATTAGTAAATTTCGTATATTAAATACTACGTCTATTTTAATAACTGTTCCAAGTTAATAATACATTATTATAAAAAAACTGTTCGTTTTTAAATTGTTAATAATCTTTTTTATAAATAATAAAACTACCTTATAAAATTGTCTAAAGATATTCGTTAAGCTTAAAAAATCTCTTTAACGGTATATCATCTTTTATAAATCGTACTATAGTTATAACTAAATAAAAAATCTCTTAAAAATTCTTAAAAATTAATAAGTCATAATAACGGCGTTATGCTGCTATTTTACGCTTATTTAGGTACTAAAATATTAATACTCGTAATACCCTCTAGCGTTAAAATATCTAAGAAAGTTATGGTAAGATAACGACGTATTAACGACGGACCTAAGGTAATACGAAGGTATATCCAAGGTGAGGCGAACCTAATTGCCGTAGGAATTTATTTTAAAGGTGTAACAAATTGTCACGGCGTGAAACGCCTCTATATTTAGGTAAGATATCTTGTTATTATACGAAGGAAAAAGGAAGAAAACTATCTAAAAAGCACGAAGTGCCTCCGTATATATAGCGCTACGTTAGCTAAACAGAGCCGTACTGCTCATATCGTAACAGGTTTAAAATATTTCTAATAATTTCGTAATTATTAACATTATAAAGTTATTAGGTAATAGGTATACTGTTAAATCAGTTATTATTGTAAGAATTCATTAAATAAATATAATAACTTTAAAATGTTTAATTGAACGGTTTGGTGTTTGTCCTTTGGTCAACTCGATTTCACCTTCTGATACGGAGATTAATACACGGATTTCAACACATCTCTGTCTTCATATTTCAACTAGACTTGGTGCGTCCAGCCTAAGAGCAAGATTGAACCTCAGCTCACTTAGATCTCTTATAGCATATCTGGAATATATTAAGCTTCCGTGGACTTCGCGTACTCCATTCGTGCCTGGTATATAGCATCGATGAGCATGGCAACGTGGTCAGCATCCTTCCGGAGGGTAATGATTTGCTGCAGAATTGCGTCTTCGCATGCCATTCTCTCCTCAATTGCGCGGATCAGAGCTTGAAGCTTTTCGGACTTCATAGTCGTCCTGTAAGGAGCCAAGGGCTGTCAGCTGTACCTGTGTATCTGGGGAGTGCGTGTGGAGCTTAGCCCTGGCTTACAGCTTCTCGCACCGAGATTGATGATCTTGCTCACTGCGGGCCTTGATCATGGCAATTTTCTCCTTGTAATCACTGGCGATCTTCTCCCGGCCTTCTTCACGCTGAGCCTGGAGTTTTCCCTTTCCGAAGGTTGATGAGTTAGTCTCGGGACACATCACGCTTCCATCTCTGCAGCTGGGACCGCCATACAATCTCCTTGACGACTTGAGCGCAGTTGGGAGCTGCGCTGGCGTCGAAGTCATTGTCTGTGGAATTAACTTCGCTGGGAGAGGCGTTTCTACGGGTTGCGGCCATGACACAGAGGTCTTTCCGTGGATGGATTTCGGATACGAACAGGTATACTGGAATTTAGACCTTCTTTAACGATTACAGTATGTTTTGCGGTGACAGATGCCCTCAGGTGCAGTGGTTATCTTCAGGAAGGAGATGAGAGAAGAAGCCTGCGATGACTGAAATTGAGCATGAAGCCTGAACCATGGTATGATATTTACAGGAAATTGCAACTATCCGGTTATGCACCCCAACATCCATGGAGGCAAGTAAATATATGCCTGCGTCGCAACTTCCGTATTGGCAGCGCCATCACACTGGTACATAGAACCTCGCAAACGCGCTCCTGCTCTCTGCATCGTAACAGGATGATAGGGGTTTGATTGACACCTGGCGAGCAGGTGGTGCTCCCTGTGATAGTTTAGCTACGCCCTGTACGCACCAGCCACCTACAGAATTCCCGATGGCTTCGCATGCTTATCGAGCTTATCGAGCGCCCCACCAAAAAAGTCCCTTTCGTTACCAAGTATCGAATCTAAGTTAATCTCGTACATAATATTTACACGCACGTCGATTGATTGTTCACCCACTTCTGTCTCCCGTCCTCGGCGCTGTACCCACTGCCGTACAACCCATACGGTCGCAATGGGTCTCTCAGGGCCGAAAAAGTACGTCACCCCTCCTGATGCGTACAGCGCGGGGAGTGCTAACATACGAGCTCTAGCCGTCGCAAGCTCGCTCACGATCCGAACAACACCAGATGGAGCCGGAACGAGACTACCTTTGGCCATAGAATCCTACGCGCCCAAGGATGGGAGCCGGGGAACGTCTTAGGCGCCAAGGATGCCAGACATGCCAGACTTCATAGCGCAGCGAGCTCTGCGCCAATAAAGGTGGTCTTGAAAGATGATACTCTGGGTTTGGGTGCGAAGGTGCGCCAGAAGCAGAGCACAGAATGTACCGGCCTAGATGGCTTCAAGGACCTTCTGGGAAGGCTGAACGGAAAATCCGATGATACGATCGAGAAGGAGCGAAAGTTACGGTCGGACATCAGGACGAGCTTGTACGTCGAGAGGAGATACGGTCCCATGAGATTCGTCGGCGGAGGACTACTGGTCGGAGACCAGATGCAGGCGTTAGCCAGCACCGATCCTGCGACATCGGACCGAGAGAGCACGCAGAATTCGACTTCGGAGTCTGTGGAAGAGGGGCGGGAACCATCCAAAAAGGCGGAGAGGGAAAAGAAGTCCAAGAAGCGGAAAGCGGAGGAGGCAGAGCCAGCAGACGGTTCGGGCGGCTCTCAAGAGAAGAAGCGAAAGAAGCGAGCGAAGGACGAAGGTGCGCAGGACGACTCAACGGAAGACTTCAAGCAGAAAGATTCCTCTAAGGAGCGGAAAACATCGAAGAAGTGGAAGGAGTCTAGCAAAGGCGAAGGTGATAGTTCCAAGTCGAAGCAGAAGGATAAGAAAAGGAAGAGCTCGAAAGACAAAGCTAGTGCAGCATCGGGCTCCGACGCCGAAGACAAGGAAACTTCCGCTTCAGGCGACAGTACTAGCAAGGGAAAGCAGGATAAGAAGAAGAGGAAGAAGGAAAAGAAAGAGAAGAAACTTGCGAAGTTGATCGGGGAAGCAACGCCAACGGAAACAGCTACTCCTTCGAACATTAGTCCGCGGGAGAGCGAATCATCAACTCCCGTGGGAACGGGCACCTTCACGCCACAAGTGGTTGGTAACCGACACCACGTACGAGGACGATATATCGCGTCGAAGCGGTTAGCACTCGCAGACATGCAAGCTTTAAATCAGGTAAAGTCCAGAGCGGCCTACTATTATGCCCAGTTAACTGATGCGTTGATCTACAGATATTCATGGTCAAGCCTGTCTAAGGCTTCTTACGGAAGGATGATACGTCCACGTCCATATTATACATGTCACAGTTAAGCTGATCGGAAGATAATGTTGCATAAGCTGTGGAAAGTGATACTTGTCTGACTAGAATTGAGCTCTAAGGAGTGGTGCCTAGGAAACTCTCTATACCTACTATGGGCTCTCCGGAATGAGGTTGGCCCGGGGTGCTTGGAGCTTTGATGACTAACAGAGATACCCCTATTCTACCACAATACAGCATGGCTATGTTAGAACTAAAACAATATCGAACTTACCTTATCAAGAGCAGGCCCAATTTTGAGGCATGTGCAGAGTAGCATGACGATCACCGATTAAAGGGTTAAAGGAGCGATGTGTTATATTAGGAAGCTTATTGGAAGCGTTTTGCCCCATATGCCCTGTGCCGTATCCAGTAAAATGCCTTGGCTGACTTCAATATGCCACAGCGTCAGCCTATGGGTTCAGCTCTGCCTTGGAACAGCCGGAGAACAGGGGGCGTCTTGTTTACGTCCCACTCTTCCCTTCCATTCACGGCAGAACCGAAAGAGGCAGGTGGTAAGGGTATGATACTTAGGACCTTGGTGCTAAATATCCAGCTCCTCTACCCTGGGCGCCAAGCATAGCAAATCGACAGCCCTGCGCTCTCAATCGTGCCCAATCTGCGATCCAGCCACTTCCAAGGGCATCGGTACGTCCTGATTCGCAAATAGGAATACGTCTGCAGATAACACAGCCTCGCGTTACGCTGATGAGGGTGAGTATGGCCACCACCCACCAACACTCATGGCATTAGAAATATTTACATCTTTATCCCCCTCCAGTCGTATGATTCCAGAGCGGTCGTCGTCCGGATTCTTCCCTTGCGCTCCATGTCAACGATCCTGCCAATATGATTGAACCTGGACTTCATATCATTTTCGACAATGCCAGGGATCGCCCAGGTCACTGCGCAGCCGAGATCGAGTAAGCTCTGCCTCGATTAAATAGTTTTCGCTGTCATGACTACCACTAACAAATGCTTTTATTAGCATTGTCGCCGTACATGGCCTGAACTTTAGGAACAATCCTAACCACGCACGAGATACCTGGAAGGCGGCCGACAGCCTATGGCTCCGAGATTTTCTGCCCGACAAACTTGCAAAACCAGCCCGCGTAATACTCTTCTCTTACAATTCCAGTCCTGCCATAGACGCCACAGCGATCAAGGTCGAAGATCATGCCAAAAATCTCTTGCAGTGGCTCCATCTCGAGCGACAGGCAAGCGTCCAGCCCCATCCGAACGAAGCATCCTCCTTACAATTTACAGGAACCGCAAAGACCCCTCATATTCATCTGTCACAGCCTTGGCGGCTTGGTGGTTAAGGAGGTTAGTATACCAATACGAAGATGGACGAACATGGACGAACATGGACGAACATGGTCGCGTCTAAGCCAACGATTGTAGGCTCTCGTCGAGGCGACTCTAGACCCCGCATACAAACCTATTGTCGAGGCCACCAAACTACTGGTCTTCTTTGCTACTCCACACCGCGGCGGGAAATATGCCAGCCTTGGCGATATCGCCGCTAGGATAGTCCGAGCTGGCTTACGGAAACCTAGTAACAAGCTCCTTGATGCGCTGAAGAAAAAATCCGATAGCGCAACAAAGCGATTTGAGCAATCGCGACACTTATACGAGCGATGCCTTATCGTGAATTTTTTCGAGGGGCAACCCTACGGCAAGCTGGGTATCGTATGTCGACCCCTAACAAATCCTCGAAACGCCTCCATCTGACCGCCGCCCAGATAGTGGACAAGGATTCTGCGACTTTAGGTCTTCCTGGATCGCGCGAAAAGCAGGTTGCAACCCATGCCGACCACAGCTCTATTTGCAAGTTTGATTCGGTTGATACTTCGGCGTGCAAGCTGGTTTTAGGAACCATTGCGACGGAGATCGCCCGTGCATTAGAAATAGAATGTATGTATAACAAACTCTTTCTCGAATGAGATGTATACTCAATCCATATCCAGCAAACAATGTTCACTGGCTTGTCCCTCGTTCCGTCAATCCCATGTTTACCGGTCGACGCGACATCGTGGAAAAGATCAAAAAGGCTATAATCCCATCCACCTATCATGCTCAAAAAAGATTCGTCCTAACCGGGCTGGGCGGCCAGGGCAAAAGTGAGGTCTGCCTCAAGGTGACCGACGAACTACGCGAAGAGTATGTCAGATTATATTCTGCGTCTAGCCCTTATTAACTTCTAATAGGTTCTGGGGTGTGTTCTGGGTAGACGTTAGCAGCCAGTCGACAGCCAAAGCAGGGTTTTCCACCATCGCAAAGATGTTGGGGTCGAGGGAAACAGAAAGTGACGACCCCCAGCGCTTACTTTCTAATGTCGACCCTAAACGCCACTGGCTCCTCATCTTGGATAACGCCGACGATCCAGATGTCGACTACCAACAATACTATCCCTCCAGTACTCGAGGCACGGTTCTGATAACGTCCCGGAACCCGGAGTGTCGAATACACGCGACAGTCGGCTACGAGGAACTTGGCAGCCTTGACAAGGGCGATTGTCTTCGCCTCCTCCTGCAACCAATAGGGCTCTCCCCAGAATCGCAAGCGGTTACCTCGGCTGCCGAAAGAGTCATTCACATCTTAGGCTCACACACGCTTGCCATAATACAGGCCGGATCATATATCGCCCAGGGAGGGTGCTCCTTATCCGACTATCCCGTCGTATTCCAAAGGCAATGCGAACGGCTCCTCAAGTTCAACCTAACGCAGGCTCAATCGAGATACCGCAATGTCTACGCTACCCTGGAAGCATCGGCGCAAACTTTGGATATTCTGGAGTCGGAAAGCGCGCGAGACGCACTATGTCTCCTTCAAGTATTGTCCCAGTTCCATTACGAAAATGTGCCTCTGGACCTTTTACAAGACGCGTGGGATGGCGCGCAGGAGGCCCGAAATAACCCTGAAGATGATGAAGCTATCGAGAATCTCACCACTTGGCATGCATCCCAACTCCCAGAATTCCTGGAATCCGATAGTCATATCTGGGACCCATTTCGCATGTCCCAGGCTGTCAACCGGCTCGAATCGCTTGCTCTTGTCCAAAAAAGCAACATCAAGGGCCGCTGGACAGTATCTATGCATTCACTTGCCCACACCTGGATAAACATTCGCCAGAGCCAGACCCAGAGAGACGAGTCCTTACGAGAAGCCCAGTGCATCATAGCGCTCTCCCGATATCATCAACACGAATGGCGGCCGTATCGAAATCATATGAGACTGCACCTAATCTCACTATTGCAATTGGGCTCGATCGCGAAGGAAAGGTTGCCTCATCGTTTGATTCAGATCTATGTTCAATTTGCCTGGCTACTGTGTAGTATGCGATTTGACCAAATGCTGGAAGAGCTTCTTCAGCGCCTTTTTACCGAACTAAGCATTGATCCTGACGAACCGAATGAGAAGTTCCTGGAGCTTTTCCATGTCAGCTCGAGGAGTGCCAATTACCAGGGGAAAATGAAACGCTCCATTCAGTTATCAAAAGGGATAATACAAATCCAAGCAACGAGACTCGAGGAAACCCATCCCGATCGTCTTTCATCCCAGCATCTACTTGCCAGCGCATACTTGGCTGACGGGCAGACAAAACAAGCCATCGACTCATTCGAACAAGTAATCCAAATCCGAAAAACGACACTCGACAAAACGCATCCCAATCAACTCGCATCGCAGCATGGACTTGCCATGGCATACTTAGCCGACGGGCAAACAAAAAGAGCCATCAACTTATTGGAACAAGTGGTGCATATAGAAGCAACAATACTCGACGATACCCATCCTGAGCGACTTACATCGCAGCATGAACTAGCCAGGGCATATTTGGCCGACGGGAAGAATAAACAAGCCATCGACTTATTGGAACAAGTGGTTCCTAGAAAAATATCAATACTTGACGAAACCCATGCCAGTCGCCTTGCATCGCAGCATGTACTTGCCAGCGCATACCTGGCTAACGGGCAAATAAAACAAGCTATCAACCTATTCGAACAAGTAGCCCAGATCCGAATAATGATACTTGACGAAACCCATCCTGATCGACTGGCATCGCAACATGAACTTGCCAGGGCATACCTGGACGACGGGCAAACAAAAAGAGCTATGGACCTATTGGAACAAGTAGTCCAAATCGAAATAACATCACTCGACGATACCAATCCCCAACGACTTATATCGCAACATGCGCTTGCCAGGGCATACCTAGCCGACGGGCAAACAAAAAGAGCTATCGACCTATTCGAACAGGTGGTTCAAATTCAGACAACACTCGACAAGACCCATCCCCGTCGACTGGCATCGCAGCATGACCTTGCTAGGGCATACGTAGCTATGAGATCTGATAGTACCCCATCATAGTGTGGGACCTCACATATTTCGGCATGATTCAGATTCGATAGCCATGAGCTTTAATAGCGCAGTAGCTTGCCTATTTACGTCCACATTCCGGTGCGCGAAGACACGACTATATACTAACCCGTTATTCGCTAAGCCCCAGAGCCAGACTAGAAACTGGCAGTAAGTCGTTCGAGTTCGATTCCGGGTGACCAGGGGGGTTGAGTTAACGTTCCCGCCTGCAGAAATTCCATCCCTACCACCGTTCTGTGGCAATCGCACCATGTCTCGTGCCAACGTTAACAAGGGCTCTGGCCCAAGCCTTTCAATCTCAGCTACGATTTCTGCAAAAATCTCATTAGTTGGACATGCTGAACACGAGACTCGATACTGAGCGCCCGAGGTCCGGCCTCGCCCCTTTCGTTCTCATACGTGACTTTGTACCCAACTCCAGCCGTCGTACCCCCAGACTAGGATTTCGAGTCGATACTCTGACTCTGAACCAAATACAGGGCCTGTGAAGTTGTAAATGCCATCGTTCTCTGGCCGCATGGTATCCACGCCGTAAAACAGGGTGAGATTCTTCTCCCTTCCAACTGGTAGGAGGACAGGCCGCGCTCGCAGCACCGCTGGCCAGGAGTTGATGTACTTGAACGGTGGCCACTGTTCGTCACGACTCTTATGCACCCCTTTTCCCGTTGCACAGTGAAACTGCTAATCTGCTGAGCCGTTCGACTACCCCTTCGTTGACCCCCCGGGTATCTGTCCTATCCATCTGATGTAAAGCTATACGTCGATGCTCTAAGAAGCTGGACCGAAGGTGACGCTACCTTGTAAAACAGAATGAAGTTACACTGCAGGGATTGGTATGGGAAAACATATGGGGTAGGCTTAAGTAGGAATCAAGGGATTCATAAGGTGTGTTGTAAAAGATAGAATTGTTTATATTTAAGTTATATAAACCGAACTACTAGGGGATATCAGGGCTATATACAATGGGGGACAGAAATCCGGAACTACCCCCTGTTTACTCGCGAAACTCATGTGTGATGATATGCACAGCTAGCTCTTATAAGGTGGATTTGGGTGCCCAAACCCCAATTAGCGTTTGGAATTGCTGATCTTTTGGTCTTGTGGTTGGCGTCGCACCCTCGCTTAGCTTACCTTACCCTGGTGGTACCAAAACCTTCCTATTGGGATATTTCAAGATCCAAATACGGCAGTCGGTTGAGGGAACGGGATTTTCGACACAATAACCCCGTCCACTCAGTGCAAGCTCACTACATTAAAACGAGGATATTCTTTCAAAATGTTTCGGACGCGCAGACCGCTGTATGTAATGTATATTACGCTTTTATACACGTGGTAAGTTAGAACTTCCGCGCTTAGACGGATATTTATTTCCCGGGAATCTGGAACTGGACGCCCGAAGAGAAGTCCAAATTGGGCAGCAAGGCAGGAATGGGGAGCTCGAGCTCTAAAGGCCCCGATTGTCAAGACACGATGGGTGACGCTTCTCGACTCAGCACAGTAGAGTTCCATCACAATACCGCCAAATCTCGCGCTCTCTACCGGTAGGGGCGAAATTAATGTCCACTCCTCGAAGAGAAGACCTTTAATTATGAGCAACGACCTCAAAGTCTGGCTCGACCCGAAGGGCCACTCCGTCGAAGGCCACACGGCCCAGTGCACCCTCATCTTTAATGGCCGCGTTATCTGGGGGCCTCGCGGTTGTCACGACAACACGTACCGGCTGCGAGACGCCCTCTCTGCCGCGGATCCCCGTTTTCAACTCACCGTTCCGGCAAGCGCAAGACGATCGAAGGTCACACATATTCCATCAGCGTCATGGCTGGCGGCCGTGTTTATCTAGACCGACTCTCCACTCACGATAACATGATTGGGTTGTGTCAAGCCATCAATGACTGTCTAGCCGCCGAACGCGGGCGCACTCAACGCGTACGTAGCTCTCGTCCTATCTACCCGAGACTCTTGTCCCTTATAAGTTCTCCTAGGATGAACCTGACCCAGCACCGCCATCTCAGGGTGACTCTATTCCTCCCCAACATCGACCGGGCCCCAACCTGCCTGGACCTCCAGGATCCCAGGCCACCCGCCCCAACGGACGCCAGGACTTCGAGATAGCTATTATCTGCGCTTTAAAAGTGGAGCACGATGCTGTCGAAGCCTTTCTAGACGAAGAGTTTGAAGTCGACGGGTTCTCCTACGGAAAAGCCCCAGGGGAATATAACGCCTACACCACGGGTCGAATCGGGCAACGAGCCGTAGTGCTGGCGTACATGCCGAACATGGGAAAGGCCAGCTCGGCCATGGTGGCATCCCAGCTTCAAATGAGCTTCCGACAGATAAAGGTCGCATTCCTTGTGGGTGTTTGTGGCGCCGCACCGCGAGATGCAATAGGTTGGGAGACATTTCTCGGCGATATCATGATTAGCACAGCCGTTATCCAAGTGGACCTAGGACGACAGTACTCGGACGGGTTCATTCGAAAGGATACCCTGGAGGATACTCTCGGCCGAGCGAACCCCGAGATCCGCGCCTTCCTCAAGAAGTTGAAAGGGAAGCGCACGAGTGAAAAGCTGGAGGGGAAGACTCGCAAATATGTCGCGGAGCTTTGCGCCCAGGACAGCGAATATGCCTACCCTGCTGGAAATTACGATAATCTGTACCGTGCAGATTATCGTCATAAACATCAGAACGGCTACTCATGCCAAATCTGTGTCAGATGCAACACCCCTGATGACCCTGTCTGTGAAGTTGCCAGGGAGTCGTCCTGTGCTGAGTTAGGGTGCAGTAGTGCACGGTTAGTCCCGCGCAAGAGGGAGGGGATGGCTCACCCTATTCTTCATTTCGGCCGCTTCGCCTCTGGAGATAGCGTCATGAAGAGTGGAGTTCATCGTGACAAAATTGTTTCCAAAGAGCGGGTGATTGCGTTTGAAATGGAGGGTGCCGGGTCTTGGGACTGTCTTTCTACAGTGATCATCAAGAGCGCTTGCGATTATGCGGACAGTCACAAGAACAAAGCCTGGCAGAAATATGCCTCTGCAACAGCTGCTGCGTGCACAAAGGCAGTCCTGGATGAGTGGAGAAGCAGCCAAGTGTACTAAGAGCTGGCGTTTGGCGCCCTGTTCGTTCGGCGCATCTTGTTGTCTTGTGCGGGTGGTTTGCTGGCAAGGGCAGGGACCAACAGCCTTTCCAATTATGCTGTAGTTGTTGCCGCTAGTCTTGGCGATGTGTTGGTGAATAGACCTTGGGGCCTTTTTCTGGTCCCGATAGGCCTGGAGTTTGTCGTAACGTTGTCTGTGAAGGAATCCAAATTTGCGGAATTCCTCTACCATGAGATCTGCTATATCAGCAGCTTGCTTGTTGATCTGTTGAGCCGTGGGCTCTCATGAGCTTCCTGGAGCTAGTTTTCCTTCCTTGGAAGGGTCGATGAATTGCTAGACGTTCTAGTCCTTTGCGAATTTCCGGATAATCTTGATCCATTGTTTCCAGCCGCTGGGGCCTTCAAGGCTGACCCGGAGGAGTCTTCTAGATCCGTAGGATCTATTGTTGGCGATGGCGTCAGGGGAAGGTTGTTGTGTGGCTCTGATGATGGCTGTGATCAACGAAGCTTGGGGCAAACCAGGCTCATAACTGTCGCGCCCAAGGAATCAGGATCAGACAAAGAAATACTTTTAATTTTATGTCTAAAGGAGCGACAAAGTTGGTCTGCTATACCATGTTCAGCGAGCCGTTATGGTAGACTGTTATGTTATGCTAGAAGGTAAGGCTGATAGACGACGATGATGACGTTGCTACTGAGCTAGCTTTACTCAAAGCTCGAGTCCAGCCTACACACTGGGTCTACGGGCAAGGAGTCCTTGATTGCTATTACGCAGTTCTCCAGGCACCTTACGCCCTGCGGCATCCAGTTAGGCGCCATGGTCGTGGATGTTCCGGTACGGCCAACTCTGGCTTGATGGAACTTCTCGTACCCCATCTCGAGAGTCTGTCGCCTCAAATCATCTCTGAGAGTGTGATGGCTGATTCGGAAGACTAAGACTTCTAGCATCCATCACTTCCACCACAGAGGGGTGCATTGAGTAGCGCCCCAGGTCCCTAACTGGGACACGCGCGATGCGCCTGTCAAGTGCTCCGAATCGAAAGCCTCATCGTGTAATGCGATAGCGACGATGATTTTGATGGGACAGAAGGTCAGGGTCTTAGTAGGTCGAATAAACGGTTTCAATGTAAGGTTAGCCGTAAGTTACTTTAGCTGGAAGCGTGGGAAAAGGACGTATGGTTTCGGCTAATCATCCGAGCGCTTGTAATATATAAATGTAATTGCCATCGCCGGAACATAAAGGCTGATTACAGGATAGCGAAAAATAATCAATAATATATCTTCGTAACAGAAAACCTTGGGACGCCCCCGTTTCGTAAACTCTTAAAGAAAGGTGGTTACCTCGTTTCGAAACGCCATTTGGCCCCGGCGGCTTGTTATCAGCATTAATTCTCATTGGGAAACATAACAGCTTTCCTACGAAAAGGCTTATTCGTATCTTTCGTCTTTTTCTTTTCGCTTTCCACGAGCTTAATAAAGTGAACACCGGTATAAAACAAAAACAAATAACAACCTCACAAATCAACGCGGTACTCTCGGCGCTGAGTATACCAGTATCGTATGCGATGTTAAAACTAAAAGGTCGTCCACCTCCCTTATGCCCACGACCGGCTTGTCGGTATTAGGGGGATAATATCTGAAGGGACTAATACCTAATCGTAGTACTATGAACTATGCTAGCGAATCATGCATGCTTATAGCGGACTATGCCGAAGTAGGCGAACGGCATTACCTTATACGATTCTTCTGGAATCGTTCCGGTCCACATAACGACCAGTAACTACCCTATATAGCTCCTGGAAGCGACGTACATACCCCTGTAACGAACCAATCGAATAGATATTCGAGATCTCAGAGGAAAATGAAAAGAATTTAAAAAATATAAAAATATAAAAATAAAAAATAAAATAAAATATAAAAATAATTAATCCATTATCGTTTCGCGATTCAGGTCCTTGAATCCAGACTATCAGTCTCCGAGCTTCATCTTGGCGCCAGATCTACCAGCCCCCCTCCCCCGCCCCCCGGGGGGAGGGGGGGTTGTTAGCCTGGGTTAAAGGCGTTTGTACGGAATATCAAGCCTTACGGCTTCCATCTCCCCAACACTCCATCGACATTGATCTCGATTGTAAGCGCAAGATTTGGCTTTATGTGGCGGACGCCCTGAAGCCGATTGGGGTGCTAGGTGTGCTCCTCTGCCGATAGCGGGACCGGTCGCATCGATTTCTCCTCTCCGGTTCTTGGGCGGCAAAGTGATTAAGGAAGTCGCCGACATGGCTAGGGAGAGCACTCGCCCCTCCTTAGCTAGCAACAACGGTCGTTCGTTGGGACTCCATTTGAGCTAGAGGCGGAGGGAGAACGACACCAAGGAGAGAAAGGATTGAAGAGTGAGAAGCGAGAGGGGCGCGAGGAGCGAGGGTAGGGCATCGTAGTGAATGGGGAGGGGAGAACGACGCCGATGGGAGGAAGGATTGTAGAACGAGATGAAGCGAGGGAAGCGAGAGAAGCCAAGGATGTGAGGGCAGGGCGTTGCCGCCATTCAGAATGAGTGACGGCCCAATTTTGTCGGCGGCAATCGGCCTGGGGAGAGGCAGAAGTGGCTCGCTTGACGAGCGAAGACGACGAGGATTCGGGTTTCTGGAATGTTGGTTTCTAAAAATGGCACGCCTCTGCGGCTGGGCGTGGTGAGGTCTGCGCGGGAAGTATTTAGTATCTGGCTGTGTACCCGTGCCCCTCACTTCTGGCGCCGCCAAAAAGGTGGCAGAATCCGCGTGGTTTGGCGGCACCAGCAGCAACTTCTCTCTTTATCGAGTAATATGTGTCGTGGTAACAAATTGACCATATATAACGCTATTGCTAGCTATGCAATAGCGGCGTCGCTTTTGCGACAATATGCGTGTCTCCCTTCGATGGTTGGCCGAGATGTAGTTGGGATATCCACGGCTGCTTGTTGCGAACCAGGAAATCTCTGGGCCACACTTATAAATAATAATTATGGTATGCACTATTTATATGTCAAGGTTCCTCTGGAATATGCCTTGAGACCAGTACATACATACTATTCATCGCGTCAAAGCTACCTTTGACAACTACGACATAATTTGAGTTGGTAATGTACTGGCGTTGGAAGACAGGACACAGATCTACATGGCTACCACCTAAGGGGTGCTCCATATGCCATGTACCCTACACAGACCATACATTCCATGGCAAATCTGCTGACTAAGGTGAAGCAGATCCTTACTGCGGTGGAGTGCGGTTATTCATGCGGCAATTGGTTCTAAGGGCCTATTGACAGCTTCAAGGTAGTATATATGCATTGAAATGAACAAATGACCCTGACGGGGCCTATCTGACAAATCCCTAGAACAACGACCAACCCTCCTCTCTCCCTATATGCCCCCGCAACAGCCGCTAAATTACTCAGCCCCTCCAGACGCTAGGGCCGGGGATCGGGTAGCTGTTGAACTGGCGGTACAGGCTAAAGACGATGCCGGGGTCGTTGGCGCTGTATAGCCGATTCGCGGGCGTGCCCGACGGCAGCCGGGAGGACCCGGACCCGCCGACCCGGACGTTGAGGCACTGCGGGTACGCCTGCGCGCCGTTGGGGTTGCCCGCGCTGTGCAGCGCGATGATCTCGTGCCGCAGAACGTAGTTGCCGGGCGCCAAGTTCGAGGGGATCCTCACGTCCGACTTGAAGCCCTGTGCGATCAGCGTGTCCGACGCCCAAGTTCCCGGGTTGCTGCCCGACAGGAGCCCTGCCTCGCTGATCTTAGTGAAAGAGAGGCTGCCCGCCGACGCCGAGGTGCATTCGCCTGTTTTGGATGGCTTGGTATCAGCAAGGATATCTAGGAGTCTATTACGGGGTGGCTAGGCCGGGACCAACTCACCGTTGCACGGCGCCAGGTAGTTGAGGACGGGGCCGTGGTGGGAATCTGGCCAGGTGTTCCAGTGGATGGTCAGAGTATCGTCGGGGTTGGCCTGGATGTAGGTGGCGCCGGGGGTTGCCCTCTTGTGGCAGGCGATGTCGCTGGTTCCGAAGGCGTTGGGCTCCACGAAGCCATTGTCCTGGTTCATTGCGCGCCAGCCGGGCGTCTGGGGCGCCTGCCCCTCAGGCAGATAGTACCAGTTCGGGTTCGCGCCCTGGATGACGCTGCCGCCGTTGACCGACACGCCCGACACGTAGCCGTGCGCCGAGGCGAGCTGGACGAGGGGCAGCGCGACGGCCACCGCGGCAATGGACGACAGGGAGTAGGAGGGCATGGTTGGCTGGTTGGTTGCGCTGGTCGTGCGTGCGTAAGTGCGGACGAAGATCACTGAATGAATCAATGAATTGCCGTGTTCTAAGGCTAAAGTGGTGCGATCTACTCTGGCCCGCTTTGTGCTGAGCCGAGAAGAGGCTGGCTGGGAGGATCATATATATAGCCCACACTCTTCGTTTTTTATATAAGCATCCCATATGTAAACGCCCTAGCAGCATAGCATTCGGCCGGCGTCGTCGTTCCAAGCCTGCACCCCAGCAAGCAAACACGGCACTTTTAATATCGACGTCCCCCTTTCCGGGGCCCAAATGACGTAGGCGCAGCCCATGATGTGCTCTCTCTCCCACAGCGTCTCTCGGTCATATGACAGCCAATTGTTGACGGAAGAGCACGGTCGCCCTGTCGCAGATTGCTGGGGCTGCTGGGGGGCTTACCCTGCTGTGCTGTGCGGCTCCGGAGCGTGGTCCGCCGAACTTTCCCGATTCGGAAACCCAGAGCCTGGGAATCACGCGCGCCCAGCTTCGGAGGAAGAGGGCGGTAAGTTCCTCGTCTCGCGACAACAGGATTTCTGCGACTCGGAGGCCGTCGTCCTGTCTAGAAATTTCTTTCTGCCCTCTTGTATAATAGAAGTGGACAATTTTAGCTCTTTGAGGGACATGCCCTCTCTTGCCCTAATGCGAATGTACCTATTCTAAGGCCAGCAAAGTGCGGGTTTCGCGATCCACCGGGTACAGCAGCTCGATGCGGAATAGTTTGGCAGTCAGTAAGGTAGGGTAGCGGTATCTGACGCGCCTGCAAGAAGCTAGCCAAGCGCTTCTCGCATCTAACCATTTCTTATTCTGGTATGAGAGTACTACCAGTTCGACTCTTCGCCACCAAGAGCCCAAGACTCGCTGACACGGAATACATGACTCCGGGCCGTAAGTCAACATCGCTGTTCACTTGAATGATGTAGCTGCTAGAGCACTCAAAGGTGCACTCTCCCGCCTTTGATTCGATAGGATCTGTCTTCTAAAGCCCTTGGGCGTCTTCTCCCTTGCCCTATCCTGGTTGCTTCCAAGAGATGCCGCATAACAGCTGGAGACTAGGAGCATGAGCAGGCGACTCGCGGCCCGACGTCAGTCTCCCGAAGCGATGAAATCTGCGTGCTCCAGTCGATAGCAATCTCGCCGAGCATTTCCGTCTTGCGTCTGCGGAATGGGCTTTCCCCCACTGGCTTCATGGTTTGAGACGCTACCACCTTCCTTAGACAAAAGAAATGACGATTCGCTTCTTATGCCTTCCAAGGGGGGCCGTCTACTCCCACACAAAGAATCAGGAAGACTAAGCTCCGGGATAAGGCGGGTCCTATTCGGCAGCAGTAGCAGATCCTTGTGGAAATTACAAACGTGCGGTCCCCGCCCCGATGCCTAGCCCAGCTCGACGAAGGGATAAATTGCGGCGGTCCGTCTCTCGGCTTATCTAAGCTTGCCGCTCTGCCCGGCTTGGTCTCTGACTACGTTATACGTGGGGGCCCTGGCGCCCGAAGTAACCGCAGTGTAGGTCACAAGCCCAGAAGCCAGCTAAGTATTCGCTTTCAATAATCTCCTAAGAACAGCCCCCTGAGCAGGAGATTAGAGAGAACGGCTCATGGTGTACGATTCAGCGTGATATGGCAACCTGTTCGGCAATTTCGTACCAGTAACCTTTGACATAGTCACAGCGCCCCAGGTAATCGACAGATATCTCCTTCGGCTCCTCATGAAGTTAGAATTGGGGTAATGACGACCCACACCACTTGTGAATATATAGATATGTAGTCCGCAGCCTCAAGGCTGGTCACTGAGTATGGAATTCAAGAGGTATTGAACCTATCCTTCTACACGTGATACATGCAGCTATCTTGCTCCTCATATCTTCGGTGTGGTCATTCTTGGGTACTACTCTCCCCTGCCCTGCACGGTAACCTGCGTTTTCCCAAAGTAGAGCTTTCGGGGCGTTAGGCACTTTTGCTGGTAAACCTAGCCTTTTTGACTCCACGTTGACGGCGTTATGTCTTATATAAATGGACAAAGGATGTCGAAAGAGTAATAATTGGCATTCCCGCACTTAAATAACCAAGGCCGTAGCGATACACACCTCCCGCCCCACTGCCAACAGTGGTGCGATGCCAGTATCAGGATAGCAGGTGATCAGTCGTCCAGGAACCCAATCAGACCAGCGCCGAAAGCGATTAAGACAAGAACTGTCAATATCTTGGTCTTCTGAGAGCCCTGCTTCCCCCAGTCTCTGCTGTCGTCTTGCAAGATGCAAGGGGGTATCCTCCCAACCGGATCCAAGCCCTCCCCCTTGAAGTCCCGAACTTCTTGATATATACGATGCAATTTATACTTCAGACAACGGTTGGGGATGTCTATGTACAGGCTAGTCTATGCTTTTATTTATTCACACAATATTTCCCACCACTTTTCCTGGAAGTTGCTGCCAGCGCTCCGTCTGCCTCATCTCACAGTCCTGATCGACCTCGACGCCACAGGCATTTTGGTCTCGATAATCTAATACCGAATACTAGAGCGGTGTAACGATTATGGATGCATGATTTCGAGATATTGAGTCGAGTGCGATGGGTATGCCCTGGCCTCCAAGTGAGTTGAACGTCTCAGCTGCATTTAGACATCTAGTTCAACAGTGTGGTAACTTAATAGAAACCGCAGCATGTCCCTGGGCGCCCCTCTAGTGCAAGGTTAGGAGTACTAAATGTGTGGGGTTCAAATTTGATCAAGGTTACAAATCTAAGTAAGCTGAAGATGCACTCTATCGTCTTTGTTCATATACAAACATATTTTCAAGGTTATACTGAACGGTAACACCCCAGCAACGCCCCATCCTCCCACAGCGCTGTCATTTCCCATAGAAACCCGCGAAAATTACTCTATTTTAGCGATACTTTAATATTCGAACAAAAATCGTGAAAGTAACCGGCTTTCAGGATTATAAAAATATTTGGTCCTTTTATTCTATAGAAGATATTTAAGGAGTTGCAACCGTTATGTAGGATATTTTTATATTTTTAATTTAAACCCAATTTTTGCCGTATAGTTTTCAGCTATATGGGAATAAAGTCACAACTTTTCCAATATTAAGCATACAAAAAGAAAGTTTATATACAATTATTTTACCCCTATTCCGATACTAATGGCTTGGCGGAACTCGGCTACCCTGACGCCCTGTATTGGATCGTCGGCTTACTCGCAAGTTCAACTCTAGAAAAGGCTTTACTTAACATCGCTAAAGCTTGCAAGCTGTGTAACACACTCAAGCATTGCTCTGTCTTCTGGCGCTGTAACATTGCTTCCACTGCAGCTATGTACAACAACGATCTTCGACATTGTTCTCGGACGCCCAGCACAGACCGTTGGCGGAGGCTCTCTTGCAAGTCGATCACGAAGGCCACATTATGACCGGCAGAGAAGACTGTCCTGGCAATGCCAAGAAAGGAGTATCTTCATTACACCAACGCCGATCAAGCCGCCGTAGTTTTGGTGGTCGGTACCTATATCATGCGTTTTGATGCCATATTTTTGCGGCCTATCATCCTGCCTATCCGGGGGTTTCAGAAGGCTCTCCACCCGGATCACTGGGAAGTGGCGAGCGGAAAGGTAAGCGCCATCCGGACCGTCCCATGCTCGGGCCCTACGGGCATAAGCGGCCGAGGAACCTCTGTGACACTCCGGGGCTGTCAAGTGACTGACAAATACATGAAAGCAGGGTTGCCAATACTGAGTCCTGCACCACGGCAGCACTGACGCGTGCCATCCAGGCGCGGACGGGGCTCAAAGTTGTAGGGTGCTAGGCCGGCAGCGGGATGCGCGTTCGGCATCGCAGGTCAAGGTGGGGAGACTCGTGGCATACTGCAGCAAAGCCCGACTGATATAATCACCAAGAACTCAACTACGCGGTACGTGTTGAAGACTCGGAAAATGCGAACCTTGTGTCGTATGACCACGACACGGTTGCCTGGTTGAGCGTCGATCGTGTCGATGGCTTGGCGATGACTCGTCAAGTGTGGATGCTAGTCAAGGACGTGCTAGGGAGGAACTGGCGGGAGAGCCATGGGAAGCAAGTCCGGATGTCGCACAACCTATAATGTAACGTTTTAACAAGAACACATATGAACGAACTTGCATGGCGGACTCTTTCAAGAGCTGTCCTGCGTTGTCGGGCAATTGGCCGAGATGAATAGGGCGTCCGAGTATGTGCGAGGCTCCCGATTGACTTGAGACCGCGACAGCATTTCTGGGTGAGCCGGCTCTGCTCTAGGGATGACGACGTTTTCGAGCCCTTAAGCCGTGTATTTCTCTACACTTGCCATATAATCAACCACTTTAGCAACGAACCAAATATATATATAATTTAAAAAAAAAATTAAAAAGGTTTTATTTTTTAAAAAAAAAAATTTAAAAAAAAATTTAAATAAAAATGTTTTTTAAATAAAAATTAAAAAAAAAAAAATTAAAAAAAAAGTTGCGGAGTCCCTTAAGGGCCCTTTCCGTTGTAGGCTGCCTCAGGTGTCTGAGAAACCTGGGGGAATCCGATTGCGCTTGGAAAGTGGGTTGTCCGGGTATATTGGGATTTGGCACATCACATTCGAAAAAGGGCTACGCAGTTATGCATGGTAAGACTGATTCTCGGCCCGAAATCCCTCTTAGCTGACACGTAGAGTGAGATGACAGACATCGAACCTTCCAAAATGCTCCATAAGATATCCGTCCAATCAAGCCCAGCAGGCATGCGCACCCTCTCACTGCGGCAACTCTAGTCAGTCACCGATCCCTTCGCTTCGAGAGCGGTTCCAACAGCTGGCCGTAGTAAGCTCTTCTATTCCCAGATGAAGTTTTCCACGGAGTTCAAGCTGAACTCCCGGCTTGCTTCACAGCGTTATCATGCGGCACTTCACAAGTCCAAATTTCGGCGTCCACCACAATCGTATTTTGCGTGGCGGTAATTTCGTCATGCGTATAGTATGGACCCCGACCGTCGAGACAATCGAAGTCTTAACCTTACCAGCAATTCCCGGATTGTTAGGGATTCGACAGCAAGGTCAATATGTTGCCCTGTGTACTTCTCAAGTTGGGAGAGTGCCGCTGCCGCTACGACCCCAACGTCTCGAGCGTCGATCCACGGAATCCTAGCTTCAGGCCCTGTAGGCCAGGCTAGAAAAGATCGCCAACGATCCTTCTGTAGACAACTAGCTATCCGACATTTGCATCGAGGCCCCTGGCTCAAAACACGCAACAACAGCCCTTGACTAAACAACTTCTTCGGAACGTACAAGTTCAGCAATTGCCCACACTCGCAAACCAAGCGGGCAACTTTGATTTCCACTCGCGGCGTACAACTATAAGTTGCCACTCGATATGGGGGCCGTGAAAAGGGACTACCTGATAGAACAGCTGCTATGCATGGAGTCAGTTTACTGGTTGTCCAGCACAAGCAGGAACCCAGCGGTAGGGCATGACCGTGTCAGCCGCTGGCCAGGAAATGACTATCTCGTCGCCATGAGGCAGGGCCACGTATACAAGGTTCCTCTCCGGGGCCAGGATGGAAATATCGTATCACACAACAGGTTGAAGGTAGTCTTTCGACATATACTGCTAAATATCCCTGAGGAGGTCGATATAGCGAGCACAATAACTCTAGGAGACCGGGAGATATGGGCGAAGGTAGGTCACCAAGCTTTCTCTTCCGCAGATGCCCCAAAAACAAACTGCTTCGTTCCTTTCCCCCTTTCCGTAAAGTCTATCGCTTCTCACCTCATTCTGTGCAGCACATATGCCACATAAAGTATTGTTAGAATCACTTAGCGACAAGACACTAACTAACTCGGCTCCGAAGATACGAGACGGTATGGTGTCGGCCAACTCCAAGAACAGGGGGTTCGTCTCAAGCATCGAGCAATCACTGTTTGCAGTTTGCCTGGGATGACCCGGTTCCCAAGAACTCGGAGGATAGGGCCGACGCGTTATGAAGGACGACAACACGAACCGCTGGCTCGACAAGACGGTATCGTTGATTATCTGCGGCAACGGCGCGCCTCGGCTACATTCTACGAGCACCCCGCTATCGATGGCCTTACCATTTACGGGCTCCAGGAGGCCATCGTGTCGGGCACCGTTAACCACATCGAATCTGACAGGGAAGTCCCTGGCGCCGACATTCAAGCGGCGGCCGAAGGGATCACATGCCTCTCCTTCCCCACCACAGACGAGCTCACGAAGCATATGACCCGACTGCGGGCTCAGTACTGCGCTACCATGAGTCCATACAGTCTTTGCATTTACCAGTTCAAAGGCTACGGCGCGGCCTACCTGCGCTCCCAGAAAATGCCCCCACAGTCCATCTCCCAGATAATCATCCAGGTAGCAGTGCGCCGGCACTTCGGCTACAATCCAATGTCCCTGGACGTTGTAGGTCTGCGGCAATTCCTCCACGGCCGCATCAAGACCTTCAATGTGCAGAGGGCAGAGGTAGCGATCGGTGCTGCGGAGCGAAAGCGCCTCCTTTCCGGGGCCGTCAAGACTCAGGCGCGGTTCGTGACCTTGACGGCCCGAGGGAGATCCTGGACCAGACACCTCATGGCGTTAAAGGAAGTCTTGGAAGTCTTGGAGGCCTGGAAGGAACTTTCCGCCTTGGGCAAACGACCCGGTGTACGGTAGAGCCAAGGAGACGAAAGTGTTCACTAATTTCGGCGGCCAAAGCGAGGGGGGCTTCCTTGAGCAGGGCACATGTTGGGCTGACAAGTCGGCGTTATGGATAGCCGGTGAGGTTACTACCGACGGGTAAGTTGTCTGCTAGTGACATTAATGTCACAAGCCCCCTCCCCCTTCTCCTGAAGGTACAAGGACTAACAAGAGCGCCGCGTAGTGCAAGGTTCAATATTATCAATGGCGAGGGCAGAGGTGAGGAGTTTGCAAAGGTGGTGAATGGGATTGTTGCTGCATCCGTTTGAGACGCTCTTGGACAGATGGTATGGCATGTGGTGTACGGAATCAAACGTCATTTCCGAGGAGCCCAAAGCCCATAACGGTCGAACTTCGTATAGACCAAAGCTCTACTGCTACCAGCTTGACTAAGGAAATTGTCCGCGGATAGGATGAGCAATAATACCAGCGGTCTATATGTCCTCAGCGGCGGGCTTCCTAAAAGCTCTAGCAAACTCCCAGCTTCTGAATCTCACTCGCATGGGGCCCCAAACCCCTATATCTTCTTAACAGGCTAGATCCTCCATAGTCGTCCTAATCTCTATACCGAATCGCTAGGAGATACGGTAGAAGATACGCTAGAAGGCGCGCTCGAAGACGTGTCGTCGGACGAAGAAGACGCCGTGGAACTACCCGTACTCCAAACCCACCCTCCAGCTCGCCTTTGGGGTACCCCTCGCGAATTTTCTCTAGAAGGGCCACAGCGGCGCTTCCACCATAGAGCCGGCACCAGCATGACGAAAGCACTCAGCCAGCCTATAAACTCCGCCAACCACCCCCTCCTCGCGTCGATAGATACGTCCGAAAACCCCTTGGCGACGGGCACGGCGGCGCGGAAGACGATAGTCTGCCATAGCGCGATCACCCGCGCCAGGGCAATGACCGCGGCGCTGAAGAAGAAACAGGCCGCGATGTTTCCGACAAGGATCTTGCCCCTGAGGGGCGTTTTGCGACACCCGCAGGACTGGTGGATGAAGAGGAGGGCGAGGGTCAGGGACGATAGCGCAATGGCGGTGATCCTGTACGGGGCCTGTTAGTTACGACACTACAGTACCTGAGCTCGGGGGACATAGGCACGATAGCTCACATGAATCTAAGCCCCGTCCGCATAGAATGGGCGAGCAGAAACTCAGCAACCTTGACCAAGCCGAGTGCCTCGTCGCGATCGGCCCCGTAATCCGCTGTGATGGCGAGGGGGACGGGGCGCCCGAGAAACCACTCGTCGGTATCATAACGCCTCCAACAGATATCGAGATAACCCATCCTTGTCTCCCCGATGATGCCGTCTTCTGCTATTCGGTTAGAGAAAAGCGCAACATAGTCACCACGTTGCGTGAACGAAAACCGGGGCCGGGACGGACGTACCCTTGCGCACCAATGAGAGTACGTAGATGTCTGTGAGGGCGTGGTATTTACAACTGAATATTAGCATACCTATGGCGGAGGAGACGGGATGGTCAGCATTGGCTTGGCCAGCAAACCCCCTGACCCTATAAATGGGAAGAAGACACGAACACCAGAGAAGTATTGCGATTCCATTTGGAATAACCACCGTAACTGCGCATCGTATAATTGCGCCCGTGACCAAGAATCCTTGTCGGGCCATCTCTGCCAGCTTTGTTCAAAGTGGTGCTATAGTTGAACTGCAGAGTTTATCGACCGGCGCTCATATGCTTAGAGATTCATTTCAGCCCACCAAGAGACAAGCGATCTATTTATAGGCTATAAACAGGGGAGCACCAGGATGGTGTCTCGAAACGTGTCACAGGTGTCACTGAGCCGCCGTTGAATGGAAGGAGTGAGTAACAGCTTGAGCTACGCCCGGCGGACAGGCAATACTTGTATCATCTATCACACGTGGCATGACGCAAGCAGACGTTGCCCGACGCAATCAGCCTCCTTCGACCTACGGCCTGTGTATTTCCTTGGGTTCCGTCAGCCCCTGACCGATCCAACGCTACCGGCAGTCTCACGTACGATGTGAGTTCGCCTCGGACCAAAGCTGGCCCTGCCGCCGGAGTAGGCCGCCCAAATTCTCCCGTGGGACTTCGGAACGAGGCTTAGTCTGTGACCCGTGTATTTGCGCAACTAACTAAAGCCTCGATAAGTCGAAGCGTACGTACAATCAAACTTCTCCCTACGTCAGACAGCGTCTGATTAATTTCCAGGCAGCCTCGGCCGCGGCGCCATCGCTGGGCGGCCCGTATCTGAGATTCCTCCTGTGAGCGTCAGGCTAGGCGCAGGCATCCGCGCTTCCCCCTATTACAATAGGGGTTAGAATAGGGGTAAAAACCTACACGTTGTGTAAGGATGTATAGTTATTGCAGGAACTAGTGCTAGTAATACCCTCGTTGTCTGTAAGGCTCCACGGCACACCACTCTTGCACTTATCCATAGAGAGTACATCGTTTGCAGAAAAGGGGCCATCACGAGATCTCCGAGAGGAAGGTCCATCATTTCCGGAGCCCTATAACAGTGGGTCGCCGCACACTAGTGGGATCTTCTCTCTTTAGCTTAACATGCGTCAATATAGCCATATAAGCCTATCGAGCTATGCACCCAATTCCTAGTGAGTGCGACAACATCACACACAACCCCATTGGGAGATTCCCTGCAAAGCTGTATAGTCCCCAAGCCCCCGGCTGGTCGCTTAGTGATGATCTAACAGTTATTCCATCTTCTTACGACACCCCTCCCCCCGTTTCTTCCTACGCAAACCACCAACCTAGATTACACGTCTATCAGCCAGGGTCCGGGCCGGGGGGACACGAGAAGCGCACGCACACCGAACCGGGCAGCGACGATGAATGGTGGCAGAGAGCGACTTCCGGACCGGGTCGGCTTGGTGTATTTACAGAAGGGGGTCCTGAAGATGATGTTGGGGGGAGGCGGGGAAGACTGGCGTGGTCATGGGGACTGCCCAGGCCGAGGACGGGATGGGAACCCGAGGTGGTGAGTGTGGGCGTGTATTGAATTCCGCGCGATGGGGGTCTCTCCTCAAGGTCATCGTGCTGGCACGACTGTAAAGGAATACATATCACTTCGGAAAATTCCTGCTCCCCCGTGATTCGCGGGTTGGTAAATCCGTATGAGCGCTACGAAATGGGCGGTACAGTACGTACATGACCAACATGTTACTGCTTGTAATATGACATGCATGTTAAGGAACCGCCCACTCATTCACTTACTCGCTCACTCCCTGAAGGGATAGATCAACGTAAGAGAAAAACCCATCAATTCTACTTATAACGCGAACAGCGGGGGGCACCACGGCCCCACCAGCTTACAACTCGGGACGAGGAACCTGGAATGTATCATCGTATAAACGGCCGAGAAATCCATTCGTCCATCTATCCATCCGCCGGTCCCTGCCACCTTTCGCACTCCCTTGCCTCCTTTCCCCTTTAGTGCCCCGCCCATCCGCCCCACCCATCTCGTGGCTTACCCATGAGCTGGAAAGGGAACGAGCAGAAGCTGGGGTAAACACCGAACAGCTGCCTGTACCAAGGAGACAAGTTGAAAATCCCCTGGATGCAGAACGATGACGCACGTGTCATGCCATCTGTTACCATTTCCTACGCCTTCCAGCCTCTTGGAATCATCACCCACGCTGGTTGCCTGGCGCCAATGCCCCGGACTCCGCCTGGTGATAAGGTTGCCGAACTGACCCGGCCTTCCAATCCATGATGGATGATGTGCTGGCGTGTGCGTTTCGACTTAAGTCGAGAGAACCTCTTTATGTATGAAATGCCGGGCTCGAAAGGAAGTCTAACCGGGTATCAAAAATATGCTTGCGAGAATAGAGCAAGAGGTGCCTCTCCAACTCCCCGAGGTCCATCGCTTCTCCAATCTAAGTTCCATCATGTATCAAACACCAATCAAAACCACCCCCTAAGCAGAGTCAAGGCCTCTTCCATCCCTGACCCCACATCGACACGTCTCGGTACCACTGTGCGCCCGAGCCACATTTCTGAGGCCGAAGCAGCAGGGTTCGCCGCCGGTAGATAATTAGATGATATGCAGGCAAAGGCGTTGCATGCCTGCGTTCATGAGTACGTGCGTGTGTGCGCGAAAATGTGGCCTAAGGCAATCCTGTTGCGGTAACCGGATTTTTGCGTGAACGTATTGTCGCCTTCTCCCCCAGTCACTCTATTCCGGGTTTCCAGTAGGTTGCCGACGTTGTGCAAGGACTTCTCGAGCATAAAATTCCACGAGCATCGTAGCATACGCTTCCAAGTCTTCCACCGGAACGGCAAGGCGGAAGTCGTTTAGAATAAGGAACTGCAACTCAAGGTGATTAAGCTCAGCCAGCGGCAAACCGCCCACCTACATAGTCGTTAGTACGAAGCGGCAAGATAGACCTGGTTGTGAATAGGCCGGCATAGGCCGAATTAGAACCAGCAGAGAAACATACCTTAGCATATCTTGAATTAGTGTAGAAAACGTCCGAGAAGAATTTGCTCGCGCAAGTAACGCCCGCAATGATGAGACGATGTATGTTGAAACTGTCGGCTACGAAGTACGTCGCCGGGGAAGCCGGCAGCGCGGGTGGCGTGGAGGTTCCCTTGACGCCCGACCTGTTGGCGACTCCCTTTTGTGCACATCGATCACCCAGGAGATCGGGGTCAGTATCGCTGTCGCCCTGTTCGCTCTGCAATTCGGTGTCCCCTTTTGAGCTTGGCCCTAAGCCTGGAGATATCGTTTGGGCCAGCTGCGCCTGCCGCCTGGCCTCCTCGGCCTCCATGACCAAATTGTTGATGCGCTCCGTCATCCGGTCAAAGTACACAAGAAGACTCAAGAAGACTTCGTATGTAGTGGGGCAATACTTGTGGATCCTACTCAAGTAACTCAGAATCGTGATGGCCGGGACATTCTTGCCATGGAACGCCAGAACAGAGCTGCTCAAGGGACTCATCGAGGTCCCGTCATTGTTGTGACTCGCAGCTGCATGCTGATGTGCCGCGTTCCTATGTAGGGCATCGTGTTGCAAATCGTTGGTCGTGGTGATCTTTGTCAGAAGTGCAGCGACCATTTCAATGATGTCACCGATCGGCATTCCGCTGATCTCATATTTCATAGCCTGGAGGGGTGTATCGTTCAAGATGCCCGGCCCGTTGCCACCGTTCATCAGATCCGCTCTCGCTAGGCTTTGAATGTGGGCGAGGTCCCGCACTACAATGGTATGACATTGCGGAGTAGACGCATTATAGGGGATGGACTCTGGAACTGAAGACCTGTATGTCTCGGATTCGGGCGAAGGATGGTGCTGCGTCGGTGTAGGTGTAGGGACTGACGCTGCTACCGTGGTCTCCGATGCCATATAGCCCGATGGAGAACTCTTCGCATTCTGCGCAGCCGAGGCCGGGTCGGAGGCCGAGTCTGGTGGAGAGGGCAGCCGGGAGGCGCCACTACCAGGTGACACCGGCTTTTTGTCGCTACCTGCCACCGTAGACTCCCAAGTTCTTTTCGACGGTGTCGCGCTTGGCACGGGTTGTCGATAGTGCGAAGGGGGTGTCGGAGAACGGGCCTTTTGGGAGGGTACTTCACGCGGTCGGTTCCTGGACTCGGACCTGTAAGATTCGCACGAACGAGAATGCTCGTGCGGTAGCCCTGATGGCGATATTATGCTATGGTGGAATCGTGAATGATCCGAGACGAAGTCCCCGATTACAGCAGCCATATCATCGTTTTCCAGAGATCAACGATATGATAAGCGCGAAGCAGAGATCGAGAGGGTGAGATATAAAGAAGGGCCTGGTCACTGCAAGAAACACAAACGTTAGTAACGTTGGCTTTTTTTCCCCTGGTAAGCGTGATGACAGACGCGGGCCAAAACCCTGATCGAGAAATCAAGACTTGTAAACAAGAGGTTGAAGCCACAACGCGAGTTTCAGGCGATAACGCTCGCGGCCCAATGCAACACAACACAACAAGGGAGATTGAAAGACAATGCTCTTCTTGAGCGAGATTATAATCAGGTAGTACGAATGACGTCTATGGTAAGCTGGGTGACGCCGCCCATTGTCCGTATCGATCAGGCAGGCCAAGAGAGAGAACGTGATTAATTTCCCAAATGCATTTTTGCGCACGTATGGGCTGGTGGATGGACGTAGCGGACTGGAGCAGATCGGCACGAGTCTCAGCTGAACGGAGGCCGATGGGAGGAACCATCATGCCATCACCTCCTGCGCTGTCGATCCGGTCAAAAAATAGCAAGGCTGGCTTTGCACGGCAAGGCGTCATGGCACAACACATGCGCGAACCGAAGTATCACGTTCATTCATCGGTCTCAAACCGAGCAGGGCCACCCGGTCGGGAACCGAAGGCGTTCCAGACATGACAGGGTTGCGCGGGAAATGAGAACGGAAATTAAGCAGCAGGGTCAAAACCCCCTGCAATTGGTGTTGGGATTGGCGAATGGGCCGCCTTCCGGGCCGCAGACAGCGAGAAGCATTGACAAAATCCACAGACGCGAAAAATCGAGGGAAGATGTGGGCTTACCTCCGCTGCTGCCGTGGATGATGTCAATAATGGGCGATAAGCCGTGCGCACACAAGTCGTCGAGGTAAGATGCGATCAGTGCGCGTCTTTTGCCTTTTTTTTGGCTTCTAGTAGATCAGTGAAGATCACCAGGGTATCAAGACACAAAAATTAGGAGAGTGCGACGACAGCCACAGGATCGCGCAAGCAAAACAATAAGCCCGTCTAGGGTGGGATCCAAGAAGTGGTCGATTGACCGTCTCAACCCGATATATGACGGGAAGAGGCTTCTGCAGACTAGAACAATGACAGAAGACGACGAACGACGTGGCGGCGGAGGGGAAGGAGGGGAAGAAGAACCGGGTGGGCGTCGTATAGGGATTAATTTAAGGTTTAAGAGCCGGACGGTTCGTGAGTTGCAAAGTTGACGTTAGGTAGAAAAATAGATTGCTAAAAGAGTTAAACTTGACTGTTAGGCGGTCAAGTCGGGCGAGGGGGGTGGTGGTGTTATGCCTGCGGGGGAGAAAGAGACCTTTCAAGCAAGCGTGGTTCTTGCTGCTGTGTGGCGGCGGGCCTTGCGGATAGGAGGCAAAAAACCTTGGAAATGATGTACAACGAGGTAACTTAACTTGTCTTGTCTTTCTCGTTTTCCTCTCGGTTGCCAGCCTGTGATAAACTCAAAAGTGCAGCAAAATGCCTGTGTTATGACATAAAGCTGCAGGCCGCCTCTGAATCTTAACCCAACTTATTACATATTATCAGGGACGATTCGTATGTAAGAAGCTCCTCCTCTCCCTCTCTCCCCCTACTCTCTGTCTTTCTCTTTACCTTGTCCTTGAGCGATTATGGGGTCGAATATGTAGAGATTGGGATGATCTGGGTCGAGCGTGGGTGCGATAAGACCCCGGATTGGCTAGTTGATGAGCTTTCGCTCGATAGTATAAATAGACAAAACAAGGAGCTTTGACGCTTTACTTTAGCGTGATGCCGTGTTAGAGAGCCATATGAAACTTGGTACTTGATGCAGCTAAGAAATCGCTTAAATGATATACATATAGGGCGAACCGAGAATGCGAGAACCAGATTCCCCTTAAGACTGAGACTTGTGCTGTCCCCGAGGGAAAGGATGGGTTGGAAGTGAGAATGAGAGACGATCACTTATGAAAGACGATGATGATGATGATGGGTACTGTATGTACAAAAAATCAGCCGGTGGAGGTGGAGGGGTCGTTTCACCCTGATCCAGGTTCATATGATCAGGTTATCGGCCTCCCCTTCACTTCCAGCGATCCTATGGACGTGCTGCCCAAGACGGTCACTGACCGTGGTCGGGTCTCTATGAATCCGGTATTTCCCTTTAGGAGCTAGTCCCCGAAGATCCGCGAGCTGTGAATGGCCAGGAGAGTTGCAAAACGAAAATGCAAAAAGGGAAACTTCAAATTGGTGGGATGGCAGCAAGCGGTTGACGCGCCTACACTACTTCCGAGACGTACACAGTACCTACCCGACCAGTTGTGACATCTCTATGAACTCGTATTATCTATCATTTAGATTATTTGATAGGAGAACTGGAGGAGTTTATCTGCATGCCTTTCTTTTCTAGCATTAAGTAACATAAATGGAACTTCGGCTCAGGCCACGGTAGGGCATTGTGAACAGATAAAGAATCGGAATAGTACATCTCTTATGCCCCAGCGAATCGATCTTATGATATTCATCAATATAGCTATTTGCTGAGCACCTCATTGGTCGCTCGAGCGGTTGCAAGAAGTTTGTTCCACGTGCAATTCGCCTTAATAAAATGGTATCGTATGGAGAGCCGCCTATTTTACATATAACACTGCGTCAGGCACTCATTCCAAGCGGGACGATCGATAACTAGCTAATAAACCCTTCAGCGCAGTATGTGCCGTACCAGCCTAGCTCTAACGTTAAGGGGTTGCTCTAGTTTCCGTGAAACTCTCCGTGCCCTTCCCGCTATCTTCGCAAGCGCCCAAAAAAAGAGGACACGCCCTAGAACAGCCCACCTGCCTATCCATCGCTATAGGTAGCGCCGTCTGCGAAGGGCCCGCCGGCCGCGCGGCAATTATGTGTTCTGGACCGACGGTACGAGCACCTACATATATAGAGTAGAGACCAGACCAAACCGGGGCCCGGGCGCCCGGGTCCGCCGCGCCTAGAGCTGCCGTGGCAGCCGCCGCGCCGTTCGGCGTCGCAACACGTCACATGTTGCTCCGTACGCCATATGCGAAGAACGAGGGTATCGGCCACGTGCCAGCCAGTATCGCTGACGTTCCCTCCGTTCATAGCTAGGCCCCGCTGTCAACCAAACCAGGTCCATTGGAAGCCCTCAGAGCCGGCTGGGATCGCTTGCCCTTAAGTAGGTACGTATATCTTGCATTGGGTACCTACATACGTACTTGTGTACATGCAATCATCCCGCGCGAAAACCGGGGGGGTTGGTCCGCGAGGATGCCAATGCTGTACTTCGTACCCTGCTGCAATAACCAACGACGATCAGTAACGCAGTCAGTCAGCCGCGGGCGAACGAAGGCTTGGTCGGACAAGGAAATATATATATATATATATAAGCTTTGGCCAAGGGCCCAGGGGCCAATCCACATCCGCGACGCCGACACGGGGCCCGATTCCGGCATTCTACATCGGGCCAGTCAGTCGGTCGGTGATACGCTTCACCACCTCTTCGCTGTACTATGGTATCAAGGACCATAGCTGAGCGCCATCGTAGGAACAGCAGGGAGGGTGCCAGGCGCCAAGGGCACACCGCGTGGGTACGTACGCGTGTAGGCATGCATGCAGTAAGCAGGACGGTTCAGCTCGACTCCGAGTCTATACCCATCCATCTCGATCTGGAGAGCGGCGAGCGGGCTGTGTTTTACATATCTCCGTTCCGCCTACCTAACTGCTCAAAGGCGCACGTGTCGCAATCCTCGAAGCACCGAGGCTATCTACATAAGCCTCACTCTTTCCAAGGAGAGAAGGCTGTTCCCGTCTCACCTAATCTTAGGCCCCGGCGGTTCCCGTAGTAATCCTGATTATCCAGCCAATCCAAGCCATTTGACACATCTGCCCGGAGGTACACTACGTAGGCAAGTCTTATTAAAATCCGCCTGACGCAGAAGCTTACTATGTACCGGGGAGAGGTCATAGATCGGCCCCCACGACACGCGATTGCCGCTGGCTGGCTAGATGGGATGGGGGGACTAAAGAAATCCGGGCAGATGACGCGGGAGCGTCGCTCTGATTTGCCGGCGCGCCCGCTCTCACCGCCTGTATTGCGGGCCAAGCAATTCCTGGCATCCTACGTGCATAACCTGGACATGCCCTGAGTATCGCGGAGATCACCTAAGAGATCGCTTAATCCAACGGTTGTATTAGGATAAATTAGCCCATCTGTCGTCGGTCTCGGGTCGTGGGGGTGGACAGCAGGCATCTATCTGCAGAGACAGTCACATGCCGATCCGAGCGTAATGAGACACGACCATCTCCTTCTGCCTGGGGGCTTTTAAGATGTTGATTCGCATCACTACCAAGCAACTGCCGTCGCCTTCTTGACGAGTGGCCCGCAGACATGTCCGTGACACGTCCATGTAGTGGTATTGTACAAATGGCATACTCGTTCTTTCTCAACGAAGCCGATATCATGCCCCAAGCCCCTCCTCCGCCGCCATCAAGGGCGGCGTCCATCAGTGTCGCACCTTGTAGTCCTCATCGGGCAAGTACAGGTGTCGATCCGCTCCCTTCTTCGTCAGGACCACCATGCGGATGACACCTCCGGAGCTGCCATCCCACTTGATTGCTTCCCGCAGGGCACCCTTGACGAAATTGACAGCGTCCTGCTCCTCCATGCCCTCCTTCCAGTTCGCATCACAGTAACCGTAGATATAAGTCGAGCCGGAGCCACCGATCGCATATGCTTGCTTGTGTAGAGAACCGCCGAGAGGGATGGAATAGACTTGACCGCCGTGTCGCTCGTCCCAGCCTGCGATGATAAGACCGGCACTGCGTTGCGATAGAGTTAGTATCCACCCAGATTATGAATTTGACAGGCTCCGTCGATATACCTCAGTCTGTCCTTGTTCGCGTAGCAGATCTCCTGGAAGATGGCCGCCGCCGTCTGTGTCGTGGGGGGTTTGCCGTTGCGCATCGAGAACAAGCCCAGTTGATACTGTACGATGTCCGCCACAGCCTGTGTGTCAGCAGCCGAGCCTGACCGGCAGCACCAGATCGTGTCGTGCACTTGTGTGAGCTTATCCGTAACTCGGTTTGCGATGTATGCGCCGGTCGTAGTTCTCGAGTCGGCACCTGGCGGTAGTTAAAGAGTCTCCGTCAGCGAAAAGCCGGAAAATACGAGCGGGGTCGGGAGCAGTCGAGGCCGGCAAAGAATATCATCTATGATAGCGGTGAGGGTAGACATATTCATCTATAGATGATAGACCAACCTAGAATAACTCCATCTTTGAATGTAACGGCCATGCTAGATTATTGCATCAGCAGGCTATCGGAACGGCAGTCTTGAAATGAAGGCTCACATCGAAGTGCCAAGGCTATGGCCGAGTCAGCAGAGTCCGTTGTAGTCAGAGCAATCGTCGAACTCACTTGACCTCGCCCTTCTTTAATCTGTCCATATCGACGTGGATGCCATCTGTGTCGGTCGCCCATTAGCTCCCATGCGGTCCTCTCACAGATAAATCTCAGAGTTCTGCAACGCCCAATCCGTACCTTCATTCAATACGCCAGTATTCCCGAACTCCATCTTAGCTTGTATGCAGAATCCTCTCGGTCGCCGGTAATTGAGCTTGGCGAGAAGAATACGTCGGCTGAACTTTGTGTGTAGAGGAGCGTCGTTGGTTTGCGAAGGAAGGCGGGAGATGGCGGGAGGGAGGCTTGACGTAGAGTGGGAGCTCCAGCCTTGGTGGTCTTAGAGCTCAGGCAGCTTACAGACGCGTTAGCGAGGCCCCAGGTGGGTCTCCGCAGCCTTGAGCCACAGTACTCTATACAAGTACAATAGATGGACAGGGATATCATGGTATCACCACGTGATCTTCTTATCTGTGTTGAATCGCATTCTTGATCAGGTGAAGATGCCTCGCAGCTTACATTCACGCAAGCCGAAATCAGCATTATCAATCCCGGATGTAAGCACTTTGAGATGATCTATGCTATACAAAGTACTTCGGTAAGGTACCCACGGCCACATGTGATGGGACGGATTCGCGAAGCGAGAACGGAGCGATGTATGGCGGATCATAATGAGAAAGAATCACCTTTATGTGATCATAGTATAGTATAAAGTGTTCCTTCGCCGGAAACGCGTCTATGGACCCTATGACATTGAGAACATATCGAGCACATGGACCAGTGAATATTCCGAGATAGATAGTCCCAAATCATGAAAACCCTTCCAGGGGCAATATGAGCCAAACGCCACTGCCATGCTGTCGATCCAAGTTCATTTAAACAATTATAAAAATTACACGTCCTCAGCTACGCTACAGAGGTGTCAATCAGCGAATTCAGGTTTGCAGTAATGACACCGCAGTCAGGAAGGAGGCCTACCTGTCTTTTCCCAACTTCAACTCCCCAGCTTTGTCCGTGGACTCCGTCTTCTTGCCGTCCTCATCGCCGCATCCGCAGTCATAGAAATCGCCGATCTCGGCGCAGTTGAATAGCGGCTTCTTCAGCCTCTTGTTGACCTCGTTGTGCACGGAGCACGCCCAGGCAGCCGCCGAGTTCCTCGAGCCGACCTGCGGCGGGTATTTGGCCAGCAGCTTCCGGAAGTGGGTCGCGCAGTCGCCGCACGGATATAGGCGGGCGAACAGCTGGATGTACGTCTTGAGCGCGAGGGAGTCCTCTTCCGTGGGCTTTTCGGGGAATCGCGCCATCATTGTGTGGAACAGTTTCCAGGACGCGCGACCGAGCTCGGCCCTGTTGACGAACGGTTAGTTAGTATTGCCGAAAAAACGGTTGCACGCGGTGGCATCTCGTGTCATCGGGGCCTGCGCAAGGGATCTCGAAGAGTCGCGGGCGAGGCCGAAGCCGAGGGAGGGGGTGTCGGGTTCACGTACTTCGCGGTTGCATTTTCCAGCTTCGGGGCGATCGAGTCACCGTGGAGCACGCTTTCGGAAAGCGCGCCCAAGTCCGTTTTGATGGCCGCCGGATTGTCGTCTCCCGAAGTCGGCACTGATAGATCGCGCCCATGCGGTGATTCGCCGAAGGACGTCATCATATACGACAGCGTCAGGAAAGCCGCGATGGCTAGTAGGACCATGGCCGATAGGTGTCGCGCCATCTTTGCGGCCGTACGAGGGAACGAAAATAAGTGATAGAGGAAGTCTGAAACGAATGGCTAGATGACGCGGCCACACTTAAAAGATATCACGAGGGCGGTGTCGCGACAGCTTGCGAGGTAGTGGAAGGCAACATCAACAGCAACAGCTCATAACGGGCATTATCGATTTAGCGACCGGTTGAAGTTGAGCTAAAGTTTGGAATTCAGGGTCTAACGTTAGTCTAACGCAGGCGTTTTGCGACAATCCCGAACGAGGCAGAGATTGCCCCCAATCGTCTGACAGGGGAGTGGAACTCTAAAGACCTAGTCTAATGTGGCCAGATCAATGTGGAGCCTGATCGGAAACGGCCGCGCTTATTGAAGCTTGGGGGGTTGTCCAAGCCTCCCGTCCTTCCCGTGCGCGAGGCTTGGTGGACCTAAGAACGTAACCTACTACTGTATCATACAAGCCACTGGTTTGTGGCTGAGAAGTCCCCCTTTAAATCCGGTCTCCCTTCATGTCATCTGCGGTCTCTTTGCTGATCGACCACCAGTCAAGGTTTCCTTCGCAATTTCAGGGTTAGAACCGCAGTTTCCGTTGTAAAATCGAAGTGCCTCCCTAGACAAGCGCAGTCTTGGTCGATATACCACTAAAGACTCTTTACCAGTGAGACTACACCGTGACCTTACGAATGCGGGTCCTGACGACCCGTATGGGAACACCTACCTAACATAAAAACCAGCAAAGCGAAATTCTCGAAGGTTAATGTGCAATTTATGCCCCAACACGAAGCAGCCCCTGTTTCTCTTTCTAGAAGTCGAGCTTGGAATAACACGGAGCGGCCCTGGGTTTCGGAGTAAGAGATCGTTCTCCAGGAGAAGTAGCGTCCAATGTCGCGTCCTTTGCTCAAGTCGTGGACACAAGCCCGGTAACGGAAGAGCCAGCTCGACGCTGGCCAAGAAAGCATTGCTATGCTTGATGCTACTGGGTTGCCGTGCAGAAACCCCTGGCTTCCCACCTTACGTGCTGTTATAAGGACAACCAGCCAATACCGAATGGTCTTCGTTTACATACGGCTTGATACGTGAAGCTTGGCTCTGTCCCTCGCTCCTGGAAACTCGCCGGAGTTGCAAGCCCAAATCAATCCATCATCCCAGGAATCAGTACGTCACCCGGAGTTCAGCCAATCAGCCGGCACGTTCTCGGGCAGCCCCGTCTATTGCGATAACAATGGGGCGTCTATCCATAATTAAGGGGTTTCTGTGCACAGTTGAGAGAAGAATGCCTGTCCTTGGCTCCATCAACGCTTGAGCTTGGCCAGGGGAGTAGTTGCCCCAATTAACGTTAGGGCCGACATGAGCAGCATCCTGCGATAGAGCAGCAGGGAGGCCCTGCTTCAACAGCAGACTTCCGACAGCAATTTTATTAAGTATTCCGCTAAGGTCTGTTTCCGTTCTATCCAGCATTCGTATCGCTACTTGCTGAGGCGGTTGGGAAGATTGGACTGACACCGCCCCCTGATTTCAATAAAGCTGTTTGGGCCCGAGATATACACACCGACTTACCTTAATCCGCTACGGGTATCACCGACGACACATGTGAGTCGCGTTGCCTTTTCTTGCTTGCGCCTATTCTTTTTATATTTAGCCTTGGAATCCGATGTTGGCGAGCGACTGAGCGCGTACTCTCCCGCATCCTTCCTACCCCTCCGGCGGTAGGTTTACCTGTTTTTTATTTGAGCACCCCGTCCGCAGTTTTAGCCATATGCCATGCACCCAGACACTCGAATCTCCCCTTCTTGGCCGGATATGGGCGAACTGTGAACGTCAGGTTAATCAAGCCGTACAGCCTCTGACCTGGTAATAGGTAGAGCTGGTGGACGGCTATGACTATTTAACCGGTCTAAATAGGCATTGAAAATATATGGTCCGGTTATAGATGGGCCAATATGGTAATGCTTCAATTGCAGCCATAACTGGTGTGTCAAATGCATCATACCCGATCACACTTTAACCGTCCACCCCTGAAGATTAGAGGTTAGACGTGCGCGCGCAAATGGATCCCTGATCTTTGAAGACGTTATGTAAGCGAAACCGGGATAGCAACCCACATTCGACGACAGCTGCATTAGTCTAGATGGCTAAGATATTCTGGTCCCAAAATCTTGTCGTGCATGGACGTTTTGAGGGATCACTCGTCCCGAGGGCTTGGTAATCCTTCAGGGTCGTCGGCTTGGCAGAAGACACCCGTCGTTCGTTTAGTAACATCGTCCGACCTGGGCGACCCCGGTTCTGAAGTCGGTCGTTCCAATTATGGGTTTTGATCGCCGCGCGCTCAGCCTCGATATTTGCGTACATAATCGTTCTTCGTCTTTACAATGAGAGACTAGGTGGAAGATGTGAACGTTTTCATACAGTTCTATGATTTTGCGCCTCGCATAAAACGAAATCTTCAGCATAGGTTAAGGCTCGTCTTCAGATTGACAGAGTGTGTCGAGCTGCACCCTACGCTAAAGGGGCCATGCCTATTAATTATACCATATGTTTTATCGTGGTGACAAATTGACCATATATAATGCTATCGCTAGCCACGCAATAGCGGTGTCGCCTTTATAACATGTTTAATATCCTATTACAGTGCCTAGATAAGAATAAGAGATCCTTCTTTGCATGGAACCTTGCCAACTGATACGTAGGTGCTCGCCGATGCTCGGGCTTGTTTACTTCCGTACTAATCTTCTCGAGTATTGAAACCAGGACACAATTAGGGGCAATTCAGCGAGATCCCGGCACATTTGCCGGTACCGCTAGTTGAATCAAACGGCTGGCCTCACACCGGCGCAGGTGGCACCTGAAAGATTTCTCTCAGTCGTCGCACGTGGTTTTAGACGCAGGAGTATTGCATTGCAGCTTTCATTTTTTTTCATTCCTATCTAACGGCAACTACATAGCAAGGCATCTTGCCTGTTCGTGTGCTCGTTACCGTTAAGCCGATTCCACTTGAACCATGCCATTCACTCATTCCATCATTAAAAACCCACCGGAAGGGGGTTGGGTACCATGCGCGTACCGCACCCCATGAGATCACCCAGAGGAGCCGAGCCCGGGCACGAACGAGACCCGCACACACCTGCTCAGGAGCCTCGGTGTTCACGTGAAAGAGAAACAGACACCCGGGCGAACCGAAAACACCGCTTAACCGGAGGCGCCGTTGTAGGCGAGCAGGTTGACGGTGCCGCTGGGGACGCCGCTGAGGACGCCCGAGGTGGCGAGGCTCTGGATGCGGCTGCAGAGAGCGGCGGGGGTGCGGCTTCCCTCGAGGGTCAGGAGGTAGGCGCCGAGACCAGCGATGTGGGGGGAGGCCATGGAGGTGCCGGAGATGGTGTTGGTGGCGCTGGTGCTGCCGATCCAGGTGGACAGGATGCTCGAGCCGGGGGCGAAGATGTCGACGACGCTGCCGTAGTTGGAGAAGCTGGAGCGGGCGTTGCCGGAGGTGGTGGAGCCGACGGTGCAGGCGGAGGGGGCGGACGCGGGCGAGTAGTTGGCGGCGTTGGCGTTGTCGTTGCCGGCGGCGACGGCGAGGAAGACGCCGGCGTTGGTGATGGCCGCGGCGGCGCTGTTGATGGACGAGGAGAGGCCACCGCCGAGCGACATGTTGGCGACGGCGCCGTTGGGGCAGCTGCGGGTGCGCGCGTCGGAGGCGACGAAGTTCATGCCGGAGACGACGCCCGAGGTGGTGCCGGAGCCGCTGGCGTTGAGGACCTTGACGGCGTAGAGGCGGGTGTTCTTGGCGACACCGTAGGTGCTGGCACCGATGGTACCGGCGACGTGGGTGCCGTGGCCGTTGCCATCCTTGAATCGAGCGGGTTAGCAGGTGCTCCAGTAGACATCGGGTGGCAGCTGTAGAAGACAGGGGGTTACGCTGGGAGGGCCGGGTGGGGCATTCTCGGGGGTGCTCGGTCCTCTCGCTCCCTGCCGCGGGATTCAGGCTGGAAAGGTTGAACTTTGGTGTACTTACAGTGTTGGAGCTGTCAACGTAGTTGGCCAGGAAAGTAGCACGGCCGCCGAATTGCTGAACAAATATTAGCTGATGGAAATTTCCGGTGCTTCCTCTTTGCAGAACATACCGAGTGGGCAGTGTAGATACCAGTGTCAACGATGTACGAGCAAGTGCCGGTGCCGGCGCTGTTGTCGTAGACATAGGTGGAGCTGGCAGATCCCCGGTGGGAGATGGCGCCGAGACCCCAGGGGGCACCGCTCTGCGAGACGATGGCCCTCTCCTGGATGTCGGTGTTGATGGTGATGACAGCATCCTGCTCGATGAACTCGACCTGGGAAAAAGTCAGTGATGCCTCTTCAAGAATGAGCGCTCCTTGCTCCGTCACTCACGTCAGGGTGCTGCTGCAGCTTCTCGACGGTCGCATCATCGAGAGGACCAGCAAAGCCCTTGAAGCCAGGGACGTTCCAGACGTGCTCAGCCTCCTCCTGGAGGGCGGACACGGTCTCGTCCAGGACGGAGGCAGTGACCTGATCCTTCATCTTGACAATGAACTTGCCCTCAATGAGGTCGGCACCGCGGGGCTTGAGAAGGGGGGCCGGCTCGGCACGCTTGGCCGGAGCGGCGAATGCCAGAGGCAGCAGCGAGAGGAAGGCAGCGGTGCGCATTTTTGCGAGTTCAAGGCGACGAGAGGGGGATCTGATAGGGTTGTCCGAAGCTGAGACTTCTGGGATGAGGATGAGAAGAATTTCGTCCCTTTCACCAGAACATCGTGGCTATTTATCGTCGCGAGCCTCGTCGACGACTGGACGTAGATTTCGTGCCCGATGATCGTCACCTTCCTAGGACGGACTTTATGCCGGCCGCCAATGGCAGAAGGGTCTGGCTAGCAACGAAAACGAACAAGCTCGACTGACGTTGCAACACCGCCAGGAGAGAGGGGCATGGGTTGGTAGTATCGCAGCGTATTAGCGACGATGACGAGCTCGTATCAGGCAGGCAGCACTAGCCATACGGCGGTGTGAAGGCCCACGATCTATAGTTGCAGCATATATTACTTGCACGTATAATCCCTCAGGGTCCTTCTGGTGGCCGAACCACTGCCCCAGCCTAGCATTACTAGCTAAAATAAAAGGGAGTCTATACACTCTACAAATACGTACTAGGTTATCCGAACAGGAGGACGCCGCCGTCGTACCTACACAAAGATATGCCGATTGGCTCAAATTTAATGGTCTAGATGAGGTCTCAATGCTAATCTCTTCCATTCTTGATAGGGTTCTGACACTGAGTTCGCGGTGCGGCACGATCCCTTCAGCGCCCAAGCCGGGAACTTGTGCCCTATCATGGGGTAACATCGAAGTGGAGATTGGGGAGGCATTTTCGTCTTGACGATAGGTGCCGCTTCGATTATGTCTTATTGGCGCTCTCTACCTGTCCTTCCCCATTGGGAAAGCCATACTTCCCTTATCTATTCTCGGCATTCCAGTCAAGTTGCAGGGCCCAGGACTCGCAAGACGACGGTCAAACCAAGCTTTTTCTTGACTATGGGTTAAGCCTAGCAGGAGTAGCATCGGGGGGCGTCTCGGAGCTGTAGGAAGAACGTCAGAATGCAATGTGTTGACGTGCGTTTTCGTAATCCCTGTAGTACTTTTGTTTTGCGGAGGGATCGGGCTTGGCAGGGTCTTTTAGAGAGAGTCTTTGTCATTGATACCACATAAATTAGCTGAAAAGAATTCCTATAATCATTTGAACCTGATATGTAAGCAGAGTTAAACCCCTACGTATGGTTGTCTCGTGATTCTTCTCCAAGAGTGTAAAATGTGGATAGTGTGCTCAGGCGCTTCAGACCTCCGCTGGAGCGGCCCCTCATTTCGAGGCCAAGATCTTTGATAAGAGCGGAGCCGGACCAACTACCGCAATTGCTGAAGATCTTCGTCTGGAAGGTCTGCCATCTTAGGCCTAGATTCATGCAACTAAACTGCGGGGAGGCGCCAGAGCCGGCTGTTTTGAAGAATGCAGGTTAGCGTGGACCGGGCCGTATGCTCTCTAACTACACCCCTCGAGGCTATGCGTACGCCATCGTAATGTACCGAGGGATCCCGTCGTGGTGACTGGAAGAACAGGCTTCGCTGTCAACTCAGAACGAGTAGATGATCAATGCAAGAACCGACGCCTCGATGCAATTCAGACGGGTAGACGATTGGACAGCTGAGAACCCCTTAAGAGTGCTTAGATGGCTCGGAGTTCCCGGACTTGAACTATCGCTACCCTTCGGACATTCCCCGCATTGCTTCCTGCACGATGACTGGCGGAACCTTAAATTGTTGGTATTCCCGTTCTTGGAGAGCTGGACATCTTCGCCAACGGCCAGGGAGTCTTAAAGGAGCAGCTACCTTCCCAAAAAAGACCTACGCGCCGCTCTGGGCGTCCAGCTACCGTCGAATCTTTGCTGACATGATTTCTCTTAGCATGACTTTCACTCTACCCCAGAGTTATCTGAGCAGTCTTGATGAGGCCCAATGTACCACGACCAGTACGGCGTCAATATGCCGGCTATGCGGCCGTCTTGCGGCTGGTCTTCTACGTAATACCCTTTCGCAAGGCCACCCGCTATCGGCGGTGTCGTATCGAGGCCCTGCTACCTGAAATGCAATATACAGGGGCAATGCCGAGATTATTGAATCGGCCGCATGACAGAGATAAGCCACTGAGCCCGAGTTAGCGAAAGCCGCTGGCCAACGAGACGTAGCCGAGAAGGCGGGTGCATCACCCAGGAAAAACGGCGGGCGGGTTTGCCTCTCGCCGCTTATCCCTTCGATAGTCGTGCTCTCGGTCCCTTGGCTTTCGACAGATCACAGTTCGCGGTGGTCTGCGTCTAGAACTCGTCCCTGGCCGTTCCTCATATGCAAAGAACTTCAAAAATCGGATACGGGTCCACACAACATAGGGGCGCAAATTACCAAGGCATAAACGGCCGCGATGGGAAGGTGAGTGGATGGGCGATCGGGATTATTGGTCCATGGGGCAATCCGAGCTCACCGGGACATCTCCGAGACGAGGCATCTTTGTAAGAGCCTCCCTCGCATGCGAATTTGGTCAAGCTTCGAATGGATCCAATACAAGCGTGCTCACTGGTCTGGCAAGCACAATCTACCATCGTGAGCGGCTTTGCTTCGCCGGCGGCGGGATGGTCCCTTGGGCACAGAAGAAATCGAGAGCGCAGCCTTGATACATGTTGCAAAGCCTCAATACTCGGAACTTATACTGTCCGATGAGCAGCGCGACGTTGGGGGTAGAGCCGAGTGGTCATGCGGGTCGGATCTTACCGAACGACGAGATCGAAGCACAAGGGGCCCTAGGAGAAATTAGGGGTGGCGCCTAACCACGATCTTCTGTGGCTGTGACATGTTCTTGGCTTTCTAAGCCAGAAAGTGGCTGAGGATATGGCAACGCGGAAGCGGCCGCAATACCATTCAACAATCAACCTTTTAACATAACGACTTAATAACAGCAGGCTAAAGCTTGGCTAACGGGTTACGGCTCATTCGGAGACGGACCCCTTCCACGAGCCCGGCAGCAGCAAGGGCCATAGAACCGGCATAAAACATAGCCGGCCTGTAGGCTTGGATCCCTGCGTCGGTGCCACCATAGGCATCGAGAAGATAGCCAGCGATCGGCGCACCCATTAGATAGCCCCCCGCCCAGCTAGTGACGACCATACCCATGGCGACAGAGACGCGCGCAGATCCAAAAACGTTGCCGACGACTGTTGGCATCGTCGAGAAGAACCCCCCATTTGCCAGTCCATTCACGATGACGAAGATCGCCAATGGGGCTAAGCTCTGAGAAACGGGCCAGACAACGAGCATGCTGATGGCGCAGATCGAGAGGGAGAGAAACAAGGAATTCAGAGGACCTATGATGTCGCACAAAATGCCGCAAACGATTCTGCCAATCGCCGACGCGAAATTGAACCCTGCTAGAAGCCCTGCCCCGGTTCCAGAGGATAATCCGAGTGAGCCAGCGTAAAGGGGCACGAAGAAGGGAGGCACAAATAGGGGAAATGTGCCTACGGCCCCGGCAAGGACTATCAAGACAAAGCGGAGGTCCTTGAACAAGCCCCTGCGGCTTGGTGAGTTCTCATGCCAACGTGAGAAACGAGGTGACCGAGTCTTACCATTCAACAAAACCGCCTCGGCGTATCGTCGTCCTTTCCCTGATGAGCCAAGCGGCAGGCAGTCCAGTCGCTAAAGTAGCTAGACCGAGGACTCGAAACGCCCATGCTGGACCAGCACTGCGGATGAGAGGATCCACTAACATGCCCAGAGTCAGTAACCGTCCTCTCTAACCAGTTAGGCGAACTTTGGGAGTCATAGTTCTCCGGCAAGCCTCGTTGGCAGTCTGCGTCTGGTAAACTAAAAATAGGACGAAACATATAACCCCAGAAACCGCTTACGAGCAAGACTGAGAATGGCACCACCCAGGCCTCCCCCAGCGAATACGACGCCGTTTGCTAGTCCTCGCTTTCGACTGAAGTATTGCGCCGGAGTGCTCGAAGTGATCTAGCAGTATGCTGTCAGCGCCCCCGTTTACTCCCTGGATTATTGCTTGGCATTTTGGGGCGCTCCGATTCACATACGATGAAGCAAAGTCTGGGCTCGGATTAGCTAGAGCATCATGCCTAGGACGAGTGCCAGGTACATACCCGTATCCAAACCCTAAAAGAGCCCCTTCAGTTATGAAGAGGCCTGGAAGACTCTTCACAGTGAAGCTACTCAGGATCTCGGCGACTCCCACAAGAGAAATGCCCAGCAGGCTCGTGTTCCTAACTCCAATGGCGCGCATGATTCGCGAGTTGAGAATGGCAATGCCGCCCAGCAGGGTGGGCCCCAGAGAACCAACGAAGGACAGCGTCGCGGGGGTAGAGAGACCGCCCTCAACCAAGGCGCCTTGGATGACTCCCCAGCTGTAGCTAGTGCCGATAACCCACCACGAGAGGATTGCGCACGACATCACTACGACCCAGCCGTAGCCGCCGTCGGGCACTTCGGAGTCAGCTTGTTGCGACGCTTGAAGGACGGGATCCACATCGGAGCTGCCTCGATCTGAGGTATTGGGAGGTTCACGATGAGTTGCCGTGAGCCGGCGCTGCTCAAGCTCGATCGCCGTGGTTGTCGAAGAGGCCATGGCGACTAAGATGTTACGTAGTTATCAATCTTCATATATTCCGCAGAGAGGCGTTGGATAGGATTTGCATGTCCCTCGCTTACTCTTGTGGCCTTGGCCTCGAGTAGTATCTGACGTACAGTCCCTACTTACCAATAACTTTTAAACGCGGATTACTAGTCTAATATCCTCTCCGATTCGCACCAAATTACTGGGCTTTAGCCCACCCAACCGTGCATATAGGTGGGACTCGCTGTCATTCACAGGGGTACAAAATAAGGGCGCCCAGATAAGCGTGGTTAACTGGGACACTGATGGCTCTGTAGGATTGTAGATGGTAGGGGATGCTTTTTGGGAATGGTTTCTAGTTAGCTGTTACGCAAAGTACCGCCCCATAGCGCCCGATCGGCGCTAATAAGTGGGCCTCATATTGACTCAAAAGAATACTCGAGCCAGGTCAGAAACATCCAAGAATGAAAAGTTACAGCCTCGTGTAAAAGAGTCCCTCTGATAACTATTTCTGCCATATGATAAGCTTTAATAAATCTTCGGCGGGCTTTTAGCGGTTGACAGTATGGATGCACTTTCCTTCCAGGAACCAGAGTAGTGGATAGCATGGCCATGAGGGAAAAGTCCGGATGATTGAGGATGGACTAAGGCTTTGTGATGTGTTATGGGGAGTCAGGTTTTATCACTATGTGAAGCTGGTTACAGCTACAGCTTAGTGACACACGATCGCTCATCGAAATCTGTCATAGCACAGGAGGTGCGTCGAAGTTCTGCTCGGCTCTAGCCCATTGTTCCCCAACAGAACGATGACCCACGATCACGGCAAAGAAGATGGTGAATAGACCTGAATTCGTGTATTTGCTCTGTTGCTCAAAAAGTATTTATTAGTTCGTGGCTTCTGGTAACGGATCCTCTCCTTAATGCGTCTCTCACTTGTAGGTCTTGCTGGGGAAGCGAAATCTCGGAAGGCCTTGAAATCGTATATACCGCTTCACCTATCGTTCTCCCTAGAGATCGCATTACCACCCAAAGATAAAGCCTCGCGGTATGCCTGCGGTGTGCACGCCTGCAGAGTCCGGTCATGACCACATAGGGTTCGGGGGCCCCGAAGATGGAAGCGATAGCGAGGGTCTAACAGGCTGGGAATACGGTAAAGCGGTCGAACGTCTTCTCCACCTGGGCGACGCAGCTATTGATCCTTGTTGTAGCTCTTCTATTCGCATGCGTGGCTCTCTGTGTCAGCGTTGCCGCCGTCTCACTGAAGCACCGCATGTCGCGGAGCCGCCCATATGACGTCGAGCTTGTGGCTTGGGGAGGCATGCGACATGGCAAGCCGGATGTTGATAGCAGGGCCACGACTCCTGACTTTATGGCCGTCCAGGCTCGCGAGGCAAATACCAAGAAGCGTGTAAGTATTTGGCTGCTGGGCGAACCGCTGCAGGGGGGTCAGGTTGACAGAGAAGCAGACAAAGTTCCGGCTCGGCCCACGACAAACATTCGACTTCACGGGACGCGGTTCCCACAGTCTACCGAGCATGCCCTCATATGAGATCTCCCATCGGCTTGAAAAGGGGTGAGGAGAAGTTCTTCGCGAGAAGTTATATCATGATCGCTCCAATGCTCTAGTACACTGACATGGTCTACTATGCAGTAGAAATGGGGCACGGAAGTCGAGGCAGTATGTTGATTAAAGCCATGTATTAGGTGAGACGAAGGCGGTAAGATTTTAACAAGTGTCGTCCTTACCGGCGAATATATAAAGGAGACGGAGACATACTGACCCATGCCTCCTGGCAGACACGATCAGCTAGATTTAAAAGGGAAGAAGTACAGAAAAGACTATGTTACGCGAGAAAGCTCCGCATGGAGCTCTAACGCTTGTGTAATTATAGTTATGCTGGAACACTAAGTAAAAGCTTCACGATGCTCAAGAGGTCTGTAATAGCAGTGTGTAGTAGCCGTCTCTGTTGTACATCGAGCTGTTCAGCTACTCTAGCTACGTAACTACGGAAGTATTTTGGCTTCCTAAGGTCGATCATGGAATGGTCGCACACCAGCGACAACTGAGTACTGAAAGGCAATTGAAGGCAAGCGTGTCTGAATTCGTTGCCACTCGGCAGACAAAGTCCACTTGGACAGCCCCCTGGCACTTGCCACGAAGCCTCGTTGCTCCTAGCCGCCACTAATAGACGCCCAGGCCACACCACGAGGAGGTGGCAACGGATCGTGGCCCGCTAGATGGCATAATATGGCAGGATAGATAGTATATGGCAGATATGTGGCAAGAAATGGAGAATTTGGGGGCAAGAGAACCTACCGAGAAGTTAGCGTGAGTCACCAAAGACAAGCGGAAAGCAGTGGGTGGCGTCAGTCCAGGAGATGCCCTCGGAGGCTCATCGGTCGCGCAGGATGTGGCTGAGATCGGTTATGTCGGTCGGTCGGTCGCTCCGGCGGTGGATGTCTTGGAGGGGGTGTTGGGCATGTCTTGGGTGTGGGGGGTTGGGGATTTTGGTGTAGATGGAGGGAATGGTGATACTCTCGTCTCTACCTAGCCTCTCTTTGCCAGTACCGTCCACAATCGGATCGTGTCCCCGTGCAGCCCTTCGAGATTTCCCAGGTAGCGGAAGGATGAAGCAGGAGACGGGAGGGATGAAGTGAGAGACGGGAGGGATGGAGTGGGAGACAGGAGAGGAAGGAAGGAGCAGAGCACAAATAAGAGAATGTGGAAGGAGGGGTGAAAAGAGGAGTGCAGATGCAGGGTGGAAGGGCAGAATGTGGAGATGCGATGGGGAGAAGTGATGAGCTGAAGGGAGAGATGGGAGGGACAGAGATGGGAGGGAGACGCCCTATTTATATGTCTTCTGGCACGGCCAGTTCTGGCGGCTGATTAAATTTCGAGCTGATTCTGGAGCAATCACCTACATACCTAGGTAATCTGTGCGCCGAGTTTTCTTTATAGATCAAACGTTATCTTCGTATTATACTCCGAAGTCCTGAACCTAACATATCCCTTTGCTCTCTCCAGTATGTAAACAGAGTTTCCTAGCTTGGATAGTAGGTGTTCGGCGCAATTATCTGTGCACACAATGGCAACTTAGGCGTGAGTAACATGGAATAGTCTCAAGGTAGATATGGCCTTGAATACATACTTCAACCCTCGCAAACGCTGGTCGGCTCGCTTAAGCGTGAGTATAGGTTCTTTGGTTATGCTGCCGAGAATAAATGGAGGGCCAATTATCGGTATTAGGTATTGGAGCTCTATCAGAGGAGAAGCAGAACACAGTTCACTATAAAAGCTCATGGTCCTATCCAGCCAAACCCCGATGCTTTGGCCGGTCCCGTCCTACACCTACCTAATATCTTAACGCCGGCCCTCTTGGCTTAGAACCCGCGCCAAAATGTTCGAAACACGGCATTCCTGTGGCACGGGTCTTGCATGCAAGAGAACCGGCCTATAGCCGCTGAAGCTTAACCTATAGAGGTAGTGTTCCACCAGTAGACCGAAGCGTCCGGACGATTAACTAGCTGCGCATGCAGCTACTGCTTTCCTGGGCTACCTACTCACTGACAGCACAACAGGAGAACAACTGCTTTGGGGACATGGTGGTAATTCAATGTCATAGGTCTTTGATCATGACCCAATCCTGCTGAACGCACTGCCCCATGGCAAAATCCGTTTTCCCAACCTTCTTGAACCCGAGCCTCTCGTACAGGCGCTGGGCCCTCTCGTTCTCCTCCCAGACGGTCAACCACATCTTCGCGAACCCCTCGGCCCTCGCCCGTTCCTCGGCGACGGCGATGAGCCGGCTCCCGATGCCGCCGCCGTGGGCACGGCTGTCGACGTATAGCCTGTGCAGGTGGGCGATGTCGTTCGGGTCCAGATCCGTAGACTCCCCCAGGCACTCGTCCGTCTTGCCGCGCACGAGCTGCACGAAGCCCAGCAAGGTCCCCCCCTCGGCGTCCTTGGCTGTCCAGGTGGATATCCGCGGATTCCGCAGCTCCGCATCGAGCGCCGCCGCCGAGTACGTGGAATCCAAGAACGCGGCGAGGTCGTCGGGCGGGATCGAGTACCCAAAGCTCTCTGTGAACATCCTGGTGCCTAGCGCCGCCATCTCGGGCGCGTCTGCTGGCGAGGCATCGGCAATCTGTGTGTTTGTTGTCGGACCGGCTGATGATGTGGCTTGCCTCTCTGGCATTCCGCCTCCTGTTACTGGCTCCACGGTGATGTTTGTTGGATCGGCAGCGACCGCCATTTCAGGAGGTGATATAGGGTGCTCCAAGAACGAATTATTAAAACTTTCTCGGCGCGATTGGAGAACCTAGCACAGCGGCACCGTTCCCCATTTATACCACGATCCCTTTGAGTCAGAAGTCGGAAGGGAAGCTTGGTGGACTGGGTTTCGCGGCCCACTCCTATATGTCAATTTCGCGCCCTATCGCTCTCTTCATCGACCGCTAGCACCTACCTACTTAGGTAGGTGCCTAAAGCGGAATACTGACAGGGGCTTTTGTGGATGTGGACCTGCGTACTTGCAGCTTTTGCTGACCCTATAACGCGCGCAATAATGCATAAATGCAACCCTACGCAACTAAAAGGGGGGAGAAGGTGGGGTCTCGACCCTACATACGGATACTTATGCAGATGACAGGCACCTTGGACCCGCACCGGATTTGATGGCCTCCTTCTCCTAACCCCCCCTTAACAGCGGACATAGTGGTTGTTTCTAATGAAAAGTGAAAATAATTCTCATAAGGAGGTACTTTATGCGATTACTGACTGAGATTATAGCGTGCGACCACTCAGCTTTACACTTAGGTGCTCCGGTTTCTATGGTGACATGTGAGAAGAATTCGGTGCATATGGTTCTGCATAGATGTAGAGCTAAACAATCTATCCATTTCGATTGTCAGAGCTGAAGAACTTCTTAATTTTCAAACCATGGCTTCTATATGCCATGAGCTGTATCGTCCACGCAGATAACCGAAAACTCCTACCATTGCGGCATTGCCTGTTACTGACATATCAATCTTCGTTCGGAATCTCTGTAATCTGGTCGGATTGCGTCTCCAGCGACTTCTTGTACTCTTCCTTTTTCTCTTGATATGCGGCGAATCTGCCCATCCAGTCGGTAGTAGGTGGGGTGAAAGCCTTTTTCTCGGCACACTTCTTGCAGTACGCCCTCAATTTGGTCTTAGGCAGAATCTCATGAGTGCATGTATCCTGCAGGTCATCCCCACACTTAGTGCAATCGCTTGGATACGAGACTCTAACAAATTCGCCCGAGTCAATCATCGTCCTGAACATCTTAACGGCGAGTGCGGGGATCTCGTCGAGCAGTGCCGTGAACTCCGGTTCTCGGAGGAGGCGGTAGCGGGCGCGGTGGATGAACTCTGTCAAGACGGGAAGAAAATGCTCTTGGGCGGGCGTGTCGCGACCGTAAACGGCCCTGATAGTCCGTATATGCGCGGCGAGCTTCTCCGAATCATACAAGCGGTACTCCCTCTGGATTTGGCTGAGCTCTTCAGCAAGATATTTGGAGAAATACCCCATAGCCTCTTCGCGTAACTTTGGGATGGCAAAGAAGTCGCCGAGGTCGAAGACGTCCATCAATCTGGTCGCCATGAGAGTTTGGCCGCATAGGTCCTGTAGATCAAGGTCTAGTCGATCCATTAGTATGCCACCTGCCAAGAAAAGTGATGATAAGTTGGACTTGCCGCCCAGATAGATGTACTCCAGGAGCCAGCTGATATGTTTCGGCTCAAAGGCGTGAATGATGACGACACCTGACGTAGCTTCCTGAGCGCCAGATTCTAGTTAGCATGCGTAAATCTCATCGCGCGCCCACCGTCGCTCGGGTCCAGGACCAACCTCGAAGGACCCAGTAAGCGCCTTGTGGAACCACACACAACGCGAAAGGATGGTGCGGTGCAGCCTCCAGCTCTCCTCCCCACATTTGACTACAACGTCGGAGAAGAGTCCCGACTCAAGAAGGCTGTTAGCTGTGGTTAGCGACGTGATGTGCGCGGAGGGTACGACTTGCTCACGCTTTGTCGTGACTTTTATTAGCGGCCGCCGTTGTAGTGGCGGCAGTGACGGACATCGTTTCCGTCGTGCCCTTAGTGGCCTGAGATAGTGTATGAGACATTGTGATTCCTTGAGAGGCCATTGAAAGCTAGCTGTGACGGAACCGGGGAGTTGCAAGTTGGGGTTGAGGCTTGAAATTGGAACTTGGGATAAGATTTGGCACGTGAGCGACGCGCGCCTGCCTTCAAACAAACCCCGTACCTTATGTACTTGCCCAATTTCTGAACGTGCGGCTCAGGTGATAGCTGCTGTGTATCTAATATTTACGCCGTCTTCTCCCTAGCACCGTGCCACCTTGCATAATTTTATGCTTCTACGCGCTCCATCGGTAATCGACCGAGGGGATTAACCCACTGTAGTGAAATTGTCGGAATTGGCGCAATGCAAAGCCTGGATGAAAGAGATGCAATGCAGTCATACGAAACCTGGAATGTAAAGGGTACGATGCACGTCGAGAAGCCCCATCGTGTTACCTGGGTCGATTTCACATCCCCAACGTGACGATTAGTGCAGGTTGACAAACGGAGCTAGGTTATCTTTCTGAGATGCGGATGTAGAGCCGGAAGACAGGGGGCTTTTAACAAGAGGCGCCGCTCCAAGTCATCCGTTCGGCACCGGGGCCTCTAGGCAGACAGATAATTCTTCAATTGCGCAGAGGGTAATGTCTTGAACTAATAGACTAGTCTAGATGGAAAGGGGTATCATATTGTATCATCTAACCGCCCGATGCTTTAAATCTACTAAACGCCCGCCAATTCTAAGGTAAGTGGCTTTACTCAAAAGTATCAGAACTCTGCCCCGAATCTCCCCTCTCCCTATTATCCTTCCACGCAAGTGACCTCTCGCAAGCCTCCACCGCGGCCTCTAGGTCAATATGGAAATTCGGACGGTTGATGCCGTACACGGGCGCCAGCCTCGAAGACCGACGCGCCGTACGACCCTTCTCCACGCTGTCGGCATCGGTAAGCGGCTTGTCGCCGCCCGGCCGCGGGTTGTTGTTCGTGATGCCGGACGCGGACGCGGGTCCGGACCTTTCGGGCTTCTTCTCCGAGAGCACGAACAGCGGCTCCCAGCGGCCGCCGTCGCGCTCGAGCTGGCGCGCGCTCGGGTACCCGAACCCGGCGACGGCGAGCGCGCGGCGGGTCCAGCGGTCGCCGGCGTGCGCAAAGTGCCACTCAACGGGGTCCGGGGCGGCCCAGCGGTCGAGCTGTGTGCGCAGGTCGACGAGGCCCTCAACAGCGCCGCTGTCGAGGACGCCGCCCACAGCCGCGAAGTCCAAGATCACGGCGCGGAGCGTCGGCTTGCAGGTCTGTTGCTCCGCATCGTCGGAGTCGTCTGTGGACAGCTGCTTGCTGTGGTTGTTGACGGGCGGCTGCGGCTCATTCCAGGGCGCGTCGCCCGGGTGCTCGTACTGCGTCTTCGTGGTCCGCCGCGTCACGCGCATGATGTGCTGCGTAATGTGGTCTACGTGGTGCGCCTGGTTCAGGTAGTTGAGGCCCATTGAGAAGCGGTAGATGAAGACTCCGGCGCGCGGCGACTCGACGGCAACGGCTGGGTTCGATGCGTCGTGGCGGTCAAGGGGGAGAAAGGCGCTCCTCGGGGCCGTCATGATGGTGGCTTCGGATGATGGCTTCGAGTGGCTGCCGCCAACAGCACCAGCGTTGCCGCCTCTAGGGTGGTGGTAGACTCTAAGTCGGCCCATAAGCCTTCCCCGCGAACGAGCAAGGCGCAGGAGCAGAAGGGCGATGGACATGGCTACAGTCACGTAAATACCGTTCTCGAGGGACGTGAAGATCGCAACGAAGACTCCCGCGAAGAATATCACCATGTCGGGCGGCGAGATGAGACACGTCTTGTAGATGTGCGATGGCGACTCCATTACGTTGATGACGGCGTGGATGATAAGCGCTGCCAAGCTGGCCATAGGGATGAAGTAGAGGACATTTGTTAGTGCGTACAGCGCCAAGATGAGGATGAAGCCGTTGAATATTCCCGCCAAGGGCGTTCTGACCCCGGCCTTGGATAGGATAGCGGTGCCTCCAAAAGATCCGGTCGAAGCATATGCACCGACGAAAGGTCCGAGCATGTTTGTGGCAGCGATGGACATGATCTCCTGAGAGGGAACGACAGTATAGTTGTTTATTCGGCCAAACGACTTGCCAATGGCGATATGTTCGAGGATGAGAATGACAACAGTCGCAGGGAGCTCAGGAAGGAGAGCCGACATCAACTTCGGGTCAAGCGTCGGTGCGCCCGCCCGACTGAAACCTGTTTCGTGTGAGAACACTGTCCATTAAGGGGAGGAAGGTCTACCATTACCTGTCGGGAGATTGCCAAGGATGCGGAAGGGTGTGTCCTCTAGAGGCATGTTTCTATTGATCAGAAAGCTGACGAGAATGTAGAGAACGATGGTGAATGTAAACCGAAGAGAGAACAGGGTCGTCCATAACCTGCTCTGGCGAGGCTTACGCTTCGCCATATGCTCGCAGAACCACTTGATGCTGTATAGGAGCAGAAGGGCAGTCAGACCGATGGCCGCGTCCATCTTTGCCCTCGGAAGACCCTTCAGGACGCCGATAGCCACCTGGTATGCGGGGCCTTTCGAATTGACGCCGGTAATGCCGAGGAGCGTTGGCACCTGGCTAAGAGTAATCGTGATAGCGGCACCGGTTACGAAGGCGGCGATGGCCACATGGGGTATGAACTCGATGATCCAGTCTAATCTGAGCAGGGCGAACACAAGGAGAACACACCCAGCAAGGAAGGCATGGGTCTTGGCGATCTGTTCGCGGTTGAATTCTGGGAGCTCTGCAGATATACGGTCGCCCGTTTTGCCGACGAGAAGGGAGACAACTGCAGTAGCCTGGTACAGAGTTAGCTGGCGCTGAGGAAGGTTAATAGGGCGGTAATGCGGCCACATACCCCTATCGCGATATCCTTCGACGTGCCGAACAGCCAATACAGGGAGGCCCCAGTAAAGGATGTGTAAAGACCATATTCCGGGCTTAAATTCGCCAGCAGGGCGTAAGACAAAGCCTGGGGAACAACTACGAGGCCGAGCGTGGTGCCTGTGCAAGGTGAGCAACAAATCATGGCTGCTATGTGTGGTTGGGTTTCTGACCGGCAATGATGTCCCCGGTAAGCCATCGTGTATTGTAGCGGGATATCCATTTAGTAAAGGGGAAAAAACTGGTGATGTATGCAATTGTGCCATCCTTAGTGGGCATATGTTCTAAAATCCACTCCTTAACAGTAGGGTCGTCCTCCAAAAACGTGTCGAAGGGGACGACGGCCCTCGTCGTGCGTTCGATGAGATCATCTGGGATTTGTCTTCGGTGGGCGTCAGCATCGATTCCGACGGCTTTGCCTAGGAGTGAACCTAGCGTCTTACAAGACATCATCATCTCGACGCGCATCTATGTGTAAAAACGACTATGGGAACAAATGAAGTGGATGCACTCAGCGTGGCAACGCGAGTATGGCTCCGAAAAGTATTATCTGCTTTAGAAAAGAAGGGGATAGGAGTGACGCAGAGTGTAAAACAGTTGTATTTAATGATCGTGTAATAGAAGGTCTGCCAAGCCAGAAGAAAACAGGCAAGCAGCGGCCTGGGAGCCGAAAGCGGCAATGGAGTTGTCGCAGGCGAGCCGGGCGAGACCGAGAAACGGCTACCTTGTGCCCACCCATTCCGTCCGAAGCACCCGACACTAAATGCCCAACTTACGCGCGCTGTTTTATTCGAGCTAGATTGACCCGTTCGAATGCGGGAAATCGGTATTGCGTCGTTAGATGCCATATCGCAGTAAGGTAAGGGCAGACGACGTTGAAGTACCCATCTTCAGCGTCAACGCGGGAACCTCACGGCTATAGTAGCCGAATAGCAGACCAGGTTGACGGATCTACCAACCAACGACTCATAGATGACATCGATGATGGTAGCGATTTTCAAATTCATCGAGAAGTTTACCTAATTGCCAAGGACTTACAAGACCACTTCATAATAGGCATTGCCCGAGTGAGACGCTCAAGTACGTATGACTAAGGCCGCCATTGGCTAGCGGTGCTCGGACGGAAACGAAGATAGGGCGAAAAAAGGCAAAGGACGTGGCCCGATGCGGTTGATGCGGCTCAAGTCGAGCGACCGACAGCCGCGAGGGATGTTCCCGCCCATATGTTGTAACGGCTGTCGGTAGAAGGCAGACTCCACATCCCCCTTCACCCAACCCATATTTTCAGCTTGGACCGACCGGCCGGACCCAAGTCATATCAACGTCAGTTCTGGACTCGGGGCTATTCTTCCCCAAGGCGCCCCAAGGGACCACTAGTGGTTAAGGTGGATCGGAAGTTCACCGATCTCGCCTAGGACAAGCTGGTAGGTCCATAGCGAAGTGCTGGGATTAGCCATACCGATGCTTCTATGAAACTTCAATTAGTCAAGCTAAATACCGCAGGGACATTCAGGGCTTGGGAGCGGTGATAGACAGAGCGAGATGCATTTCCCCAGAACAACTGGATCAATAGCGATGAAGAGACTGTGGAAAGACTATTGGCAGGGATTTGACTCCTGGGTTCAGAGATCGGATACACTTAACGTATCTTGCTAGCGTGCCCAGATGTTCCAACTGCGAATTGCGTAGCAGCCTAGATATGAGATTCCTCATAACAGAAAACCAAGTAATAGGTCAGTAGTGTAATTACAAGCGAAGCCCGAAATACTAAGAAACCCTTTGAAACATGCTTATACGGATGCTTATCACGTCCAGTTGGTGAGAGTAGTATTCTGCTCAGTCAACTGGGCATACTTCACACTACCCCTGCAGACCATGGCCCACTTTTTGATATCCGCAGCCTCGGGGACCACCTCCTGCGGCTCCGAACCATTGAAGTATCTGCCTCTAAGCTCAGGACTGGTTTCAAAAGCGGCCACTAGCACATCGGCACTCGATTTGCTAATAGTCTGGACGTCGCCATTAGGTTGGAGCCAGGTCAGTAACGGCGCCAGGAGGGGCAGAATAATCGGCCAAAGGAGTACACGGGTGAACCAATTACCCCGGCGGACGAGGCCGGTACCCATCGTGCCGGGGTCAATGCTGGCAATAGATATATTTTTAAGAGTCGGTATCGAGACGGCGCTGAAACTCCCCTACCATCATAATGGCGCACATCTAGCCAAGCCATATCGTCGGCCCCCGGCTCTTCGAGGGAAATCGCCCCTGTTGCTGCTCCAAGTGCCCTTAGCAATAGGATCAATATTTTCGTCACGGAAGAAGGTCTTCCATTTTTCATCCTCATAATACCCGTCGAATTTATGGACGGAGTGGTTGACACTAAGCACCGCAAGCCAGGGCCCTTTATTAGTTACCGCCAAGTTGTTTATACATTAAGGGGCTCACGACTGCATTCTTATTATCAAAAAGCAATACGAATGCAGGTAGTTACTCGTAAGAGTTGCTACCAAGAATAACGATTCGGCCATTCTCTCGATCCATACTTTGCAGCAGCATCATGGTCAACAACCAGTGTCCCAGTTAATTTGCTACAAAGCTTGTGTCAAACCCTTCGTCGGTAAGGGACTGCTGTCCCATATCATTATAGCCCGCGTTTTAGAATAAGTGTGCGGACTGGTGGAATATCGCGCTCTGCTACGCGAGTAGAACACCCCCGAACGAATTCGCGTACACTGGCGAGCAGCGATAGCTCTAGCGACAGGATTCCATAAGAGTGCGAGGCGGGTGCTTTTAAAGGTAGACTTGAGCGCAGAGGCAACCGATGCGTTGCGAACGACATAGACGCCGTGATATTGCGCCAGCTCGCGCGTCGATATGATTTTGGAAACGATTCCACATCCTAGGCCACCGTTGGCGCCTGTCAGGAGAATAGTCCCTTTAGGACTCCCCATTGGCTGAGGTTGTTGTTGTTGGAGTTCATACAGTGCGATGGGTCGAAATAGGTAGGGATTGCTAGACTGGAGGAGAGGAGACCTCGCAAGATTGTGTTTGTCAACTGAAAGTGTGCGCCCCGCGCAGCATCTTCATTTCTCCCTTGTGGATGCTTACGCCAATCTATTGTGTGAGGCAGCCCCTCGCGTTCCCGGTACGCACACGCGCCCGTGGGCATTGGGACACTTTCTGGGTGGCGGGGTTGTTGGCCTACTGACTGCAGTCTGCAGTGTGAGAGCAAGCTTTTCACGTCATCTAACACCCACTCGCTTATGAGAATACTCCGAAGTACTGCCTTCTAAAAGTTCCTTGGACATCTGACTTTCATCCTTTTGTTTATGTTACTAGCTTATGTAGGTATCTAGGTAGGTAGATAGGTGGTACGCCACTACAAGGCTAGCCGGAAACTGCTTGCATGGATCTACTATCCACGGTGGGGCTGTTTTCCCGTTGCCGCGCCTTGGCCTATGGACGCCGACGAGACGAGGTGCCACAGCATCGACATAACATATGTCAGTAGGGGTTTTCCTGTTGCATCTTCTCCAAGTATCATTAAAATGGCGGCCGAGTGTTGTGACTTGTGCCCGCCCATAATACTTTGATGAGCAATCCTGGCGAGTGGTCGGAATCATAACTGCAGTTTCTTACATATGATTCTTGCGTATCAGGTTGCAATTCTTCTACCAACCGCATGCCGGTGAAATTGCTCTCGAAATAGGTTGCCTCAATCACCTAACCCCAGTATTTCATTGGCTGGCTATACACAGGGCTGCACTTAGCTGCCAGTAAGTTGACCCGTAGAATGCCATTTCTGCATGAAGGCCAAATAACTGCAGTACTAACAATTTCTGGGACAGTGAGTCAAAACGGCCCAGTTGACACCGAATCCTCTAATAAAGAGTTCGGTTCGTGGCCCACAACATTGCCGAATGTTAGAAGCGGCTTGCTATTCACTTGAGGACGGGTTAGTCCATCGATACAGTTTATAACACCCTTATTTATGATACCGCTAAACCGTGCCTAGCCGGAATCCCTATTGCGCCATTGGACTCTGTGACGAGAACTGTCTTGCCCTAAGCTTGGCGTCGAGTGAGCAGAAGGCCCGGCTGCCGGAGTTACGAAGAGCGGGCGGCCAAGGCAGTCGAGCTGACTCGCCTTATTCCTCCGCGCGACGTTGGGGATGTTAGGGTGAATTGTCATCGTCCTCGGCACCGATGGCTTACCGAGGGTGCCACGAATGGTAACTACCGAATCAACAGCTATGTACATTTTCCGGCGCTGCGACACACTAATGTTGACTAACTCATGTTCCTTTGACTCGCCCCGCCCGATGGCTATACGGGGAGCTAGTCAGCACCATGGCAACGGCGCGCCTGGCTCAGGATAGGTACGCGGGAGCCTGCCCTGTTCGCCTTCATGGCCAAGAAGAGAATATCCAGGATAAGTAGCCGGCCCGCATCCTGGGGTCTTCCAGGGGGCGGCCTCTTTCTCTCTGCAGGGGTCAATACGAGGCCGGCCGCCATGTGCGCCCTTGTTATTCTACCCGCGGCGCGGCGCCGACGCGCACAGGAAGCTCGCCTATAAGATCTGTATTGCATTCCAAAATCGCGGCGAAGTTACTGATGGCCCAAATCTGGCGGCGCTGCCAATACCTGGGGGTGTGTATCGATGAGGCGCTTCGGATGCCTCCGCCTCTAATTAAGTGGCACGCATAGGGGGGTGGATTCATTGCAAACCATGGTACAATCTGTTGGTCAATGATGACACGAGATTGTCTCAATCAAATACTGAGTCGTGCTTCAAAGAGAATTTTGTTTGTCTGGATGGCCGCCGAACGGGGCGGCGGATGTCGGCGGAGTGTCTTAGACTACCTACCCCAGGAAGTCAGAAGCCTTCGCCAGCGCTCCTTTTCTGGTTTGCTGTACATGATTCATGTAAGGACAACTGGTTAGTTCTTGCAAGGCGATTTCTGCACAGAACGTCTGGTCTGGTTGAATATGCTGTCTAATTGCATACTTGCTCCGTATGCCTGGGACGATAAGACGGTCACATAAATACGTATCCGGACAGGAAATCCTGGGGGTTACTAGAGGTGATTTGGAGAAAGCCGTGAATTAGCTGCATATTATATAGCAACGCTTCAATACATTAGCATCGTGGCGTCATACTTGTCTCCATTTCTACTCCTATATGTTAATATCGTACTTTTGGAGGCAGGAGGTCATTAGTATACTATGATCCTTAGACGAATCGGTGAGAGACACCTTTTGGGGGTGGCGTACCTTCCTTGAAGGGTACCCCAGCGTACCTGCCTGCATACTGAGAATCCTTCCTCGTTAGCAATGGCATTTTCCCCCTACCCCTTCCACTTCGTCACAAAGTCCACATTCTCATTGGCCTTTCCCTTCCATCCGGCCAGATGCCACCCGTATTTCCTGCACAGAAGATAAAAGAGCGTGACTTCTTTCTAATTCTCCATTTTCCTCGACTATTCGTTTTGCGCACCCTTTCCGCCATATCCATCTTCGTCCAGACGAGACCCGCCGAATGAGTACGGCTCGTCCTATGAGCCGCTCTCGGACTCGGGAGTCAATATAAAGCCTCGCAGTGTTCGTATAGTCCCATAGCTGATGCCGGGTATACTTGCTTAACATTCTACGATCCGGGGTTGCTAGCAGATGTCACCGTAAAATGTCGAGACCGCCATTGGAAGCTTCACAAAGCCATAACCTGTCCCAGATGCGTGTTCTTTTTCAAGGGGCTCACGTGTCCGTTTGCGGGAAGTAGGATTCGGCATCCCGCCGAGAAGCAACCACCCTGACTTTACTGTCAGTTAGGAACCGCAGGCCGGATTCTTGGAGATACACGAGCAGGACCCGGACCGCTCTCGACTTGGCCATCAAGTGGCTGTATACCGGCACAAGTAAGCAAGTCCTCTCTTCATCAAATATTTTGTGGTTGCTGATCTTGTTAGTCCGCTGTACGACTACCATCCCGTATCTGTCGCAAAATACGTCGATCTTTTCGTATTTGCAGATTACTTAAACGTCGGAAGCTTAAGGCCGATATACTTTTTCGACTTCGTCGCACTTTCGAGTTCAGCGCAACCCGTTTCCCAGCAAAGCGGGCTGGGTTTGCCGGCAATGGTACAACCGAGAAGCGCCTTGTCGATGACCTCTTTACGTTGCGCGAACCGCTTACACGACCCATTCAGCATCATTCACAGTCGTTCGTCAGATCGCTCTCGACTTTGTTGCCAACACGAGGTACCTGGCCACTTGTGGCAGTCATTCCATATCCCAGGCTAAAACGTTCCCCTATTTGCGGCAGAGCCTTTTGAGCTCCTAATGACGAACGATCAATACCCTGCTGATGGTATGCTGGCAAGACACTTAACCACCGCATGTGCTCGTTGCAATAGGTGCAATACAAGTTATCCTGTTACTTAGCTTGAGGAGACCCGGAACACATCGTCCTACAAGGTTGCCGGTTACTGTAGGGCTTGCAATTCCCAGGCCCGAAGGATTGTGGGCCGCCTCAATACCGATGGCAGCTCTCACTCATTGATATGAAACAGGGAAATGTTATGACTGGTTCATCTCCCGAGTATGCGTCTTCCTGGTGCACTCCGGGAACTTTAGCACCAGATAAGGACATACCCCTTTGTTTGATCAGACTTCTTTCTACCTCTATAGTAGTGGTCGATTTTAATGTTTAGGATGTCGGTATATAAATGGAGAGATGTAGCAAGCGCGGGTGTATGCTTCTCCGTCTCTAAACATTCATATGTCTTCGAAGGTGTAGCCAATCATTGCGTTACGAGATCACCGTCTATTTATAGTATATCCCTATGCATTCAGTTCATTAACGGACTCTAAATTCCGATCTAATGCTATCCAGTCACTATTTTACCACCAATTTGCCGACATGGGCATTAGTGTGGTGATAGGGACCCTGCACAATGGGACCAAGTAATCAAGGGGATATAAGTGAGCTGAATCCATGATACCAGTATTCTGTCTCAAACTATAAACTTGTGGCTTCTCACCATTGTCTTGGAATAGATGGGAGCTGCGTCGTACTTGGATATTCCAAGATTCGAATGGGCAGGCAATCAATGCCTGCGCTACCTTGTGCAGGCCAGACAAACAAGAGAGGAATCAGCTGTACCCCCTATTCCTGTTTCGGGAGTGGCCCAATATGTGGTTTGTGGAATTCTCATGGTTCGACAGGATGTTTGCCTACTATAATCAAGTCGTAGTCTCCATGTGGATGAGACGGCCCTGCTTTGACGCCTGGGTTTGTTAGACCGAACTCGAGCCTCATCGGATGAGCTTGAGGCATGTAGTAGAACCTCCTGTATATATTTAGTCGGGTCGAGAGCCTGTCTTTACCGCAATGGCTTCAGGATATTCAAGGGTATGACCACCATTATTGTCGGAAATTATCATGCCGTTACATTATCATTAGCTTTGCATTTGAAACCATGGCGTCGTCCTCAGCTAACAAGACTCCTTCTTATGACGAGCTGACATTCGGCGTTGAGTTCGAGTGCCTTGTTCATGCTGATGCGATCGGGTTAACCGCAGAAGAGAAGGCTAGTCTAAGAGGAAAACCTTTCTTTCCAAGGCAGTATCTCCCGCGTGTAGCTAGTGCTCTCCAACGTGTGCTTGATCTTCTCAAGCCTGATATAACCCACCCGGTGAAGATCGCTCCAATGGTCGGGGGCGATAGCGCGACCACCACCGTGGACGAGAGGGCCTACAAGGAATGGATCGTGAAGACCGAAGACTCGGTCACGGCGGACGAGCAGCTACCTCACGACGAGGATGAGTACGCGGGAATGGAAATCGTATCGCCCGCCCTGGCGAATACCGAGCTTTCGCGTGATCAATGTGCCATGGTCGGGGAAGCGATCCGCAGCACTGTCGGTGTCTTCAACGAGAAGTGCGGCTTCCACGTCCACGTCGGCCGCGGAGAAAGGGGCTTCGAGGTTCTTACCTTGAAGAAGCTCTACTCCTTGCTCGTGCTTGGCGGCGAGGCGATTCTGAACGGACTGCTTCGCCCCTCCCGCAGGGACAACTTCTACTGCCGCGACATGACGAAGGTCAGCACGGTGATCAGATTCCCACATGTGTCATTTGACCTCACCGGAAGTGCCCCCTACGAATGGTTCAGTCGTTGCCTCCCCGTCAATTCCGACGACGTCGTCCCCGGCCACATCAAGGAAGCCCTGTGGAAAGTCTGGAGGGCAAAGGACCTAGGCGAATTTTGCGGATGCGTCGAAGGCCATAAGAACGTGGGCGTCTGGTTCGGCAACCTCGACAGCTTTGAGCATTTCGGCCACGGCAAACGCACGATCGAGTTCAGAAAGGCCGAAGGCGATCTGGGTCTTACAGAGCCCTCGAATATGGACTTCGTTATTACCTGGCCTGAAGTCTGCGTACGACTGGTGGCTTTTGCTATCGACTCCGACCCCGAGGAATTCGGTAGAGTGGTAAATGAGACGGTCGAGGCTTTGCGCCTCCCGTCCAGCGCGGAGAGGGCGCGGAAGTTTCTTACCAGCCTGGGACTGAACAACGAAATGATCAAGAGCTTGGTTGCGAGGGCTGAGGCGTTGTCCTAGCTGTGTTGGGTTGAGTGTCATTCCGGCTGGTGAGGCGTGCTAGGAGAAGGGGTTTCTGGACTCCGAGGGCGTACTGGAGGTATTGGATTGATAGGGCACTTTTTGGAGATCAAAGTCGGGCGGCTGTACGCTGGATGTTGTACCGACATCCTGTACCCCTTTCGATGATATATAGGTGGAGGCTATTCATCGAGACAGTCATTCCCGCAACCCGTGGATTGAGGGACAGGCATCCGCAGGCCTCGTTCCTCGCACTAAGATTCCGCCCTTGTCATTGCGTGAGTGAGCTTGAAAAGGCTAACGTACTCGCAGGGGCGGCCGCAATCTCCGATATTCTCTCGGCCTTTGTCAAAATAGAAGCCGTCGTCAAAATGTACACTTGTAAATTGCTTTAGCGGTACGTTTTATTCCCTAACGGAATAGGCTCGCAGAATGACGTCGTAAACATTCCGCAAGTTACCTTAACATACTCTCTCCTTACCAACTCACAACAAGTACAATTTGCTACGGCTATATGCGAAACCGGCGTCTATTTACCCACTAGACCACCACCCGTTCACAATAGCGCCAAAAATCGCAATTCCGCAGCATGTTTTGACTCAAAACGTAATTACATGTTGACTCTTTTGCGTAACCAGCTTTCCCATTAACTCTTCTTCAGGCGAAAATCATTAAATAGGCACGGAAACTGCTAGCCATAAATTTTTGTGACTCTACTTATACCGCGCTGTACATTACAGTACGGTACCACTGGGTGTGCGAGCCACAACTTGAACCAGAACTACAGTACTGTGATACATAGGTTCTGTAAGAAATGGAGTTACGACAGAAGGTGAGGCTACCCTGCAAAGATTTGTATAGGAAAACGAATAGGGGAGACTCAAGGTGTGTCGCAGCAGTATTGTTGATGATATATTCAAGCTATGGAAACCTAACAACAGCTGGGGAAATTCAGGGCCATATATATGCGAATAATGGCTTATTAAGCCTTATCCTTCCATTATTAATCCATATTTTCCATTATTTATCAACGGGTGAATAATGGAAAAGTTTGGAAGAGCATTTCTAATATTCGCCACCTCGAATAGGGGTGGACCCACTTTTCCCGTAGCTAAACTCCGGATTCCTAGAGGTTCAATAGCGCCTTTTCTTGTCTTCCGTGTTAGATTCGCTGGAACATCAAGGTCCGAAGGGGCCAAAGGCGAAATATGTCGAAGACTTAAGAATATTATTAACCAAGTATAAATTTAAGGCGCCCCCCATGCCCCTCCTGTGGCACGCTATGATATAAAAATATAGACAGAGAAAATGTGATGAAAATTTCAAAGCCAAGACCCGTTCTAGCCAGCGAAAATCTTTTCCATCCAAACTCCCTACTTAGCATCAACTATCAAAGGATTATCTGGAAGGCAAGTTCTAAAAGTTTACGCGATCCATAATCCATTTTTTTAGATATTGCTAGTAGCCGCGTCCCAGAGCCGGACCGTCTTGTCGGACGAAGCCGACGCGAGCGTCCTGCCGTCCGGCGAGAAGGCGACGGCGATGATCCAACCGCTATGCCCCTCGAGCGTCTGCCGGTACGCGCCGCTGGCCGCGTCCCAGAGCCGGACCGTCTTGTCGTTCGAAGCCGACGCGAGCGTCCTGCCGTCCGGCGAGAAGGCGACGTCGCTGACGTGATTGCTATGCCCCTCGAGCGTCTGCCGGTGCGCGCCACTGGCCGCGTCCCAGAGCCGGACCGTCTTGTCGTACGAAGCCGACGCGAGCGTCCTGCCGTCCGGCGAGAAGGCGACGGCGTCGACGTAATTGCTATGCCCCTCGAGCGTCTGCCGGTGCGCGCCGCTGGCCGCGTCCCAGAGCCGGACCGTCTCGTCGCACGAAGCCGACGCGAGCGTCCTGCCGTCCGGCGAGAAGGCGACGGCGTTGACGTAACTGCTATGCCTCTCGAGCGTCTGCCGGTTCGCGCCGCTGGCCGCGTCCCAGAGCCGGACCGTCTTGTCGCTCGAAGCCGACGCGAGCGTCCTGCCGTCCGGCGAGAAGGCGACGGCGTAGACGCTATTGCCGTGCCCCTCGAGCGTCTGCCGGTGCGCGCACGTTGCGGTACCCTTGAGCAGTAGCCGCACGATGGTCTCGTGGCCCCTCTCAGCGGCCCATTGCAATGGCGTCCGGCCGTTGTTGTCCCTCGAGTCAGTGTCCACCTTGCCCGTATCGAGCAATAGCTGGACGACGGCTTCGCAGCCGTTCGCGGCAGCCCAACTAAGCGGCGTCTGGCCAGACTCACTATCCTTTAAGTCGGCATTAACCCCGCTGGTAGCTAAAAGTAGCCGAACTATATCGACATATCCCTTGCTTGAAGCCGCAATTAACGGTGTCCATCCGTCCTTGTCTGTAACCGCTACGTCGGCACCTCTGTCGAGAAGCAGCTTAACCATTTCGACATCGCCGGTTTCAACGGCCCATCGAAGCGACATCTGGCCGCTCTTAAGCAGCAGCTGCACAATTGCCTCGTGCTCCCTCTCGGCGGCATACGATAGCGCCGTACGGCCGTCTTCATCCCTGGCATAAACGTCGGCACCCGTCTCGAGCAGCTGCTGCACGACGGCCTCGTGGCCCCCCTCGGCGGCCCATCGCAGCGGCGTCTCACCATCCATTCTTTCTAACTCGTAACCATCTTCGCTGCATTCAATATGCCAGAGCTCGTCCCACCGCTTCCGTGCATGTAACCATCGTTTAAACGCATCCTCTTGTCTTTCCCTAACCTCTACTTGCCTTTCACCTAGGTGGTATATCTCCTTGGCCCCATTATCTTCTTCCTTAACCAACTTTCCCTTCCTCTCTTCAAGTTCTCTCCTCCTTTCTTCAAGCTTTCTTAATTCATCCTCTACCATCTCCCGCTCTCTTTTAATCTGCTCCAATCGACTCCTTTTTCCTTTCGCTCTCTGGCTTAACTCTTCTTTTTTTGCGTCGTTTTGCCCTTTTTCTTCAAGTATTCTTACAAGCTCCAGCGTTAAATCTAACTTCTGCAACTCTACAGTTGCATCGACAGTGACATCTGGCGGGTAAGACAATGCTTCTGGTTTGATAGCAAATATTGGCTGCTGCGTATCGGGCTCCAATATCACATGCAAGTAAAGCTTCCCATTGCTTGCACTTCTTTTCCCGAATATGTTTTGCGCCACGTATTGCAGCTTCTCAGCGAGCTCCTGAAGCGAGGAATCCCTACAACATATCATAACGTGGCATTGGGGCTTAATGGAAGCACCCTGCTGTTTGCACTCAAGTAGTATCACGAAATCCGGGGACTCTCCCTCGCTATGACGAAATCGAGCCAAGGTCCGCTGCGTAACATTATCTGAGGGTGTAATTGTTGATATGATCATGGCCCGCTCTTGGTCCCAGCAAGAGCGAGGGCTCACATCAACTAAATACAGGTTGACATCCGCAAATACGTCATCATCGTAAAGCCAGTACTGTCGATTTGTGTCCGCAGACTCCTTGCTTTGACTGTCGTTCCTGATGTGGATAAGTCTGGGCGAGACGCCAGATGAAGTTATCGGCTGCAATACTGCATACCATCCCACTGGTCTGACATACTCGTCGGATGCCCCTGGCGCCGTTTTGGTAAGAGGAATCCCGACTACTTGTTGCTGGTCGTGCTTAGGCCCGCAATTTAGCAATCCAATTACCCCCCCAGCGGAAGTCGTAAGCAGCGATAGGTAGAGCCGAAGGCCACCACCGGAAATGTCGAGCGAGCTTAGCGATGTGCTAAATTGCTCACGGCAAACAATATGCCCGGAATTCGCGAAATCTGATGGGGCGGTTGCCAAAATTCTCCCAGCTGTAACTTGGTCGGAGTCGCTAATAGGTGAACTTTTCGTACTGAGGCCCCACGCCAGGATGGAATCGTCTCTTGTCGTCTTCATGATCTGGTCTTGTAGCCGGAGGAAGGCCTGGTCACCACCCTCGCCATATATCATCGGCATTGTTACACCGAAGATCCCTAGAAGACAGTATGCGAGGTCTTCCTTCCTTTTCGTTTCTCTCCCCGCAGCCCATGACATACGCTGCGCAACGCTCGCATTATGCAACTCGGTAATCCCTAAAAGGATTAGACGGGGAATGCCGGTGATTTTCCCAATAACGGTCCACAGGGTTCCCTTGGTCCCGAGGTAGCCCCACGCAGAATTGTAGAACCGCAAATGCTTGGGTGCAAGAAGCTCCTGCAAGGTCCATCCTCTTCCGAACCACCGACTTGTGCGGAACTTGGACTCAGGCTTCCGGGGGTCGTCGTCGCCAGGAACATCAGACAGGTAGGCATAGCAACGGTAAGCATGTCGATACCACCGGAACATGGAGTTGATAGCCTCGCTAAGCTCCACCAGGTTGGTTTTATCAATGCAACAGGTATCAATCCAGACGTATTCGAGGTTATCTTTCTCGGCTTGTCGACAGCTTCCTTGGAACTTAACCGACCCGACGCCGGGTTTGTCGATCCTCCCCTCTTCGACGTCGCGGAAAGTGAGCTCCTCGCAGTCGTTCCCCCAAGTATGCGACAGTATAGCGTACTTGGGGGTATTGTAATCAAGAAACTCCTCCAGCTTTTTAGTCTTGACGTTGATAAGGCGCATCGCGAGATTTTGTAGGCGATCCGGGATATGGAGAGGATCGAATGGGGAGCAGAAGGGCGTTTTTGGCAATTTTCGGAGCGGCGGGGAAGTAATCGACGGTCGCGATTATGCCTAGTATGCTGTGATTGACGTGGATTGCAGGGCTGCGATCGTCTAGTGTAGACGTGTTATCCTGTTCAGTGTTGCGTGGAAGCGTGGTAGTTAGTATATTCGACTACGTGGTTTTGTGGACGAAGCAGGAGGTAACGTAAAAAAGCACTCGAGATACTGAGAAGTGGTAAGTTGGAAGCATTTAGGCACGGGTTGGGCTGAAATGCCGAGGGGCAAAAAGAGAACGACGAAGGTGCCATTCCGCGCGGTAGGCGCAGCTAAAGCTGAAAGCTGCGTGGCTCGCTTAGCGGCTAATAGCCGACGGGAACTGCAGCAACGATATGGGAACGGGGCGAGAGGCTGGCAGAACTTACGAATTCATTGAGAAAACTCACGGAGGCACTCTGCCTCTAACGAAAGGGACCCGTGGACGAGGTGCCGCGGACGGCGCGACGCGCCGAGCGTGTTGGTGCCCCGTCGCTTGCCGATGGGTTCCCATTCTTTTGCGCTGCATCCGCGAGAAGATGTCGACCCTGGGCCGTGTGCTTCCACCTCAAATCCACGTCCAGCGAGGTGGTTTCGTGGGAGACAGACGACGCCGCGGTGGGGGAGATCAATCAGCAGCCACTCGCACTGCACCTGGCAGGGTCTCGAGCGTGGTGGGGCTGCCAGCCATGTGGATTCGACCTTGGACCAAGCGCGGTGTCCGTCGATTGCGCATGTACCCACCACTTCGGCGGCGCCCCGGCTTCTGCGCACGTCGCAGTCCCTGTTGCGATTCCCACTGCACGGAGATGGACGAACCGCTGGCGTTCAGAGGTATTTCCGAGCCGAACAAGTCCCAAAACCCGCGCTCCGACAAACCTTAAAGAGGTAATCCATTCTTATTTCATCAAGTACGCTGCTCGGCTCGAAACCTTGGCAGAGTAAGAGGTACATCAGTCAGTGCCAAGACGTCAAAAACCCATGCTTAAAAGAGAAAAGAGCCAAATTAAGGAAGCCAACTTTGCATCTATCTGTTCATTTATTCCTACATGGTTTCAGCCAAGCTATAACTCTGTGGCTATGCCCAGAATGAAGAAATCGGTTATACGGCCGACGCGGCTCGGATATAAATCCGAACGAGAATCCGACCAGTCGTGGCCTTTATCCCGTCTTGTAATGCCAAAATTGCTATTATACATGAATGTAAGGCTCCTGAGGCTCTTGCCTCTATTTTGCAGTCTGTGTACCTGAATCCCCTAATGGTTGATATGTCTGCTAGTTGTCTGATCCTGTTGCCCCGAGGATGTATGTTCTATAACCTTGACGACCATGTTGGCTTTTGTCATGCTATGTGTGATGGTATTTGTTGTATTTTTTATATATCGTATGCTGGGTTGCTATATGTTAAAATCGTTTCTTATAAGGTTCCGAGGTGGCTGCGTATGTGTACTTTGGGCGTAGTGGTCGATTTCGATGACGGTGGCTTCGTGTATGGTGCAGTCCTTTAAGCGTGTAATGCTTTACCCGTTTCGGGATACCGAAGTACTAGGTAATAAAGCTTCTCCTCGGCTTTCGCAAACCTTGCCAATGTGGGTGCTGAAGGGTTACCACTCTTTCTTTACCTGAGTTCCGTATGTTTGTTCTGTATGTTGTTGCACCGAATGTAGCGTGCTAAGTATCTGGTTTTTCGTCGACGGAGGAGTTGATACCGTTCTGTCCAAAACCCCGTCGTAATAGGACGTCGCAAACCTTATCAGGTGATAATAAGGTGGCCAGTCCCATCCTAAACTGCTATGTTTGTAACTATAGTGTGAGTGTTTGGGCTCGGTCGTTGCCTACTATTAGGTTATTCCATAACCCGTTGCCATCGCTATCGTAGTCGGCCGCGTAACCGTATTAAGCATCGTACTTGTTTGGTTTCGCTTATCTTTGCTTCTCCGACAACTGACAAACTTTACGGCATTAAAAAAGCCTCGGAGCAAACCTAAGCTGCTTATCCGTAAAGGTTGTAACGGTTATAAAGGATGCGTATTCGTTCCTAACGTATTTGAATATTTCAGTATTCCGAATTCGTTATTACGAAAACTGTTATTGGACTTATGTCTTTGCATCGGCTCTGCTTAGTAAAGACGAGATTTATATTAATCATTACGAACAGGTTCGTAGCCAGCACCACGTACAGGTTGCAGAGGCCGTCTTCGCTGGCCACACATTGCTTGTCGCGGAAATGCAACTAAGGAATAACCCAAAGTAATGGTACGGTGCCGAGCTAGAAAGTAGCACTGTAAATGTCAGCTAACAGGGGTGCGTTAGCACCTCATACACTGAAGAATCCCTCTGATCGGAACAATACATGGCCCGTGGCTAGGTTACCTTAAAGTGCAGTGCGCATTTTAGAGCACCTGCAACTAGTCATCAATACAAGAACAACTGATGTTCCTTATATCTGACAGTTAACGATTCGGCCAGGTGAGTCTAACCAGGGTGCTGAAATGGTGCAGACCAACCGCCCTTTACTGGCATAGGCCCCACCTAATGTGTCAAATCTACCTGCCTAATTTCTGCATCTATGGGCATCAACCTTAAATACAAAGGTAATGAACGATATGCTAATTGCCCTGGCCCGTTTCACTACGTTAAAATATTAAAAAAATGGAACAGGATAGAATCACTAAGATACGAGCGAAGAGTTCTCTTCCGCCTTCAGGATCCATGACAAATTATTTGCTACCTAGTTCTGGGATATAGATGTTTTCGCGTGCGTCCAGTTCCTGTGGTGGACCCATATACCGTTCATACATGACTGGCTGGAAACCGAGGTTGTTACTGGCATGTTCTGTCTCGATTCGAAGGTTTCGACTCAGAGCCTTCTCCGTCTTCCGTAACTTCCACAGGACGTAGATGAGCGCTGCGATCAAAATCGCTCCAACTCCAGCGCCAATACCGATCCCGGCTTGAGCACCTCCACTGAGCGTCGTCGAAGTTGCTTGCGGACTCTGTGAGGTCGCGATGGGGGTAACGGATGTAGAGGAAGTCGTTGATGGCGGGCTTGTTTCCCCACTACTACTTGAAGTGGTTGCTGTCGACTGAGAAGTTGCCGAAGATAATGGTGCCGAAGATGATGGTGTCTCAATGGCCACAAACCGCGTCGACAACCTATTCCACGTAGCCGTAGTGATTGGATTTAAAGGGAGCACCGTAAAGCGTCCAACGCCCGATTCGCAGCATCTATCTGTGTGATCACAACAGTAACTCGTGGCGTCGTTGGTAATATTCGCACATGAGATTAAATCGGGACCGATCCCCGCGCCTCCTTTTGATCGCATCGACTCTCGTTAGTATCTTATCATTCGCGTCCTCGTCATTATTCCGCTTCAGCAAATGGAAATGACCACCAACCTAAGCAAAAATGCGCACAGCCCTCCCAGTTTTCGTTGGTACAAGATCCTCGAATTAAATTCCCTGCTCCACTTCGACACAAACCGTTGGAAAGACACACGGTCCCGACGTCTCCGCCGCAGCAATCACTCGACTCGGCAGCTGGATTGCACGGGAAGTCTCCAGCTTCTTCACCACGCGGGTAGTAACATTTACCGACGGCGCGCCAGGCGTAGAACAGCAAAATGAAAGCGAATGTGTTACGCATAACTGGTCGGGGCATTATTGATCGTGCGTTTCAATTTGCATTATCGCACAAAGACAAAGGGAGACGAAAATGATCAAGCCAACGGAAGAGACAATCTTCAAAGGGAAAGTGATAGAGAGTGAGAATAAATCATGGCCACCGCGACAGAATTCACTGTTTTAGGCTGTGCCTCTGCAGGGCCAACAGAACCGTTTCAAGTACGACATGGGAGGGCCGTTGGAGGATGCTACATCAAGCCAAGGAACAGCCCCGGCAGCAAGGTTATAAGGACGTCGCTTATAAGCGGGGCAGGCGCGTACCCATGCACGACCTTCGCCATTTGGACCGTTTACCGGCGGTCGCCCTAAAATAAAGCATAGGCGTTTTATCTAACAAGCGGCTGCTTGTCGGTAGGGTGGATTGCATTGCTCTCAACTCTGGGGACGTTATTGCTATGTGTCAGACCCGGAGTGCCGAAAAATATGAGGCCCCACACTATGGCGGGACACTATTAGATCTCATACTGTGTAATCTACCTATTCGCCGTAATCCCTAAATCGGAAATATACGCAGTCAAGTCGCAGGTCTAAGGGATAACCTTGGGCCCGATAACCTTCCATACAAGTCTGAATATTAGAAACTTCCAGATTGGCAGATCTTAGCCAACCACTTCTACGGTTGGTTGGAACGCGAAAGATGTGGGCGAGAATCCGATTGGATACCAGCTGGACGGGTCACCAATCACATGAACTGGGCAAGGGTTCGTTAATTCTAAGCCAATGGCCGGCCATCCTATGCCGCCCTTCCCCACCCGAGACCCTTTCCCTTGCCTTAGCCTGGTTCATGTGGGCGCTTCGCCCATATATTTAGGGAAATCCCAAATTTCTCGACTTACTACTACAGTAGTCAGAGTGTGCGTAGTACTGGGGTATCCCTGTCACAGTTAGTTAGGGAGGAATCGAATGCCCCTCTTTTTCAAAGCCTTGGCCGCAGCTGAGCCTGCATTGCAGCTACAACCGCATGGATAGGGCCTAATCTCGATGAGACAAGTCCCCATCTCCCCACAGCTAGCTGGGTAAACCTCTCAACAACAATGTTGATCAGTTCACTATTCTTCCCCCATATTAAAATACGGCCGAGATCCCTTTTACGAACACGTTCTTACGTGCGGTTCAATTATCACTCTTTTAGCAACACCTTTGATTAATGGCGGCACGCATTACCCAAGGGTCAGGGATCACCTCGCCACCCGCTCTTACAACAACCTTCAGCCCCTCCCCTTTTTGCACTATCGACATATATAGGTTTAATTATACCGAACCTGACTGTGCCTATAACACTGCCACTGATTTTACCTGTTTTTTTGACCACCTCGGCCCATTATCGAGCACTTCGGCATGCTATCCGACAGGTTGGCAGTCCCCACCTTCCAATTACTTCTCTCCAGGTATCTGCCCTTCCGGATACGAAACAGCATGTTTGAGCCTGGCGACGGTAAATTCTCTTATCGAAACAAGGGCCACATGCTGTCCTCGGTATGTTCGAAGACGTCGGTAGACACCTTGGTTTATGTGGTCTTAATATATCGGCAGGAACTCCGGCTGTCAGACTGAAAACGAATACCCTTGATACGCGACCAATATTTGTACGATGGTAGGGTCTGGGTCAGGCGCGTGGGTATACACGACCAGCACGCCCGGACTTGGTCTTGTGACTGTGACAACAAATGGCCGTTATGGTTTCGATGTCTACGGTATAGAGATTAGGTGGAAATCGACTGACTTCATATCGGCAACTACGACGTCTTCCTCTATCGCTGCCATCACGTCGTCGTCCGGATTCTCTGAAAGTAGTCCTTCCACCACCCACGAGGCGGCCGCGGACGCCCCCGATTCTTCAAGTAGAAACCTAGCAACAGGCGGGAGAATTGGAATAGGGGTGGGGACCGGGATTAGCGGCTTTATCCTCCTCTCTCTCCTTGCGTACTGGTTCCTACGCCGTCCCCGGAGAAAGTTGTTGCCCATGGCAACCATGACGAGCGGCTTCCTCGAACGAACAGCGCATCCTGGGCCGGCCGAGCTATGGACGGAACAAAAAACCCAGGAACTACCAGCGCAACGGGAGCCGCCTCAGATATGGACGGGACCGCAGGAATTAGATTCGCTACAGAAATAATGAAGGTCTGCTGTATCCAGCTTCAGAGCAAGATAGGAATGCAGGGGCAATAGAGTCTTTTGATTCGACCAGCACTTCATAAAATATCACAGGAAAGGGCCCCCCGAAGCAAGAGTTTCCGGGTCGTCCTTATTCCTCTCCGGAGCCCTAGAGCCCTATATCAGTGGATTTCCTACACGAAATGGGATTACCGTTTCCTAACTTCGAGTTATCTATTTTCAAGCCTCTCAAGAGCTGTGCAGCTGCTCCCTAGCAAGTGGGGCAATAAAAGCAGCATAGCGATGGCCGCGGTCTACTTCCCTTCCATAATATCGATAGTTTGAAACCTAAATACACAATATAGGAAGGAAATACGAACTCAATATCGCTTGACCCCTGTGGGACAAGCTGAAGAGAGTTTTAACATAAAGATGTAGATAACATGGAGCGTCAACCTTAAATTTATTAATTCGGACGTGGAACCTATGTATTCGTTGACCAATTTATAGTTACATGATTTCTAGCCAAGGCCCGCGTAAATTTATATTTATAAAGGTAAAGACATATATGTACACTGAGAAGGAAAGAATATATTACTCTAGAAAGCACTATGTAGCTTCATTATCGCCGGCATCTCGAGTCTGCCGTGCTGTCAATTACTTCACTAAAATCAGCCCCTATTTTGGTAGTTCTAGCCGCGGCTCAGGCTTTATTAGGAACCGTGATTTTATGTACCGCGTTAGCTTAATAAAAATTGAACTTATAAAATATGAAAACCACGAAATAAAAAACCTAATACTTAGTTGCACATTGTAAGTTTTATTAGTACTGTCGGCAGTTAGTGCTCTGAGGTGCTTACGGCTGGTGGGCCCAGGCTGCATAATGGTGCCTGGGTCACCCTTTGTTATGAAAGAACCCTTTAAGCATGGATCATGTATGTAAGGGCGGTTCGTGTCAGATATAAGGGACATCAGTTATTGTTGTATTGATGATTAGTTGCAGGTGCTCTAGAACGCGCACTGCACTTTAAGGTGATCTAGTCCCGGAACATATATGCTCCGATCAGAGGGAATCTTCCGTATATGGGGTGCTTTTAGCCCCCCTGCTAGCCGACAGTTTGCCCCAGATTTTAACAGTCTGCAAGATTATCAACATACAGATTGCGCCAGTATCCTGCATTTGATTACTATAACTGCTAACATGGTAGCATTTTTTAGTTAATTAGTAACCTCGCACGTTAAACGAAATAGTTATTTGCAGGCTAAGTTAACGGAAAAAGCACGAAACCCCTCAAAAAATCGCTTAATTAACGATTCGAAAAAGAAATAGGTAGTTAACGATAGCGAGCAAGCAATAAAACCCCCGGGTAGCTCCCTGCTAAGCAAAGCGGCCTATCCGAAACCCCATTTTTTTCTCCTCAACTAGAACCTTCCCACGATAAGAATGTTTACGAAGAATTATACAGTAAGGAAAAGGAGGAATAAAAGCCCACATCGAACGTAGCAGCAGGGAAAAGACTTAGTTTTGGGGCGTTTTTAGGGGAAAACGTCCTTTCGACTTAGCTTCAGCAGCTAAAAAAAAAAAAAAAAAAAAAAAAAAAAAAAACGGACGGTCCTATAATGCACGAAAAGGCAAGGGAGACAAAAACAACAACCCCGGAGATGGCAGGCCAGCATGGAATAAGGATGGTAAGCCACTTTGCTTCAACTATGGCAAATATGGGCACCTAGCGAAAGACTGCCCTAAACCGCAAGAGGAGGAAAACAGCAAAGGCAAAAAAAGAAAGCGCAACCAGCGTTAGGGCAAACAACAGTGGCAACAGCAGTCAGAACAACTAAAGTAACAGCTCTCGCAACACCCGTGGCAGTAATCAGAGCGAGGAGCAGTTCATCCCTAAGGGCCTGAGAGACCTATACCGATCCACTGGACAGACCTTCAGCGCCCACGTCGAGGAGCGACAATTTCAGGACCTTTTGCGGTGGTATAATGAGATGATTCAAAAGGTTGGCTTTACCGAAGCTTCAGTAGTCGAAAGCGCCAAAGCAGCTAAAGCAACTAAAGCTATAGCAGCTAATTGCACTAATTGCATAAAGACTAACAGCTTTAAGCACCCTGAGCTATAGGCGACTTAAAGCCCTAAGCTGCAGGGAACCGACTACCCTAAGCTACGGCTACAGGCGACCGAAAGCCGTAAGCTTCAGGCGGTTAAGTGCCCTAAAATCACAAAGGCTAATTACCCTGGAGTTACAGCAATTAACAACACTGACAGTGCGAAGCCACAGGTAACTAAGCGTACTAAGCCGCAGGTGGCTAACTGCCCTAAAGCAACTAAGGCAACAGTTATGGGCAGCGCTATGCTTTTGCATATGCATTCCTCCATAGAAAACGAAAGAGATAAGTTACTTTAGAACTTAGGAGCGAACATTAACATTACTAACAACATCGCCGATTTCGAGAAGAACTTGGTACTGGACATCAGATCACAAGGAATCCACATTATGATAAATAAAGGACCTATAGTTACCACCCTCGTTAAGATAGTTAAATGGCTATTAATGGGCCCCGGAAGGGAGCGTAATAATGTTACAATAAGGTACACCCTATAGATTGACGACTTCCCCCTCAAGGTGTTTTTCGGAGAGATATTATAAAGAAAGGGGGGTAACTTAAATAGAAATATTTTAGTTAGCCCTGATTGGTCCTAGTTGATAACCATTAATGTTCCCCGAAAAGGATTTTTCTTATGGCTTTATGGGAAGCTAAAGCTTATTATTAAGGGCTTAAAATCCCTAAACGAAGATAATTAATAGGGATACGGGCAGAGGGGGCTATTCGGTAAGAAAGAGTGTGGTAACCCGGCTAACGACCGAAGGAACGCCCTTATAAGGGCCTCCAAAAACGGCAAGGTCTTTATAATAGACGAAGTATAAAAGAAATTATCTTTTAGCATCGCCGCCTTTGCCACCTTAGCATTAAACGATTGAGTTGAATTATCAAAAGGCATACGAGGATAGATTAGATGTTAACGATGTGAAAAGAACCCTTTATACGGCGTAAGACGAGGAATAATATAGAAAATATCATTTGTAAACTCTTAGAAGAAAGCAACGTACATAAGAGAAATTATTTGATATGATATAGGCTTAGTTAAGCCCGTTAGCATTAAGAATAACGCTATTTCGGTTTAATTATTAACGATTTTTCGCGGTATAAGGAGTACCATTTATTTAAACCTAAGGATGAGGTATAGCAAAGCTTGTATACGTACATTATACGGATAACCAAACGTTTGAAAGTAACTAGAAGCAAGAAAATACAAATCCTGCACCTTAATAGCGGTAGGGAGTTTGGTATAACGAATGTCGAGAACTTTTACATAATAAAGAGTATTAAGCTGGTAATTTCTAACGTTTACAACTAGTTGTCAGCAGTCACAGTGATCAAATGCAGTAGCCTGGCGCAAACTGTGTGTTGATGTTGAATCTAGACTAAAACCGTCTGGGCCAAGCTCTCATTACATACTCAAATCCATGCTCAAAGAGCTTCTTCTAGACAAAGGGTGTCCCAGGCTGCATCCTGCAGCCTCACCCACCAGCCGTGAGCACCTCAAATGTCACGGCCTTGTCCACCGTGGACAGCTCCAGTACATATACAGCTGTAGCACCAAGAATGATTGCCAAGAATTGCGATCATTCCACTGATCTTTTGTCCTGGTGGCGCTATGGCTAAGGTGCAGCCGTAACATCAAAGCACTAACTGCTAACACTAGTATGAAAACGAAGTTGCGAAACGAGGGATATAATTTTTTCAAAACGAAATACGCGCGATTTTAACGTAGATAAAGATATCGACATATTTTTAGGACCTTATAATGAAAGTTATAACGTATACCGTTAACAGAACTGGATAATTAATAGCGAAAAATATGACACGAATTAAGTGCTTATGGACGTATTCAAACTTAATAGGGTTTACGAGCCCGATAATAGCCACTTTCGCATCCTCGGTAGTAGGTGTATTGTACTGACCGATGAGAACTATAAAACTAGGTTAGAGAAGCTAGTAGCCCGTAGAGTAAAAGGAGTACTGTTAGGTTATTAGGGGATACATAATTATAAGGTGTAGCTGCTAGAGGGCGGCAAACTGCTAATAACACTATATGTTACTATTTATAAGGATATAGAGGAATTAGGATAACTGTCCGATATAAGGGACATCAGTTGTTATTATATTCAGTAACTAGTTACAGGTGCTCTAAAACACACACTGCACTTTAAGGTAATCTAGTCCCGGAACATATATGTTCCGATTAGAAGGATTCTTTAGTATATAAGGTGCTAACGCACCCCTGCTAACCAACATACCCCTTTAACGCCTTAAAGCATTTACGGCGTTAATCGTTATTATTCCTAAAGCTATAACTTTTTATTTTATCTTTCCTCCGAGGATTAAATCTTCCTAATTAATTAATTCCTCTTTTAAAAATACTCGCAGGGTATTCCTTCGCTAATTAAGGGCTTCCGTAATATTTACTAATCCTAGCTACTTTTTAAAGTGCCGAAAGGGGTTGCGTAATAAGGCTTTAGTTAATCCGTTAACCAGTATATCGCTTATAAGCGTATAATCCATTTTAATTAGGTCATTTTCTGCGGCCTTTCGTAACCAGTATTTACATATATCTACATACCGCAGCTTTATTATTAATAGGGCGATATCGGCGGTAATAACCCGTATAATTTATTAGTTATCGTACTATATATTTAACGGTTTAATATTTAAGGTAACTTTTAGTTTTTTAACTAATCGAAAGCTAAATAAATTTTTTTTTATAGCTTACCCAAAAAATAATAATTCCGTTTTTATTATAAAAGTAACTAATATATATTACTTATTCGCCCATTATCCTGTCATTCTTTCGAATAAGATCGTAATGTAAGCTTAAAAACTTTGTCTGTCGATCGTATTATCCGCAAAAAAATCGTCGCTTTAGGTATTTAACAAATTTTTACCCCCGAATTATAACGTTAATATTTTGGTTCCGATTAGATATAATATAACTCGGTCGGTGGTTTTATAATATACGTCGTTAGGGTTTAGGTTAAATCGGGTAAATCGGAATACCGTAAAGGATATATCGGATCAAATATTAACTATTACGAATAAGATAAAACCGATTTTTTTTGGTATTTATTAATAAAACTTAGATGAGCTAGATTAAAAGTCGATAATAACTTAACGCTAATTATAAGCGGTTTTAAGAGGTTATTTAGATTTTCTTTAAGAATTAAGTTAACTAGCTTATTTATAAAATCGGATTGGGATAATTAAATTTTCCTGTCAGGTTTATCTTTAATTATTGTAATACTGAGAAATTACTGTAAATTTTTGTTTTTTATAAGGGTATACCGTTTTTATACTTATTAAATTAATTAAGAGATAAAAACTTAGTTTTTCTTACAATATATTATAATATTATCGTCGTCGAAAAAAAGATTTTAAGTACCTCTTAACGAATAAAATAATAAGGTTTCTAAAAAACGAGGTTAAGGTCTAACTTTTTAAATACTTTAATAAAATCTTCTTACTATAGCAAAAATAACTCTTTTAGTCTATATAATACCTTTTTAATTAAAAAAATCTTGCCATATTATAGGTATTTTAAAAGCATTTTTATATACATTTCGTAAAGTAAGCTGGTATTAATAAAAGCGTTTACAGCGTTATATTACTTAAACTTTAAGTCGAACCTAGCCATAATAACGATTAAAACTCGAAACGATTTTCCAGCAAGTATAATTATGTATATATCGCTATAAACGTTTTTAAGCTGTTAATCGTTTCATACGACGAAACGAGTCTTACATTTTTAAAACCAGCCAAACTTATTAAATTTATAAACGTATACATATATATACCTTAAGACTTGTTTCTCTTTAACAGAAAATTAATTAACGGCCTCCCAAAATCCTAATTGTTTAAGATTTTGCAAGTAAGCCTTTTCGGCTTTATGAAATATCTCCCTTAACGGGTATATACTTAGCTTTTTATAACCTCGCGAGGGTAACGGTAAATTACGTTTATATACCCGGTTTTACGACTTAAAGGTTTTATATATTTTTATATTAAAATCTTTCCAATTAAAGTAATATATATTTCGGGTAATTAACTTTTTTAAATTTCTGCAGCTTACCGGCCGATTATCGATTATATTAATAAAGTAAGTTAATTATCTTACGTTAAACGCGGTTTGATAACGGCTAAGCTAGTTAACCAACTATTAAACCTAAGCGTACGGGTTTATGTTAGTAGGAGTACTATGGGAAACTAAATAATAGATAAGAACGATACGTAGTTACGTCTCGTAATACCAAGGATATCTTGGGTAACGAAATTATATTACAAACTATCGCTATCTAACTTATAGAATCTAACGAATATATATATCTTTTATGTTTTATTGTTAGCTTATTACTACTTAATATATTATTGTTAAACAATACTTAGTTTTACGTAGCGGTATTTAGTAAAGTACTACTAAACACCGACAAATACTGGTTACGTAATCGGACTCACTTGGGCCCTATTGTGGTCCGACTAGGCCGTTTCTAAAGCCCCTCTTCTATCAAGTCGTAACACGATCTCCCCTCTCCATAAATCTTACCCTCAAGATTTTCATTTCTTTAATAAGTACTTCCCTTTAACCATATCGGCTCGCGTAGCTAAAACTTGTCGTCATGTTTTATCCTTAACCGCCTGTCGTTAAAACCTTCTTCTTATTTTTAACGAATTTAATTTTGAGGTTATGCCGTATTTTATGTATTTTTCCAAAGGTTGGAAATGCGAAATGATGGAAAACGTATCAAAATGCAAGGCGTATATTAGACGGAGCTATCCTTATAATAGGAACAGTATTCCCCTTTCCTCGCTAGAAAACATTCGTACCGAAAACCAGCGTTTGGAAAAAGAAAAAACTCTGGTGGAAAAACGCTTTCTGGAATTACAGCAACGCTACTAATGCGAAATAAACGAAACATCGCACAGTTAATTCGTCTCCGGAAACAAAAAACGTTCCTCCGCTTAAAAGTATCAAAATAATACAACGCGAATTACAATCACTAGAAAAACTGAAAAAGCAAAAACGGCAGAAACAGGCCGAAACGGAGGCCCCCATATCCGCGCTGGTACCACCTATCAGTCCAATTAACTAGTCGTGTATTAAAAATACTAACTGGTCCGCCAAAAACGATAACTAAAACGCTACCCTTAATAACCCGAACGTTACTAGTAAAAACCTCTTAACAAGTGCTAAACGTTCATAAAATTCCTTACGGGCTCCCAAGTATTTTCGGAATCCGGATAATTTTTCTATTTAACTAAATACTGGGTAAATTCAGCGACTTTTCTCATATCGAGGATTTTTTCCGCCTCGTATACTTATTTATCCTTTATTTCCACATCGTTTTATTCGATATATACTTTAATAATATCTGCGGCTAACTTAAATAAAAATGCATAAAAACTTAAATGAAATTTAATTTTAAGTAATAATTTTAATTAATAATTATTTTCTAAGATTTTTTAGTAATTTTATAAGCGCCGATATATTTAAAATCGAACTTTCGACTTCAGCGTTTGTTTAAATATTTTTAGTAACTAAATAAACCGTCTTTTCTTCTAAAAAGAATTAATTTTTCCCACCGTTTTTAATTATAATATTGTTTTATTTAATTACGCACGAACTTTAACTTTATTTTCATTTTTAATATAACTACTTAAGCTATTCTAACGTAAGGATAATTTTAATGTTAAATAAACTTACTTTTTATATTTCTTTTTAAACTTCCGGAATAAATTCGAAATTAATTATAAACGGAGTTTCTTTAATACTTTCGTAATAACTAATACTATAAACTACCTAAACTATTAGTAATTTTTTAACCTAATTATTTTATTCATAGTTAATATAACATCGAAAATATATTTTTAATATTTAATTTTATCGTTTTATTTACCCGTCAGTCTAAGGTCGAAACACGTTAAATAATTTATAATTTAAGCCGACTTATATTATTAAGCTTTTGCTAAAACTTAAAAATAAACCTTATTCCTTTATTTAAAATAATTTCGTATAATAACTCGTATATGCTAAAAATACTTTTAAAAAATATACGCTATCTAATTAACGTTCGTATCCTCGTTATAAGATAAAAAATAAGAAAACTTAATAAATCGATTCACGATTACAAAAATGCTATCATAATATATACCTATAACCGGATTTTTTAATAAAGAAATTTGGTAATAAAATTTATCGTAATAAAATCCCATATTTGCTTTATAACTAATAATAGCTATAATTTTCCGGATGGTATATATCGTTCTATCTTCCCTTTAATATAAATATTACATTAACGTAAAATTTTTTATACTATATTTCTCATTTTAAGAAAATAATAAATACGTTAAAAACGCTTAAAGATTTTACAAATTCTTAAATATTTATATAACTAATTTTAATATATATTTCGTCTGAAATGTTTTTAATATTTTATTAAAATCTATATTTTGTTCAGATATTTTTATAAGTTTTCGTTATATGCTTTAAGTTTTTAATATATATCCAAAGGTATTACTTATATTATTATAACCTATCGTAAATATAACCATCTTTCCGTAATAATATCGAAAATTACGTAACTAACCTTAATTATCTTTTTTTTAAAAAAATCTATTTATTTGTTAAAAACGTCGGCTTTGCTATTTTTTAAAACCTTTTCGATATATAATAACAAAATCGTACTTCGCTAACTTTTTTACGTAACGAAATTATCGTATTATAAATTTTCTGGTCGTAATAAATCGGGTAAGATTTGGTAATCTGTATAAACCTTAACCTAATATTAACTATTTTTAAAAAAATATTTAAATCCGCGAAATACCTTAATAATAATTATAAATTTTTTATCGGAAATAACGTAACGCAGGTTGAATCTTTACACTTTATACAACAAAAGCAATAAAATGTAATATACATTAATTATTTCGTTATCCGATTAGTATACCTAAAACATAATCTAGTATATCGGTTTTTAACTTAATTAAACGGCTTAAATCATATATAATTAATATTAGCTAATTCGTAATTATTTTCTTAATTTAGTAAAGATTTTCCTTTTTCCTAATAAGTTTATTTAAGGGTATTATTATCCGGCTAAAATTCTTAATAAACTTTCGATAATAATTAACGAATTCGAAAAAAACTTATATTTCCTTAATTATAATAAACGTTACTTAAATTCGTATTATTGCGATTTTCCCAAAATTTAATTTAATATACCTGGAAATGATAATATAACTTAAATATTTAACTTTTTATATATAGAATTAGTTTTTCTCCGCGTTAATTAATAAATTAACGTTTTAAAATAATTATAATATATCATAAATGTATTTTTTATGTAATTTTTTAATTTTTTAAAAAATTAAAATATTATTAAAGTAATATATTACAAAAACGTTAAAATATTTTTTAAAGATATTATTAACTATACGTTAAAAAATAACAGGTACGTTAATGAATTTTATAAAGGTAACGAAATACTTATAAAAACCATATTTAATCCGGAATGTTATTTTCTACTTATAATTTTCTTTATTTCGAATTAAGTTATATTTGTTTTTAAAGTTAAAAGTTATAAATTATTAAATTCCGTAAAAACGATCCTTTATTTCGTTAATTAAAAATAATAATATTCGATTTCTAATTATTATATTATTAAAATATTGATAATTTATAATTAATTGTAACTTTTTATTTCTTTAAATTACGAAAAATATAAAATACCCCCTTAATAATTTCGATAATCTAATTTATTCTTTTTTTAATGAATTTTCTAGGTATTTCTTAAATTCGTATAATTTTATTTCGTTAAAATTATAAAAAAGGTAAAACTTAATTAATACTCCTTTTTTTAAACTAAGTTTATAATTTTATTCATTATATTTTAATAATTTCGTTTCGAATTTTTTTAAATAATCGCGAATACTTATGGTATCATGCTAATATATTAATTAAGTTTTTTAATTTTTCGAGCTCTTGCTATAAATCGTTATTTAATTATTACAATTTTACTTTAATAATAGCAATATTACGTCGTATCTATTTATAATACTTATTTTCTATCGTATTTTTATAAGTAATAAAGTATTTATTATATCTTTATGCCGGCATTCGCTATAATTTTCAAACGAATATTAAAACTTTTATTATTTGCTTTTATATTTATTGTTAACTTATAAAAAAACTTTTACTTAATTAATTAAGAAATTAATTAAACGTTGTATTAACGTAACTATATTTTTCTTAAAACTAGGTAGTAATATTCTAATGATCCGATATCGAAATTATCTATTATATGTTTTCTTAAAATAAAAATATTAAAATAATTAGTTTTACGTATAATTTTTCGGTGATCGTAAAAGAAAGTTAACTTTCGATAATATTCGTAATATAAAAATTCTTTTTATATTTCTATAACAATGTAAATCGGTTAATTACTTTAAGTATATTATAATTACTTTTTAAAACTTCGTTATTTATTATAGTAATGCACCACTATATCCTAATCCGTTTTTCATAATAATAAGGTTATCGTTATTCCTTATTATTATTAAAACCTTTTTTAAAAACTTTTTTCGTTTTCTTTAAATCTTACTATTTTATGGCTTTTTTACAAATAATTCTTTTTTAGGTTTTGCTTATGTTACTGTATTTACCCATGTAATTAATTAATTTTATTTCGTAATTGCTTATTATGTTCTTGTTATTGTTTTATTTCTTTTTATAATTTATCGATTCATTATTTAAATCGTTATTTAACTACTTATAATTATGTTATAACTTTTTATTATTAATGCATGTTGCCTGTAAATTATAACATTAATTCGGCTAATTTTTATATTTTTATATTTTGAATATTAAAGTGTTTTTCCATTATTTAAATTGTATTTTATTAAATTATTTCGGTATTGCCCTAATTCTTTTATAATTTTTAACTAAATTGTCGAAATCTTTTTCTAATTACTTCTTTATTTCGCAAGTTAGTTATAAACGTCAGTTAAAAATATAAGTTCGTAATTACTTATTAAATTATTTTTTCTCTTAATTTTTGATTAATTCTTTTTTTATTTAAAATTATATTATTCAAAATAGTAAAAAAAGGGTGTCTGTAAGAATTATCTTCCGGTAAGCTAACTTTATATAGCTATTTTTTAATCGATATTTTTTTAAAAACTGATAATGTAAAAATATCGATACTATCGTTCATTTCGGGGGTCGCTTTTTAATATTAAATATAATTAAAGTTTTATTTCCATATTTAGGCAATCCGTCGAAAATATAAGTTTTATATGTTTTATACGTAAAATATCGTAATTTTGCGTAATAAATTATATAAAACTTTACGTATTAATTGATTTCTTCCAATGAAATTACTTTATTTTATTTTTAATAATTTTATATTTATTTTTTAAGCATTTATATAAACTATTGCGAACAAAACTTTAGTTATATTTTAAAAAACAACCGTCGTTCCGATAAATTTTCTTACTTTTTATAATTTTATCACTATTATTGTAAAAATTCTGATTCTTTTTATCATTTTTATATAATTACTTATAATAATTTATTAAATTTTTTCTAACTTTATTATATTTTTATATCCGAAAATCCTAAACAATTACTTCCGTGTCGTATTACAACCAAAATCTTTTTTTAATTATATTAAAATTATCCCGTAAGTACCGGAATTTATAATTTATCTTACTGAAACTTTTTAAGTAACCGATATTAAAATACTTTATAATTAACCTTATCGTAATTCCAGTACTTAATTCGTTACGTACTTTAATAAATTACTTTAATTTTTTAAATTTCAATTTTATTCCGTATAAGGTATTATACTTCTTAAATATATTAGTATTCGCTTTATATTTAGGTTTATTATTATTCCAAATATTTATTTCTCGAATATATAATTTTTATTTTTCTTCGTATTATTTAGATTCTCGGTTATTTATGTTAATAATTTCCGTAATATATTTATTCAAAATAATAAATAGTTTAATTTTAACTATTTTATTTTTCACGTCGTTTTTAAACCTTTTATTAAATATTTTAATTAAACCTTTTTTTATTTCCTTATCCGGCCTTAACGATTAAAGTCTTAAAACCAACGGCATATTAAACGTAAGGTCTTTTTATTTTAAGGTAAAAATTTTTTAAGCCGTTAGCCGTTTTTTGTTTAAATTACCAAAATTAAAACCAAATATATTTTTAAAATTTATATTAGCCGAAAAGATATTAATAATAAAATTCTCTTAATTAGTTTCGACATTTTCAAAATAGTTTTTTATAATAAGTTTAAATTAACTTATTTCATTGCCGGTCAAATTTATAGTTATAGCAAAAATTCAATTCAAGATATTATCGATATTCATAAAACGTAAATAAACGCGAACTTAAATAAAAAAACTTATAAATTCCTTTTACTATTATAAGATTTAAGTCTTTTAAGTTTTATTTTAATTATAGTAATTAAGATAATACCTATTATTTAATGGGCAAATTACTAAAAGTTCATTTCTAAAGTTGGAATATGTATTTAAAATTACTAAAAAATTACTGGTTAATATTTTAATAATACTAAATATTCTTTAAAACTTAACGATATTACTAAATAAAAGTTTATAACGTATAACGGCTAAATTAATTAACTAATTATTAAACCTAAACGTACGGGTTTATATTAACAAAAATACTATAAAAAATTAAACAATAAATAAATACGAGACGTATTTACGTTTCGTAATACTAAAAATATCTTAGGTAATAAGATTACATTGCAAACTATCGCTATTTAATTTGTAAAATTTAATAAATATATATATCTTTATATTTTATTATTAACTTATTACTACTTAATATATTATCATTAAATAATACTTAATTATAAGTAACAGTATTTAATAAAATACAATTAAATATTAACAAATACTAATTCCGTAATCCGACCCATTTAATCCTTATTTTAATCCGATTAAGCCGTTGTTAAAACCCCTTTCTTATTAAATTTTAATACATTTCTTATACTTTATAATTATACCGATAAATATTTTTTTAGATATAAAATATATGGAAAACCTATAGTTATAACCCGTAAAATACCTTCATTTTTTACTATTATTTTAAATTAATCAAAACGATAAAAAACTTAAAATTATTTTCTGAATTCTGTTAACATAAAAATCGTAATAATTATTAAAATAAACACTAATAAAAATAATAAATTAATAAAACGTAAATAATTCAAATATAATAATGATATAAAAATAATTAATTTCATAGTAATAAACTTATTTTTTTTATTCCGTACGTTTCGTACGTTTATATTATTTTAATACTACTTTTTTTATCTAACCAGTAATTAAATTATTCCGCTCAATTTTTTGTTTTTTTTTAATTTTATATATTTAAAGAATTTAAGTCTTAATTAAATAATTTTCTTATCGTAATAACTTTTATAACGCCTTTTTATAAGCTCTAAAAATTATTTTTTAAGTTTTTAATATTACCTAAAAAAATAACTTTATCGTTAAATTATATATTTTTAATAACGATAATTCTATTAATTAATAAATTCTAAATTTCTTAAATATTCGTAAATTTATAACCAATAAAAAAACCAACTTATGTTTTAAGATTTAATTTTTAATATATTAATTCTTCTTATGACGGTAATTATTATAATATGAACCATATACCTATATATTCGTAAATAAACATTTTAAAATTTTTAATTAAATATTATAACTTTATTTTTATACGTTACGTAAATAAAATAAATTTTATGTAAATTTTATTAAAAAAATACGTATTTAAGGGTACAGTTATATACAGATATCACCGCTTTAAAAATAATTTAACGTTATTTCGTATCGTAATTACTTTTTCTTTAATGATACCTTTTAAACGTTTCATAACCCCTTTTTAAGTTTAGGTATATAATATTAAAAATTTAAATTTAATATAAAAAACAAACGATTAAAATATATTTCGAAATTAATAATTTTTCAAAATTTCGTTATCGTATTCGAACATTTATAAAAAAATCTTATCTTAATTTTTAAAAGTCTTTAAAAAATATTAAAACGTTATAATTAATATATTTTACGTTCGATTTCAAAAATAAATATCCTAAATAAAGAAAAAATAGAGACTTCAGAAGCTAAATCCTAAAGCGTAGATTGGCTACCTCGTCGACTACCCATCTACATATATCTACAAAATCTGGAAGGTGTAAATCAGTCTTTTGCTAAAGGGAAACAGATCTTAGGGTGCATATAGGTGTACGTCTTCAAGTTCAACGAATATGGCTGCCTCCAAAAATGCAAGGCCCGTCTCGTCATACAAGGCGATTAACAACTTAAAAGCGCTTGCGATAATACGTACGCATCTACATTCGCTGGAAGGTCGTTTCGAACTTTAATCGCTATCGCGGTTAGGTTCGCCTTAAAACTTAAGCAATATAACGTTATAAACGCTTTCGTTAATGCCTGCCTACCTTATAAAATATGCATAAAGACGTTTTTAAGATACACCTAACGTAGTAAAACTTTCTTAATCAGGAAGGCACTATATGGATTAAGGGAGTTATCTTTATTATAGGAGAAGGACTTTACTAAAACGTTTAAAAAATTGGAACTTAGTCCCGTTTCTTACGAACCGTATTATTTTATTCGTTAAAAAGAGTTTATCTCTTTCTTTAAAGACGATATTATTATAATATACCGGAAAAAAGATTAAAACCTTATCGAATAATTAATTCAATAAAAATAGGAACAGTATACCCTTAAAAAAGGTAAAAACCTAGAGTAGTTTTCAGTATCAAAGTGATTAAAGATAGATTTAATAAGAAAATCTAATTATCCTAATTCGATTTTATAAATAAACTGATTAACTTAATCTTTAAAGAAAGTTTAAATAACTTTTTAAAGACGCTTATAACTGGCGTAAAGCTATTGTCAAATTCTAATCTAGCCCATTCAAATTCTATTAATAGATACCAAAAAAAGATCGGTTTTATTCTTTATGTAGCGATCTATACATAACTAGATATATTCTTTACCGTATATTAATTCGCACGATTTAACCTAAACCTTAACGACGCATATCATAAAGCTACCGATCGAGTTATATTATACCTAATCGGAATTAAAACGTTAATATTACAATTCGTAAGTAAAGATTTATTAAATATTTAAAACGACGTTTCCTTTATAAATAATACAATTAATCGAAAAGGTTCCTAAGTTTATATTATAAAGTTATTTAAAGGAATAGTAAAATAGTAAGCGAATAAGTAAAATATAATGATTATTTTTACAACCGAAATAGAGTTATTATTCTTTGTACAAGTTAAAAAAAGGTTTGATTTAATTCTCGATTAACTATAAAATTAAAAATTACCCTAAATATAGGACCGTTAAATATATAATGCGATAACTAACAGATTATACGGTTTATTACCACCGATATTACCTTATTAATAGCGAAGTTGCAGCATGTACATATATATAAATACTAGCTACGAAAAGCCGTAAAAAAGGATTTAATCAAAGTGGATTATACGCTTGCGAGCGACATATTAGCTGACGAACTTATTAAGGCTTTATTACGCGAATTTTTCAAATATTTCAGAAAATAGTTAAGATTAATAGATATTACGGAAACCTTCGATTAACGAAGAAACGCTTTACGAAAGATTTTAAAGGAGGAATTGGCTGATCAAAAGGATTTAATCGCCGGAGGAGAGATGAAATAGATAGCTGTAGCTTTAGGAATTATGACAATTAATACTGTAAATGCTTTGTAGTATTAAAGAGGTGTATTAGCTAGCAGAGGGTGCTTTAGCACCCTATATACAGAAGATTCCCTCTAATCGGAACATATATGTTCCGGGACTAGATCGCCTTAAAGTGTAGTACGCGTTTTAAAGCACCTATAACTAGTCATCAATATAAGAATAAGTGATATCCCTTATATCTAATAAAACCTTTTAAGTATAAAGCCGTTTCTACCCAGATGGTCAACGGTATAAGAGAAATAAATCTGGCATAACCTAAAAGCTACGGGGATCATATAGGCCAGCTTTGATTAAACTGGTCTTTCGTATTTTCTAAGGCTTTCGTTATTAACTTTAAGTCGATTATTACAACGATAATATATGATAGTATTTTGGAGATTTTCTGATCCCCAAATAATAGAGCGGAGAAATTAAACATCCGGACTTTTTAGCCTAAGTACGTGATATTCTTAGATTCCTATAGATTACAAGTCACCGGGAATTTAAAAAGAGCCATCTTTTTTCGGCTATACTTTATTTTCCCTAAATGGATTAACGGCTGTCGGCTTTCTGGTAACCTGTATGAGCCCTAGTCTATGAACCCCATGCCAGAAGCTAACGCTTTATGTGCGATTTTCAATTAATTATTGCTGTTAGCATATTCCGTTTCTCTTTACACTTACTTTACAACCTGGCGCATTGCAACAATAATAACAATAACCTCCCGCCGCGTCTACGAGCCCCTTTTTTAAGGTACGCGTTCCTGTTAACTAGTATAACATGGTACACCTTCGTTTGCCGCCTGAAGGCGGTTCTAATAACCTAACCGAAGATTAATTATTATTATTATTATTATGCTACGTCGTATTTTAGGTAATTTTTCAGTACAATAGTTATATTGCAGGAATGCTAATATTAATTGAAAACCTTTGGAACATATACAAAATCAGGTATATCAGTTGGATGCAGAATTAAGGGGGCAGAGGTGGGTCACATACAGGTTACTGGAAGTTGACAGCTGTGAAGGTGCCTAGGAACAACAAAATATAGCCGAAATGGGATGGCTCTTTAAAAAGACTTAATGCGTGTCAAGCACTAACTCGTACCATTCCATATAATTTGTGTGGAGCTGTTATAAAACTAAAGCATAATCATAATTTTCCCGAAACATTTATCGTTTATATAACTAACTCAAAAAACTAATGATATAAAATATCTCGTAACATAATATATAAAAATATAATATTTTTTAACTGTATCAGGTATAAAAACGATATTATCCGTATAGTAAATAGTATAGAATTATATTTTTTTATCTAAATATAAAAACGTAATTTAATAATTGTTAAGTTTAGGAACACGTATAAAATAAAGTAATATTAAATACATTTTTAACACTCCTAGTTTAATATACAAGATTGACCTTTAATATATATTCCGAAACTATTTTTAATTAAACACGGTTTTAATATAACTAACTTATTAAAAACTACGTAAAATAATTAAAAAGAATAAGTTGTTCGAAAATACGATATACTAGTTTGTAATGTCGAATAAAATTTTAAATTAATAGTTGTGAAATATTTTCGTTCGCATAAAAACAAATTTATAGTTTTTATAGGAATAAAACTATTACTTATTAAGTTAAACGTAAATAAAAAGAAAAGATTACATAAATATAGAATATAATAATAACAATAATAATGATAAAAAAAATTTCCCTTTAACAATCTTGCTAGTCTTAATAATTAACAAATTTGTTAATTTAATACATTCGGTTATAAAAACGTTATTTTACCTTTTAGTTCTTTTCTTATAGATATTTTTATACTTAAAAAATATCTTTTTATATTAACAACATATAATATATATCTAAACGGTAATAAAGTTCGAAAATATTTAACAATAATTAATTGATAAGTTTGATAGAAATCTACAAAACAGTAATAAATATTTAGAAAATACATATTTTTTATATCGTTATAAATAAGTTATTTATTACATCTTAAATTCCCGAAATTATAGTATCAAAATTATGTCTCCTATTAACTTAAATTATAAAAGCCTTAAAAATAATATAATTAATAACAGTAACAACTTATTAAAAATCGCGGAAGATTTTAAATATATAATTAAAAAATTAATAAATAATTATAACGATATTATTAACGCTTAAAATACCTGAATATGGAATACTTTTTTTCGCCCGCGTATAATTTAGCTACTTTATAATAATATATTTCTATACAACGATTAATTTTTTAAGGATCGAATACCGCAAAATCGAAACGTACATACCCTTACCGATCCGACCCCCGGAGACTTTAAAACCCTGCCTTTCCGAAGGATGCATTTTCAAAGGATAATACGACCTTTCGTACGTTTTTAAAAATTTTAAAGTTATAGAAAAAATAATAGACAGGCTTACGATAGTAAATTTTTAAAAAAAATAATGTTATTATTAAATAACTAACAAGTCGGAACCTTGCTAATAAAGAATCGTAATTATTAATTAAAGCGCTCTATACATATGAACCCTGTAAGCGATTTCGAAATAATGCTATTACTTTCTATTAAACATTATTACGTTATTATAAATAAAAGCAGCTTTATTATTTTATCTGCCGTTATTTTTCCTAATAAAAATTAATTAACCTTAATCCGGATAAAAACGAATCTTATTAAAAAGCGCCGCGTAATTGTGAGAATACAGAGCTTACGGGGCTGCGGCTGGTAACCGACTAGCCGCCGACCCACTCACTTATATAAATATATCATCTGGCAACTAGCAGAAGACGCCAGTTACCTTACTAAAATCAGGCTCTATTTGGAGGTTGTGGCTATGTAACTTTTAGTACCACGCTAACCCAATTAATAAAGTCTCCACAAAAACAACAAAATCTCCAAAATAGGGCCTGATATGAAGTTGTTAGTTTTGGGGCTCGTTTTCGGCAGTCCTAGACAAAATTTCAAAAATCTTCCCTTAACACTCGCAAATAAAACGACAAAAATTTACTAGCATATACAATGTTAAAAGCGCTTTTTAACCATATATATAACTTATTAATCCGGGCCGGTTTGGTGGATATATTAAGAAAAATAAGTTAAAATTCTCGTTGTAGGCAAACCACTTATCCGGAACGCCCTCCATGGCTGCGACAACGCAACCACTGCGTATATCATTTTGCCATGGGCCTTCCAAGGGTAACTCAGTATATGAGAAGCCCGTCCAGCTATGTATTTGCCCGTACGGGTTATGGTTGTTGCGTCGCAGCCATGAGGGCGTTCCGGATTTGGCCGCCTCCAACCTTCTCATAGCTGCGACGTAACAACCATAACCCGTACATGCAAAAGCATAGCTGGATGGGCTTTTCCCATTCTGAATTACCCTTCGACGGCCCATGGCAAAATGATGCACGCGGTACTTGCGCTGTCGCAGCCATGAGAGCGTTGCGGTCGTATGACGGCTAGGTTAGTTAACCAACTATTAAACTTAAACGTATGGGTTTATGTTAGCAGGAGTACTGTAGGAATCTGAGCAATAAATAAGGTAACTTAGTTACGTCTCGTAATACCAAGGGTATCTTGGGTAACGAAGTCGTATTGCAAGTTGTCGCTATCTAACTATAGATTTAACTAACGTATATATTTAAATACTAATATATTAGTCGAACGACCCCCATTCGACCAGTGGTCGAACGTGGTTAAACCGACCAGGTTCTACTAATTATATCACGTAATCCTGCGGTCGGGGTTACCTAAGTTTTGTCCCAACCGTCCTTTTAAGCCTTTAGCGTATTAAGTTTTAATACGATTTCCCTTTTCCGAAGATCTTTATCCCCAAAGGTTTGTTGGTTTGTTTCTCCGATAAGTAACTTTTCTTTTTACATATTATCTCCATTATATCCGACCGTCCTTTTAAAGGTAGAAAAAGGTAATGCTAGTCCTAACCGTTACCAGGCTTTGTCTTCTTTTATTAACAGTTTTAGTATAGATATATTTCGTGTTCCGCTTATTTTCGTGTTAATCATCTTAATTGTATCGTTCCTCAAGGTAAGCTCGTTGTAGCTTTTGTATGGATAAAAAATACTTATATTGCGATTTTAGCGCCGTGGATTTCTAAACAAGTGCGTTTTTTTTATATTATTCGTTTTTTCTTACTGTTGATTTATTTAGTAGCGCGCGTATCGCGTAAAAAGGATAGGATTAAAAAAGAAAAAAAGCGGAAAAACTTTTGCTAAATGCTATATCCTGTCTGTAGCGTTTCCTCGTTAAGAAAAAGCACTTCGTAAGAAAACGTTTAAAATAATCCGGTACGGGGTCGAGGATATAGACGAGCTTAAAAAGCAAAAGCGGTAGGAACGAGAAGATATACCGCCCGCGCCTTTTCCTTTTAACTCTTCTGATTAGTTTTCGGCTATAGTAACCGCCTGGTCATTTTTGAACGACGTTAACTAGGGTACTTTCAATCCTAGCGGTTTCGGCGTTATTGGTAAAAGTTTTTTAACAGGCGTTAGGCGTTTGTAAGATTTATTGCGGGTTTCTAGTATTACGACTTGACAGGAGGAGGCCTCGGAAACGGTCGTCAGCAGGCCGAAACAGGACCCAAGTGGATCAAGTCACGTGAGGAATCACCAACTTACTAGTAATAATCCAGTAAGTAAAATTACTAACTTACTAGTTATAATCTAATAAATGTAAGAAATATATATACATTCGTTAAAACCTAATTAAAAAACGTTAGTTTGCAATATAATTTCGTTACCTAAAACATTTTTAATATTACAAAACGTAATTAAGTTACTTTATATTTTATTACTTAATTTCTTACAATATTTTACCAAGATAAACCCGTTAACTTAAATTTAATAATTAGTTAATTAACTTAACCGTTATATATTACAAGTTTTTACTTAATAATACCGTTAAGCTTTAAGCAATATTTTAACAACAGATTTACTAGCAAGCAACCGCAATACAAGGTTTCCAAAAACAATAATATAAATTTAAAATAGGAAAAGCAAACGCCCTCCCTAACTAAAAAAGAAATTTTTCAACGCCTTAACCTTATAAATCAACGTATCGGCCAACTTAAACGAAACAATTTGGAACTTACCTTAACATTTTAAGTTACTCAAATTCTTTTCAGATAAGTACGACAAATACCAAAAGAAAAACCTATTAGCACGAATTAGCCCGTCCAGGTAACATCTAACAAAAAACCAGGAAAAATATTAAAACCCTTTAAACCTAAACCCTTTAATAAAATATCTATTAAACTATAGCTATTCCTTACGTAATATCGTTCGTACTTCGGATATTTTCCAATTCGACTCGTTACGCCTACTTCGCGCGTCGAATTCGTAACTGGACGACTTTCTAGCTATACGGCCACTTAATTCGAACTAACTATAAGAAAGCATATTACGGTACCCCTAAAACAGCAAAATCCGGAGGTTATATAAATTTACAGTAACTATAAAAAATTCGAACAAACCCTTTTAAAAGCTTTCGAAATAGTAAATAAAAAAACAAAAGCAAAAACCCGCATTTAACAACTGCAATAAAAAAAATCCGCTTCCAGTTACAACATTAAATTTGTTTAATTTTCGTCAAAACTTAACTAGGGACAAAAAACGTTAATAACCCTGTTTTTTAATAACCTAAAACGAAAAATTTGTTACAGGAACAGGGGTTCCTGTCTTGAGAAGACCAACTTTTGAGGCCTAGCGCAGAACCTTCGCGGTTAAACCCCGGGCGAAGGGTCTTGGGTAGGACTTGGAGGGCAGTGATCTAGGTGATCTAGGTGATCTGGGGCTAGATCACATAGATCACATAGATCCACAACACACTCACTTCAAGGATTGGGATATATAATAAGTCGGTTTCTCATGTAAATAGCACCCACTTAGTTTTCGTTTTTTAGCTATCAATCTAAGCTCTTAGCCAGAGGCAACCGTAACGTCCTCCGACTAAGAGAGGAGTACCTGAAATCTCCTTAACGAACATACTGAGTCATTCCTCGTCCTATTGTTACCTGCAAATCAAGACCCTTTTCGGATACTGCTCATACCTCCAGGTGGATGTATGACAGGTTCGTTACAAAATTCAGAAAAAATTATTTAAAATAAATTGACCGGAGTATTTAACGAATTATATCGCGATAGCTGTAAGAATCGACGATCGATAATACGCTTAGCGAACTCGCAATTTTAAAAGAAAACATAACAACAAACTCCGATACAATACCAATGCTAATATACCTTAAGGACAAAATACCTCCCATAAAACGGAGCTAGAACTCATAGAAATTAACATAATTTAACGACAAAATACTAAAGGTATCGAATATTAAAACTATGGCAAAACGGGTTACAAAACGTTACAATACCGCTCAGCTAAAAAATTACAGCAAAACAAACCATAAACCCCAGTACCTACCGGATAAGCGTCTAACAGTTTTGAAAAAACCCTCGCCATAATACGACGTAAAACAATACCACAAAAACCATCAAAAAAGGAAATACGACGAAGACAAAAAAAAAGCCAAAAAACTCTCTTAAGTAAAAGTATAACAATACTTAACAACCGTACAACTTATATCCCGTACCCAGCAAAAAAGATACTAACGACATTTATCTTAAATAATAAAGGAATAATTATAAAACTACTAAAAATAAATAGAAACTATTTGCCCCGGCACTTCCAATCGATATAAACGGATGCACGCTATACACTACCGACGACAGTAATATCCCGATCATAAAGTATGGAAACGATCTATCTATCAATAAATTATACGTATAACTAAGGAAAAATTTAACTTTCCTAACCAAACAGGAATAAATAAATAAAATAAACAATAATATCGCCATTTACGCATTATCAGCCCGCAGGAAAATATCGACCAGAAAGTAACCCTATATAACTAGCCTTTAGGACGATAATATCCATAGAAAAACCCCTTCTGCTATTACGAATAATATAATTACCAAACGAAAAAAAAAAACTTATCCAACAATTAATAGAAAAACATACATAACAAGCAATCGGCGACTTACACTTCCAACTCGTTTTTACCATAAATCCAAAAAAGCGTCAAGGTTTCAAAAAAAAAATTTCAATAATTTCTTAATAACCTATAAGGAGAAAATAACGATATAACACAATAAAAGGCTATCCAAATAGTAGAAAAACGGTTCCTCTAATTGGATAAAAAATTACGATAATAAACTAAACAAGTATTTTAATTAGAAGAAAGAGTACGGCGATAATACCGAAATATACAACAATTACAAATAATTAACTAACAGCGACAACAACAAATTAAAAAACTAAAAGAAAAAATAAAGCAACAATAATAATATATAAAACAGCTGCAAGGCGAATTTGACGAATTACATACATAAGTACAACTTATCAACCTAAAAAAAAAAAAAAAAAAAAAAAAAAAAAAAAAAAAAAAAAAAAAAAAAAAAAAAAAAAAAAAAAAAACCACTTATAAAAAAGCTACAGGATGGCGAGATCCACAAAAAAAAGGCAAAACTCCCAAAAAAGGCTTTAGCAGTAATAAGGGACGACGACGACCCCATCATTTTGAAAATACGGATTAAAACATACTGGTACACCGCTATAATAAACAACGAAACATTAGGAGGTAATTATATTACACCCGAAAAAATTAACAGACTTAAGTTATTATGGAAATATAAAAAAAACCTTTACATTACGAATACCGCTAAAAGTTAACTTTTCCTTTATGATAATAAAAAAATTACGCGCGAAATTAATTACTTCGATATTTTTACCTTAGGAAAATATATAATAATCAACTTCAACATAATAGCGCTAAAAAACTATAACATAATCTTAAGAAAAAACATAATTACGCTAGCATAACCCCTTAATCGATTAAGATATTAACTAGGTAAAATTTTTTCATACCCTAGCGATAATTAGAAGGAAAAACGATAAAAATCTTAACACTTAATCGAAAATAACGACAAATATAGGTATAAGGACATAACAAAAACCTTACTACCAGAAATACGTTTAAAAAAAACGGATATCACAAACGAATATAACGTATTATTACTACCATCAAAATATAGGTACAATAATTAAATAACGATCTAGATATATAGCTCGAAAAATCCGACAACTTACTTAATATACCACTACAATATTAAAAATATAAGCGACTTTTTAATAAAAAGCTCGAAACGAAATTACAAAAACATAACGAATAAAACCATAAAATTATCTTAAAAAAAAAAAGCAACTACCAAATTTTACCTCATTTACAATTTTAACGAAACAAAATTACACGTACTAAAAAAGTACCTAAAAAATCGACTTGAAAAAAAATGGATTCGACAGTCTAAATTACCGGCTAAATATTTTATATTCTTTATACCTAAAAAAATGGAAAATTACGACTAATTATAAATTATCGACAACTTAATAATATTACTATTAAAGATTAAATACTATTACCTTTAATTAACGAAATAAAAAATCGCTTTCATAAAGCCCGATAATTTACTATTTTCGACCTTAAAAATAAATATAATTAAATCCGGATTAAAAAGGCCACAAATAAAAAACGGCGTTTCGAACTAAGTACGGTTTTTACAAATATCTCGTTACCCTTATAAGATTTACCAACGCGTCCGTTACCTTTTAACCTATAATTAATTACGTTTTAAAAAAATACCTTAATATTTTTTTATATGTTGCTTTAATAATATCTTTATTTTCTCGGAAAATAAAAAGCAATATAAGGAACATATCCACAAAATGTTATAATTACTCCAAAATGCCAACTTGCTAATTAACGCAAAAAAAAAAACCCAATTCCATATATAAAAGGTTAAATATCTAGGCTACATTATTACTTCTAAACATATCAAAATAAACCTTAAAAAAATCGCTACAGTATAAAACTAAGTACAACCTATTACAATTAAAAAGATACAAACCTTTTTCGGATTCGCTAGTTATTATCGAAAATTTATCAAAAACTTTAACCGGATAACGATACCTTTAAACAAACTTATACGCAAAAAAAAAAGTTTTAATAAATATCTTAAATGGAAAAAACCTTTTAACGAAATAAAAAAATTATTACGAACTAACTAATATTAATTATATACGATCCTAACCGCTTAATAAAGTTAAAAACCGATACGTCAAATTATGTTTTAAACGTAATAATCGGATAACAAAATAATCAAAAAATACTACATCCTGTTGCTTTTTTGTCTTACAAATTACAAAAACTTAAATTACGTTATATTATCTCCGATAAAAAGTTTTTAACTATTATCAAAATATTTCGCGAATTTAAATTTTTTTTAAAAGTAACCAATACTAAATTAAGGTTTATACGGATTATCAAAATTTTACCCGATTTACCACGACCAAAAAACTTATATTACGATAATTCCGTTACGCTAAAAAAGTGGCGGAGTACGACTTTATTATTATTTATAAAAAAATCAAAAAACGAAAGGGCCGACACTTTTAGCCGACGACCAGACCTTAAAAAAAACGGTTAAAGTTAGCTATATAATATTCGATATTACTAAAAAAAAATGGTTACGTCCACGACAAATCGTAATAATACGAACAGCACCTTAAGATATATACCAAAAAATCAAAATATATAACGATAATTTACCTAAAAAAACTAACAAAATACAAGTCCCAAAAAAATACTAAAAAGATTTAGTACGAAAAATATACAAATATCCGTTATACGGATATCCAGGGATCCACAAAACCCTAAAACGTTTATAACGTACGTACGATTTCCTTAAAATAAGGAAAATAATCGAAAAAATTAGGCAATAATACGACGTTTATATTAAAACAAAAGCACGACAATATAAACCGTACAGACAATTATAACTATTACCAATCGCAAAGCAACTATGGGATTCCATTACGATAAATTTTATCACCAAATTTCTTTTCTCAAAAAACCCAATTACAAATATATATTGCCACAATATTTTCGTAATTATTAATCGATTTATAAAGTCTTCCTATTTCCTACCTTATAATAAAAACACGAATACCGAACAAATAATATATATCTTTTTTAAAAACATTTTTAGCGTACATAAGCTACTATACGAAATTATTTCGGATAAAGAAATAACGTTTACTTTAAAATTCTGGCAAAATTTAATAACATAAATTAACTTAAATTACAAATTATCTAATACTTTTCGATTTAAAAGAAACGGATAAACGGAACGATAAAATTAAATACTTAAAACATACTTATGATATTACGTTAATTACGAACAAAATAATAAAGTTAAAAAATTACTAATAACTTAAACCGCCTATAATACAAATTATTACAAAAGTATTAAAATTACCCCGTCCATAATTAATTTTGGGTTTATTCCAAAAGGTTATAAAAAAACATAAAAAAAAAACCTTTTAATATCAAAATAATCCTTACGTTAAAAGAATATAAATAACTGTATTAAGAAATAAAAATAAAATTCGAATTCGTTTAAAACTAAATAAAAAAATATTATAACCAAAAACGGTTAAAAAATTAATTTTTTCGGAAAAGGAAATAATTTATTTAACCACCAAAAACATTTAAACGAAATGCCCAAATAAAAAACTCGACTTTAAGTATATCGGATCATATAAAATTATTAAAAAAATCTCCAAAAACAACTATCAACTGGAATTCCCACCCAAAATCAAGCTTTATCCAGTTTTCCATATATCCTTACTTAAGTTAACAACAAATACCATCAAAATACATACGATATAAAAAAATATGGAAATAAAAAACGATACAGCATATAAAATAAAAAAAAATTCTAGATATTTAATTAAATGGAAAAACTATACAAACTCCGAAAATTTTTAGAAGCCCGCGAAAAACCTTACGGGTATTTAACGTTTGCTAAAAAGTTTTCACTAGTAGTAACGGAATTACTAAAAATAACGGTCCAGTTAATACCCGTCGAAGATTTTTAACTTACGGAACTTTAGTTAATAACATCTAAACTTCCTGAAGCTTAAACCGTTATTACAGAAGAAAATTCGTCGTTTTATTCGTTTAAGGCCTAGAAAGCGCGGTTAACCAATTTCGCACCTTTAAATTAATGGTATTGCCATTAACGACGTATACGAAAAAAACGCGCTAAAAATTCGGCCAAAACCTTTTCGGCGGCCAACTTTTGTTCCTTTAAGCGGCGGGCCTCCACGGCGTAACGGTTAATTATGGTAATAGGAACGCCGGTACTATCGTAGAAGCGACCATAGCGGATACATTTTTGATATCGCGAGATGTTTGTTAATATTTTGTACGGAAAGTGCCGTTCGGAGCAAAAAAAACAAGGTACTACGTTAAACCTTTTTACGTTAATTAAATTAGCTAAGGTAATACGCTGAATAATTTTAAAAGATCAACGTTTAGATATAAGGAAGGCCATAATAAGCATATATAAGGAAACTTACTAAAAAAAAAAGTTTTAAAAGCAAAATTTAGGGAAAAGGGAAATTATGTTACGATTTAACAAAAAAAAGCCTCGGAAACGGTCGTTAACAAGCCGAAATAGGACCCTAGTGAGTTAAGTTACGTAAGGAATTACCAACTTACTAATAATAATCTAGTAAATAAAATTACCAACTGACTGATAGTAATCCAGTAAATAGGATTACCAACTTACTGGTAATAGTCTAATAAATAAGATTACCAACTTACTAATTATAATTCAGTAAGTGGGATTACCAATTTACTGGTAGTAATTTAATAAGAGGGATTACTAACTTACTAGTTGTGATTTAGTAAATGTAAGAAATATATATACATTCGTTAGGACTTAGTTAGGAAGCGTCAGCTTGCAATACAACTTCGTTACCCAAAATACCCTTGGTATTACGAGACGTAACTAAGTTACCCTGCACTTTATTGCTTAGTTTCTCATAATACTCTGCCAACATAAACCCGTCGACTTAGGTTTAATAGTTGGTTAATTAACCTAGCCGTCACATCTAGGTATTTTTAAAATCCGGATAATTTGTTTATTTGATTAGATACCGGGTGAGTTTATCGATTTTTCTTATGCTGAAAATATTTTCCACCTTATGTATTTATTCCTTTTTTACTTTTATATCGTTTTATTTAGTATGTATTTTAATAGTGTTTGTTGCTAAGTCGATTAAAGCTATATAGAAAATTACGTAGAGTTTAACTTTAAGTGGTAATTTTAATTGATAATTATTTTTTAAGATTTTCTTAGTGATTTTGTAAGGATTAATGTACTTAAAGTCAAACTTTTAACTTAGGCGTTTCGTTTAGATATTTATAGTAGTTAGGTAAACCATTTCCTTTTTTGAAAAAGTTAATTTTTCTAACCGTTTTTAGTTTAATACTTTTTTATTTCATTACGGACGAACTTAATTTTTTTTTAAAAGTATAACCACTTAAGCTGTTTTAACGTAAGAATAGTTTTTACGTTAAGAAGGTTTTTTTGTATTTCTTTGTAAATTTCTAGAGTATATTCAAAATTAGCTATAAACCGGTTTATTTTAATACTTTTGTATTGATTAGTATTGTAAGTTATTTAAGTTACTGGTAACTTTTTAACCTAGATACTTTTTTCATAGTTAATAAATTTTATAGGTAAGCTTTTCACGTTTGATTTTGTCGTTTTATTTGTTTAGCCGTTTATGGTCGAAATGTATTGGATAATTTATAATTCAGGTCGATTTATATTATTAAGTTTTATTAAAACTTAAAGGTAAACGTTATTTTTTTTTCGGAGATAATTTCGTATGGTAACCTGTCTACGTTGAAAATATTTTTAAAAACAATGTACGTTATTTATTCGGCGTTTATATTTTCGTTATAAGTTAAAAAATAAGAACATTTTGTAAATCGATTTATAATTACGAAAATATTGTCGTAATATATGTTTATAGCTAGGTTATTTAATAAAGGAAATTTAGTAATAACGTTTATCGTAATGGAATCTTATAATCGCTTTGCGATTAGTAATAGTTATAACTTTCTATATCGCTTATATTGTCGTATTTTCGCCTTGGCGCAAATATTGTATCCGCGTAAGATTTTTTATATTATATTTTTTATCTTAAAAACGTAATAAATGTATTAAAGGCGTTTTAAAGTTTTATAAATTCTTAGGTATTTATGTAATTAATGTTCGTATATATTTCGTATTGGGTTCTTTTGATATTGTTTTAGGACCTGTAATTTGTTTGTTTGTTTTTACAGACCGTCGTTGTATATTTTAATTTTTTGATATAAATTTGAAAGTACTATCGGTATTGTTGCAACTTGTCGTAGGCGTAACCATTTTTTTCTAGTAATATCGAAAACTACGTAACTAATTTTAACCGTTTTTCTTTCGAAATCTGGTCGTTTATTAAAGGTATCGGCTTTTCTATTTTTTAAGCCTTTCCGATAAATGAGAACAAAATTATTTTCCGCGAACTTTTTTACGTAACGAAATTATCGTACTGTAAGTTTTCTGATTGTAGTAAATCGGGTAAGATTGTTATAATCCGTATAAATTTTAACTTAATATTGGTTACTTTTGAGAAAATATTTAATTTCGCAAAATAATTTAATAATAACCATAAATTCTTTATCGGAAATAACACAACCTAGTTTAGATTTTTACAACTTATAAAAAAAAAGCAACGAGGTATAATATATTTTAATTATTTTATTATCCGATTATTACGCCTAAAGTATAATTTAACGTTTTGGCTGTTAGTTTAAATACGCGATTTAGGTTATATATTATCAGTATTAACTAATTGGTAATTACCTTTTTACTTTATTATAAAGCTTTTTCCCTTTTTAGCATTTATTAAAACCTTTTCCCTTTTTTAGTAAGTTTATTTAGGGGTATTATTATCCGGCTAAAGTTTTTGATAAAGTTTGGATAGTAATTAGCGAATTTAAGAAAGGTTTGTACTTTTTCAACTGTAGTAGGCGTAGTTTATTTTCGTATTATTACGACTTTTTTAAGGTTTATTTTAATATGTCCGGGTGTAATAATATGGCTTAGGTATTTAACGTTTTATATATGAAATTGGGGGGTTTTTCATTTACATTAATTAATAGATTGGCGTTTTGAAGTAACTGTAGTACCTTGTAAACGTATTTTCCGTATTGTTTCTTAGTTTTAAAAAAAATAAAAATCTTATCGAGGTAGAATATTATACAAACGTCGAGCTCTTTCTTAAGAACGTAATTAACTATACGCTAAAAGCTATTAGCGCGTTAATAAATTCTATAAAAGTAACGAACTATTCGTATAATCCGTATTTAGTCCGAAACGTTTTTTTTATTTGTAGTTTTTTTTAATTTAAATTAAGTTATATCTATCTTTAAGGTCGAAGGTAATGAATTACTACGATTTATTGAAGCGGTTTTTTATTTCGCTAATTAGGGGTAATAAAATTCGATTTTTAATCGTAATATTGTTAAGCTGTTAGTAATTTATTATTAGTTATAATTTTTTATTTCTTTTTCATACGAAAAATATAGGATATCCAGTTCGTAATTTCGATAATTAAATTTATCTTTTTTAAGTTAATCTTTTAGGTATTCCTTAAGTGTCTATAATTTTATTTCGTTAAGGTTGTAAATGGAGTAAAATTTAGGTAAAACTTCCTTTTTTAGGATGAATTTGTAGTTTTATTCGTTATATTTTGATAGTTTCGTTTCGAGTTTTTTTTTTAGAATAGTCGTTTATATTTGTAGTATTGTAGTAGTATATTGGTTAAGTCGTTTAACCCTTTGGGTTGCTGTTGTAAATCGTTATTTAATTGCTGTAATTTCGCTTTAATGGTAGTAATAATGCGTTATATTTTTTTGTAATGCTTATTTTTTTTCTTTTATCGTACTTTTATAGGTGGTGAGGTATTTATTATATCTTTACGCCAGTATTTGTTGTTATTTTCTATCAAATATTAAGATTTTTATTTTTTTTATATTTATCGCTGAGTTACGAAAAGAATTCTATTTAGTTAGTTTTTTAGTTGATTAAGAAGTTATGCTAGCGTAATTATGTTTTTTCTAAAAATATGTTGTAATTCCCTAGCCGTACAATATTAAAATTAATTGTTATGCTTTTTTTGGGATAAAAATATCGACGTAATTAATTTCGCGTATAATCTCTTCGTTATTATAAAGAAATAGTTAACTTTTAGCGGTATTCGCGATATAGGGGTTTTTTTTATATTTTTATGGTAGTTTAAGTTACTTAATTACCTCTAAGATGATGTAGTCACCTTTTAAAGTTCTGTTATCTACTATAGCGGTGTATTAGTGTGTCTTAATCCGTACTTTCAGAATAATAGGGTTATCGTCGTTTCCTATTATTGCTAGAGCCTTTTTTGGGAGCTGTTTTCGTTTCTTTTGAGTTGTGCTATTTTGCGACTTTCCTATAGGTGGTTTTTGTCTTTTGGGTTTTGTCGTACTTGTCTATATAGCTAATCGATTCCGTTTCATAATTGTTTAATACATTGCTATTGCTGCTTTATTTTATTTTTTAGTTCGTTAATTCGTTGTCCGAACCGTTAGTTAGTTGTTTATACTTGTTGTATGTATTAGTATTATCGTCGTATTTAGGTTTTTAAATTTTTAAAGTAATTGTTTTATATTTTAAATAATTTTCTGCTAACGTATTCCGCGGTAATATTTTTTAGATTAAACTATTAATATATATTATCCTTAATTACTTGTCGCTTATTTGGATTTGTGCTGTATACTAGTCGTATTGTAATTTAGTAATAGCTTATTAATAATATTTAATAATTGTTTTTAGACGAGCTTTTTTTTTCCTGATAGTTATATTATTCAAAATGATAAAAGGAGTTTTTCTGTCGGTATTGTTTTTCTAATAGCTAATTCTATACGGCCGTCCTTTAATCGATATTTTCCTAGGGACCGATAGTCCGAAAATGTCGGTACCATTATTCGTTATTTTTATTTTTTCTTGTTTTGTTAGAGAAGTCGAATTCTTTTCTAGCCATGCGTATAATACGTTGGTAGATAGATCATTTCCACTTTTTGTAGTCCGGGCACTGTTAGCGTCGGTAATAAAGGGTATATATTCGTTTATATCGATTTAGGGTACTAGGATAGATAGTTTTAGTTTATCTCTGATATTTCTATAGCTATTTTTTGATTATCTAGGTTGTTCGTCGTTAAACTTTTTTTTGTTACTTTCGTAAAAGTAGTTCCGTAAGTTCTTTCTTTTAAGGTTTTGTCTTTATTCAAGGTGTTATTGTATTCCAGCTTGAGATAGGTTTTTAGCTTTTCGTTAGGCGCGTTGTAATTCGTTATACGAAGGTTTAACAAATTTTTATTTTCGTTAAATTATGGCTAGAGTTTTTCCCGTTTTGGTTATTTGGGGGTTATTCGGTAGGTACTGGAGTTTATAATTTGTTTTATTGGGGTTTTTTAGGTAACCGATATTAGGCTGCTTTGTAACCTATTTTGCCGTAGTTCCAGCACTTAATTTGTCGTATACCTTGCTACTAGATAGCTCCAATTTCTCTGGGTTCTGGTTCCGTTGCATACAAGGTGTTAACCTTTTTGAGGGTATTAGTATTTGCCGAATATCTAGGTTTATTGTTACTTTGGGTGTTTGTTTTTAGGGTAAATCGTTTTTGTCGTTTTTGTCGTTTAAATTGTCGATCATCGATTTTAATAGCTTTTCCAATGTACTTGTTAAAGGTAAGTGTTCGTTTTATTCCGATTATTTTCTTTTTAACGTCGTTTTTAATTTTTATATAAAATATGTCGATAGGGTATTTTCATTTTTATCCTTTTATCCGGCTTTAATAATTAAGGCTTTCAAATTGACGGCGTATTTAAACGCTGGCTTTTTTTTGTTTAAAGTTGAAGATATTTTCCGCTAAAAATGTTTTTTTGTTCGAGTTACCGCAAGTAAATCGAAGTTTGTTTTCAAAATTAATATATTAGAAAAAAAATTTTATTAGTGGAATTTTTTCGGTTATTTTTTATATTTTTTTAAGTAATTTCGTATAATAAGTTCGAACTAATCCGCTGCGTTTTCCGTAAGCCATACTTCTTTAACGAGGATTAATTTAGGTATATTATTAAGGTTTAGAAAACGTAAGTAAATACGTGCTTAAGTGAAAAAGGTTTGTAGGGTTTTTTTATTATCGTAAGGTTCCGGTTTTTTGGGTTTTATTTTGGTGATAATCGTAGGTCCCGCTGGAGCGGCCTTAGCCTAATTGCTAAGTCGTCGATTTTCTCTTTCTAGCTTACGGATACGAATCTGAAGCTGTTGGGTAGGATCTTCCTGAGTCCTGGTTAATATTTTGACAGTGCTAAATATTGCTTAAAGTTTGACAGTATTACTAAACAAGAGTTTGCAACGTATGACGGCTAGGTTAGTTAACTAACTATTAAACCTAAACGTATGAGTTCATATTAATAGAAGTACTATAGGAATCTAAGCAATTAATAAGGGAATTTAGTTATATTTCGTAATACTAAAGGTATTTTAGGTAACGAAGTTATATTCTAAGCTGTCGTTATTTAACCATGGATTTAACGCGCGTATATATCCAAATACTAATATATTGGTCGAACGTCCTTTATTCGACCAATTAGTTTTTGGCGTGGTCGAACGACCCCCACTTGAACAGTGGTCGAGCGTGGCCGAACCGACCAGGTTCGACCAACTGTATTACGTGATCCTGCGGTCGGACTTGCCTGAGTCTTGTCCCGACCGTCCTTTCAAGCCTCTAGTGTTATAACACAACACAGACCGGACCTCGGAAACGGTCTCTTGGCGAAAGACCGAAACAGGACCCAAGTGGGTCGAGTTACGTAAGATAGATTTACTTGGATTGAGATATCCATCTTAATCCTTTTAATAGATTTACTTGGATTGAGATATCCATCTCAATCCTCTTGGTGTATATGTACATTCGTTAGAACTTATAGTTAGATAGCGGCTGCTTGCAATACAACTTCGTTACCCAAGACACCCTTAGCATTACGAGACGTGACTAAGCATCGTTCTTGTCCATTGCTCAGTTTCTCACAGTACTCTGCCAACATAAACCCGTACGTTTAGGTTTAATAGTTGGTTAACTAGCCTAGCCGTCACATCTAGCGTGCTAGGTCCTAATAGGTCGGTTATGTTCCCGAATTTGAATTTAGTCATAGTGGCTCCAATCTTTATTTAAAAAGTTCGAAAAAATTCCTATACGCGTATTAGCCTATATTCGATATATATATAAATTATCAAAATTATTGGATATAAATTCGTTACAAAAATGAAAGAATTTATATATTTTATTATAAAAAATATGAAACAAATCCGGTTTTCTACAACTTGAACTCAGGCCTCGCTGGCTCGTTACGGGAATTAACCAATGAAATAGCCGTATTTTAGTGCCTTGGTGTAGTACATAAAAATACATCAAAAATAGAAACGAGCCAGCAGAGGCCTGAGCTAGCTGAGGTAAGACGCCAGCTGGAAGTAACCTAATACACTCACTTCTTGGAGTCCGCTCTGAGACTGGTCGGTGATTACCTCACTCTAGCCCACAGCTACCCATTATCTTACAGTAATAACGAAAAAGTTTAATAATTATAGCGCGAAAAAAATATTATAAACAACTTAAGGAGGATTTTAATAAGTAAAACGCGGAGCATAATGGTTTTATAATTATAATGCAGGTACTGCAGTATTGAATTTGTATTGGATTGTAAGCTCGTGGCATTGGGCAGACTTGTAATCGAGAGGTCCCCATATGTAATGCGTCACCAGGCCATTCCTCCAAGCAGGTTTGCATCATGTGATTGATGCACCTAATCGGTTACTGCATAGGTACCCGCCGACGGTTGCTTCGGGTAGTCGATGGCTTTACTGCGTGGCTTCATGCCGCATTTCGCCAAGAGATACCTTGGCATAGTTATCAAGCCCACACAGATTCTTCTATCAGATACCATTTTTAAAGAGATTTGCTATTTGTGCTGTATCCCCCTGGCTATTTGTGCTGTGTCCCACTTTTAACAGCTGCCTACAGCCGCCACAGATCTGCCACCTGTTAACTCCCAGCTGCAATTGTAACGCTTTTAGCTACAATTATCTTCTTTAACTGTAACCCTTCTGCAACAGTTATAACAACTTCGTTGCAACAACAACGCGTTATTTCGGCCATGACGGCTATCCCGAATCCTGAAGAAGGCGGCGCGTACGGCCGTAACGCTTCGGATTCCTAGGAGGAAATATACGGCTACCTGCAGCAACACGGGAAGCTGCATGGCTACGGCGTAAAGAAGGTTAACGCTAGTAACTACCGTCACGGCAAACCTACACGCTTTAGGATTAACTGCAACCGTAATACACCTATTAAAAGCCAAAGTTATGGCAAACGGAAAGGCCAGACCACGAAAAAAGTCGGGTGCCCTTAATACGGCGTACTAAAGGCTACACAGAGGCACGGTTAGAAATGGACCTTCGAGTTAAACCCCTTTGAAAAGGAACATAACTATTTTCATAAACGGCTTGACGATGGCCTTATGGATAACGGTACAGGTAACGCCAGTTATCGCCGCTTTACGGATGAACAAAAGCGCCATATCAAGGGTTAATATGAGATCGGCAATACGGCTCAAGCCATCGTTACCTCGCTACGCGCCACTTTCCGCTACCCCCCAATCCTCGTCAAAACTAAGGACGTTAACAACCATATTCAAAAGATCAAAATGGGTAAAATGGATAACTTCATAAGGACTTAAGCGTTTATCAAGAAATTGCAAGATTAAGGTCGCCCGCATCGAATCGTTTACGAGAAAGCTAATCCTAACCGTATTGCCGCGATGTTTTGGACGTACCCATAGTATATTGACATATGGCGACGTTTTCCTCGTATCGTTACCATAAATAACACCTACAAAACCAACCGATATAAGCTGCCTTTTATAAATATCACCGGGTACACGAACGATGGTAACGTTTTCAATATGGCGTTCGGCGTCGTCCATAATGAAACGCGGGCGTCGTTCGATTAATTACTTCAACAGTATGCATCCTTCCTCGAAAAACTTCATATTCCATATCCTTATATTTTCCTTTCCGATTTTGATAAAAAGCTGAAAGCTGCCGCTATAATAGCTTTGCCGGATACATAACAACAGATATGTATCTTCCATATGAATAAAAACGTTATCCTCCGCAGCCGCGAGAAGTGGAAAAGAATCCTTACCGAAGATAACGGCAATAACAACCTCCTTGGGGACGGCTGCGGTACTGGCAACGAGGAAGACGCCTTCTTAAACCCTAATGGGGACCTGGAAAATAACGATCAGCAGGACCTTCGGTACCTAAATGGTCCCGGACGTAGTAATCAACTTCATCCCCTAGGGATACTGCCTTCCTTTATCCCTCATAACCGTGGAGGATACTTATTATATTAGCAACACATGGTATATTCATGTACCGAGGAGGATTTTAACGTTGTTTGGCAACGCCTGATGGACCAGTTCGGTAATAATTAACAGCCTGCCGTCAAATACCTAAAGGACATATGGCTTTTTGTCCGTTATTAATGGGCTAACTGCTTTATTTCACGATATCGCAATTACGGGGCCCGAACGAGTTCGCTTACGGAATCCAACCATAACCTCGTTAAGCGTTATTTGCTTAACGGGTGCGGTAACCTTTTCGCTATAAATAAAGCTTTCGCAAGGATAATCGATAAGCAAAAAGCGAAGTTCCATTACGCAGCAACTAACCATGCCACTTAATTCCGCCGCAATTTTATCCGCCGCGAGTGGGTAAGAAATGTTGCATTTCGTTACTCGAAAAAAGCTGTTGATCTTTTAGCAGAATAACACCGCCGGGCGTTATTATAACTTCCAACGCAAGCTAATCCCATACCTTAACCGTTGCCGCCGTATACAGGTACCTTCAGGGCGCAGTATAATATGCCATGCGCTCATACCATATACCACAACATCCACTTAACGCTTGAAAATCCCCATATCAAAAAGCTATCAGCGGATAATATTAATAAGTAATGGCATATACTGCGAAGCTTGGTAGGTAGCTTCCATTATTTCAAGGGCGTAACTAATGATGTACAGGCTGACGAGACCCCCCTCCTACTTATCCGCGAGCCATAGGTTGCCCAGACGCGTGGCCGCCCTCGCAACGCCCCGATAACCTTGTCCGAAGCCCTCCGCTTAGAGACCCGACGAGCCCATACACGCCGAGACCTTCACGAATCACTCCGCCGTAAGCGCTTACAGTGGGAGTCCATCGAGGAGTCCGAAGGCAATATCACACCTCGACCTTCGTAACGGGCACGCCACGGCGTAGCTACGCTTTTAACCCGGGGTAACGCTTAAGGTAGCACGCCATCCACGCTGCCTACGAAATCGCAAGCGACCGCAACGAAAGGACGGGGCCGAGGCCGTGGTAATAGGGCTATATATCACCGCGGTGGACGCGGTGGACGTAAAAGGGGTGGCGGACGAGGTGGCACGTAAGGAATAACAGTATCTATAACCTCAACGGCGCCCGCGGCGCCATCTACAGTACCTAGGGTGACGACAACCTCAACCGCCACGGCTGCCCTGGACCTTAGACGCCGTCAGCAAAAACTCGTTGCTGCTACGCACCGTCCTCAATACGTAACAAGTCATTTCGAGCTAGAGCCAGGCGTAAGGGTGCCCAATTCGGCTATGGCCGATACGATTAACCTGACTGACGATTAATTGTTATATGGGGTTTTCGGCGTTTTGCAGAAATTGCTGCAAAAGCGTTAATTCCGTTAACATATTAGCTGAATTGTGTTGTTATTTTACGAAATACTGCCGTGGCAGATGTAAAGGTTTAATTGAAGTTATTAATAAAAGCCTGTGATATACGGAATTAATTAAAATTGGGTGTGTTTTCCTGTTTTTTAATAAAGGGGGGTCTCAGGGGTGGAACTAGTTGGAAACTGACAGCTATGCCAGGTGTGTATCAGCTGGAAGGTGGGGCACACAGCACGAATAGCAAGGGGGATACAGCACAAATAGCAAATCTCTTAAAAACAAATTTGCATCTGTTTTTCTGATAGCAAAGAGCCCTTCCGAAAGGGCCGCACAGGCCACCTTATCCACCCGTCCAGATCGCTTCTTGCGTCAACCCTCCTCAATGCGACGAAACGTGGAACGTATTATCTAGAATTCCAAAAGGTCTAATTGATCTGCCTAGGCTGCAACAATAAACTATTGCTAACGCTTATATAAATACTAGTTTAAGGGCCCATATTGCCCTTGCACGCTTTATACCCAGGGGACACCACTGCGCCAACATGCCCACCTACCACATCCTCCCCGTGGATGAACTGCCCCGGGCCGCTGATGATAGCGAGATCGATAAAACCACCGAGACATCTAATGAGGATCTAACGAAGCTAAATATAAAGGGTGCGAGCAAGCTGGAGGTCTTTCGACTGGCATGGATCCCTAGCTATAACGACATCGCGGACCGGGCTGCTCAAGCTGCTGTATGTATAACTGGTTATAGTGGGAAGTCTGGCTGACTGAGGTGTAGCAACATCATATTAAAGCCTGGGCTAAGGGTGCCAAATTCAAGCTAGGTGCACACGCATATCGCCTCACGTATGGTTACGTGGCCACAGCAAAGGATATGTTGAACATATACTATCCGATTGCCCCGACGGCTCCGACGGTACAGGTCGATGTGCACCAGGGTAATCCAGACAAGGTTGAGCACATTGACTGGACCGGCAGAAACGTGGTGGCACTAGAAGAGGGTATGTGTATCGGAACATTAAAGGGACGGATCGAGTTCATTTTGATACGAGTTTGCCTAGAGAAGGAGTCTGAGGAGGCGCCTAAGGAGACGTCTAAGGAGGCACCTGAGGAGGCGTCTGAGGATGGTTGAATCAGGTTGATCCCGTTTAATCTGTGGATAAACTGGGCAAATAGGGGGTAAAACCGAAGGCGTCGAAGTCAAGGATGCCGATTGCACCGTGGAACCCCGCTCCGAATTCGCCAGAGTTAGCCTGGGCAGCTATGTGGTTTGCGTCAGAGTGAAACCATTGCGCCGGCGCATTGTTCATAGCCACGGCCGCCAACGTCTCGAAGGGCTGACATTGAGTCGAAATGCCAATAGCATCGGCTGACCACACGTGTTGTCCATTGCCGCTGGGAAATGTACTTCCTTCAACTTCCGTCGGCCTTCTAAAGCCCCCTTGTAGCTGCGCAGCGGCGTCGGTAGCATATCCCCCGGCTAAAACAGGCATATTCTCGCTGGAGTGGTGATGGTATGGTGAGCGATCTCTTGGTTCAATATTTACCGAGAGGTTTCTGTTCCCGGTGCTTCCCAGATTGCCGGTCCTGTCACATGCTGTAGATGGAGGTACTATTTGGACGTCATTGCCGCTGATATGAGACAGGTCTTCGGGTTCGGCGCCGATCACAGGACCACCGCCGACTCCAAAAGACCATGTCTTCGGATCTTGTTCAGACCTTCTAATACCTTGGTTGGTTGAAACCCCACCTCGAATCCTGCTTGCTTCCTGGTTGATCTCGGGTCTAGCATCAAGTGCCACAACTTCGTCCACTTCGAAAAAGTTGACTGGCACGGACCCCCGCAGGCGGCCTCCGTAGGCTTCGAGCTTTCAAAGCCCTCATGTCCAGCGCCCAGCCCTTGGCCATGCCCGCGGTTCCGCAGTTGCGCAGTCACTCCTGCGTCTAAACGAATGAGTGCAAGTTGATATTCGGGATAACCTGGTTATTCTCCTCGTGGCGATGCTCCAGAGATTAAGAACCTCGGAACATCAATCAGCGAGACTAGGAGCCCTAATCAAATTAGGCACCCCCTTATAAGCCCAGACTGTCTCACACATGGTTGGTGAATGAGCATTGAGGAAGAATACCCATAGCGCCATTTCTAGTTCAACCACCGCAAGTGGGCTGTCGTAAAGCGTATCGCGGTTAGGATAGCTGTCGTGGAGAAGATTCTAGTAGTAGGGATTAAAAGGTCGCTATGGGGACCTTCGGGAGATTCGTTTAGGGGTAAAGTCGTTTATAAATATGGTAACCTTGGACCCCACCCAATGAATTACCCTAGCAATGAATAGCCAAAACACACACAAATTGATAGTTACCTACACATCCCAAAACCTTTTAACAACGCAGCAACGTATTTCTTGATAAAATGAAGCTATCTAGGCTATTTAGATTTGCGATGCCTTTTCTTAGCAGGCTGCTTTTTAATATAACTGTCAATTATGACCTAATCGCTAGCCTTTATAAGCTTCAAACGCTTAATAGCTTTATCCTTAACCGACTTGATGTTAAATAAATTCGCAAAAATCTTATTCGGCTGCTTAGTAACAATCTGGCGTTTACAACTTTCGTGTGACGGCTAGGCTAATTAACCACCTATTAAACCTAAGTCGACGGGTTTATGTTGGCAGAGTATTGTGAGAAACTGAGCAATGGAGTAACTTAGTTACGCCTCGTAATATTAAAGGTGTCTTAGGTAACGAAGTTGTATTATAAGCTGATGCTATCTAACTATAAAGTAACGAACGTATATATCTTAATTATTTTTTGCTGGCTTATTTCTGCTTAGCTGCTTTTTATTGAGCGATGATCAGTTACGCTTAATTGGTGTTAGTGGTGCTTAGTAGATTTCTACTAACCACAGGTTACGTAACTTAACCCATTTGGGTCCTGTTTCGGTTTAAAAAGACCGTTTCCGAGACCTTCTTCTTGTTAGGTCGTAATACGATCTCCCCTTTCCACAAATCTTGCCCTTAAGATTTTTCCTTCTTTCTAGTAAATATTTTTTTTTATCATGTCGGGTCGCGTAGCTAAATCTTGTCGTTAAATCCTATTTTCGACCGTTCGTCGTCAGAACTTTTTTTTTTTGTTTTTGATGAATTTAATTTCGAAATTATGCCGTGCTTTCTTTATTTTTCCAAAGGTTGAAAGTGCGAGATAATGGAAAACGTGTCCAAATGCAAGGCGTATATCAAACGAGGTACTCCTTGCGATGGAAACGGTGTCCCTTTTTCCTCGTTAGAAAATATTCGCGCCGAAAACCAGCGTCTGGAACGAGAGGAAGTTTTGATAGAGGAACGTTTTCTGGAGTTACAGCAGCGTTATTAACGCGAGATAAATAAGGCGATCGCACGTTTGATTCGTCTTAGGAAGCAAAAGGCGTTCCTTCGTTCAAAAAGGGTAAAAATGGTACAACGGGAGTTACAATCGTTGGAAGAGTTAGAGGAATAGGAGCGACGGGAGCAAGCCGACGCGGAAGCCTCTATGGCCGCGTTAGTTCCGCCTATTGGTCCGGTGGACTAATCGGGTATTAAAAACACCGATTGGTCCATTGAAAACGCCGACTGGAGTTCTATATTTGGCGGCCCCGACGTTATTGGTAAAAGTTCCTCAGCATTTGCTGGGTACCAATAAGGTTTTTTGCAGGTTTCCAGGTATTTTCGGAATTTGGATAATTTTTCCATTTGATTAGATATTAGGTAAGTCCGTTTTATTTTCGAATGTTTAGGATTTTTTCCACCTTATATACCGTATCGTCTTTTATTTCCGCATCGTTTTATGCCGTATGTATTTTAATGGTGTCTGCTATTAATTCGAGTAAGGATACATAAAAAATTGGATAGAGTTTAACTTTAGGTGGTAGTTTTAATTAGTAATTGTTTTCCGAAACCCTTTTGGCAATTTTATAGGGTTCGATATATTTAAAATCGAGTTTCTGGTTTAGGCGTTTTATTTGGATATTTTTAGTGGCCAGATAAACCATTTTCCTTTTTGAAAAAGTTAATCCTTTTAATCGTTTTTGCTTATAATATTTTTTTATCTGGTTACGAACGAACTTAAGTTTTGTTTTTATTTTTCGGTATAATTGTTTGATTTATTCCGATATAAGGATTGCCTTAATATTAAATGGTTTTTTTTTTATGTTTCCCTATAAATTTCTGGGGTAAACCCGAAATTGGCTGTAAACGGGGTAGTTTTAATGCTTTCCTAATAATTAGTATTGTAAGTTATTTGCGTTACTAGTAATTCTTTAACCTAATTATTTTGCTTATAGTTGATATAATATCGTAAATACGTTTTAAGTGTTTGGTTTTGTCGTTCCGTTTGTCCGTTTATTTAAGGTCGAAAAGTACTGGATAATTTGTAATTTAGATTAATTTGGGCCATTAAACTTTACCAAAATTTGGAGGTAAATGTTATGCCTTTGTCCGAGATAATTTCGTATGGTAATCCGTATACGTTGAAAATATTTCTGAAAAAGATATATACCATTTTTTCGGCGTTTGTATTTTCGTTATATAGTAAGAAATAGGAAAATTTTGTAAATCGATTAACGATTACGAAGATGTTGTCGTAATAAATGCCCGTAGCTGGGTTTTTTGATAAAGGAAATTTGGTGATAAAATTTATCGTAATGGAATCCTATAGTCGTTTTACGATTGGTAATGGTTGTAGTTTTCCGTAAGGTTTATATCGTCGTATTTTTGTTTTTGCGTATATATCGTATTATCGTATTATTTTTTGTACTATTGAAATGGGGTGGGGTGTTACGGTTGTACTTGGACTCGGCTGATCAATTAGTCCGGACCTCACATGTATATTAGGATGTCTTTTCGCTATGGGTTCAACCCCAGAACTCAACCAGGGATCATCATCTTGCTTATCAGATATAGGTTCAACACTATGAATATACTCGTTGTCTTTCCCCACCAACCCTTACCTAGATAGTGATTTTCCCACAAATTCCGCTCTGATCAGGACTGAATCTCCCCGGCCCATTTCACTATTTTCTTTATGCCTGGGAAACGGTAAAACCGTTGTAGTTTTTCTAACATCTTGCTAATTTTTAGGTGTCCGTGCAATACATATTCGTACATTTCTCGTATAAAGTATTCTTTATATTCTTCAGGGACTTATACGAGCAATAGGTCGTTATTCTTTTATATATGTGCATTAAATTCTTTTATTACCTTATGCATTTCTGGTAGCGCTAGTGTGAATATAGCAATTTGTCAGGGGCGTAAATATCCTTTTATAATGGTGTCGAAGATTACATAATTAACCTTAACTGTTTTTTTTTCGAAATTCGGTTATTTGCTAAAAGCATTAGCTTTCCCGTTTTCTGAGCTTTTTTTGTAAATGATGACGAAGTCGTACTCCGCTAGTTTTTTTACGTAACGAAGTTATCGTGCTATAAGTTTTTTGATCGTAATAAATCGGGTAAAATTTTTGTGATCCGTATAAACCTTAACTTGATATTGGTTACCTTTAAGGAAATGCTTAAACTTGCGGAACGTTTTGATAATAGCGAAAAATTTCTTATCGGGAATAGCGTAACGTAATTCGGGTCTTTATAACTTATAGAAAAAAGAAAATAATAAGGTGCAATATACCTTAATTATTTTGTTATCCGATTATTACGTTTAAAGTATAATCTAACGTATCGGTTTTTAGCTTTATTAGGCGGCTGGGATTATATATAACTAATATTAGTTAATTAATAATTGTTTTTTTAACTTATTAGAAAATTTTTTCCGTTTTAAGCATTTATTAAATTTTTTTTCTTTCTTTATAAATATGTTTAGGGGTATTACTATCCGGCTAAAGTTTTTAATAAACTTTCGATAATAGTTAACGAATTCGAAAAAGGTTTATACTTTTTTAACGGTAATGGGCGTTACCTAATTTCGTATTGCAGCGATTTTTTTAGGGTTTATTTTGATATATTTAGGAATAATGATATAGCCCAAGTATTTAATTTTTTTGTTTATAAAATTGGTTTTTTTCCGCGTTAATTAATAGGTTGGCGTTTTAAAGTAACTGCAATACCTTATAGACATGCTTTTTATGTTGCTTTTTAGTTTCTGAAAAGATGAAAATATCGTTAAGGTAATACATTACGAAAATGTCGAAATATTTTTTAAGAACGTAATTAACCGTATGTTAAAACATAACAAGTGCGTTAGTAAATCCCATAAAAGTAACGAGGTACTCGTAAAATCCGTACTTAGTTTAGAATATTATTTTCCACTTATAGCTTTTTTTAATCCGAATTAGGTTATATCCGTTTTTGAAATTAGAAGTAATAAATTATTAAATTTTATAAAATTAATTCTTTATTTTACCGATTAAAAGTAATAGTATTAGATTTTTAACTATAACACTATTAAGTTGTCGATAATTTACAACTAATTATAATTTCCCATTTTTTTTAGTACGAAAAATATAAGGTATCTAGCTGGTAATTCGGATAATCGAATCCATCTTTTTCTAAGTCGATTTTCCAGGTATTTTTTAAGTATATATAACTTTTTTTCGTTAAGGTTGTAAATAGGGTAAAATTTGATAATTGCTTTTTTTTAGAACAATTTCATGGTTTTATTTGCTATATTTTAATAATTTCGTTTCGAACTTTTTTTAAATAAGCGCTTATATTTATAGTATTATGGTAATACATTAATTAATTCTTTTAACTTTTGGGGCAGTTGTTGTAAATCGTTATTTAATTGCTATAGTTTTGTTCTGATAATAGTAATAATACGTTATACTTGTTTATGATGCTTATGTTTTTTTTGTATCGTGTTCCTGTAAGTGGTAAGGTTTTTGTCGTGTTTTTATGCCGGCATTCGTCGCCATTTTCGATCGAATATTAAGATTTCTGTTTTTTTTTTATACTTGTCGCTGGGTTGTAAAACGAATTTCACCTAGCCAGTATCCTAATATTATGACACAACTAGTCGAAACTCGGAATAACGGTTTCTTGGCAGACCGTGAAACAGGACCTAAGTGGGTCGGTCACGTGACATGAATTTATAAGGATTTAATAAGTCCATTTGAAGTTATAACATAGATTTATAAGGATTTAATAAATCTATCTAAAGCTATTATAAGATATATACGTTCGTTAGACGTACGTTAGATAGCACCAGCTTGTAATACAATTTCGTTACCCAAAACACCTTTAGTATTACGAAACGTAACTAAGTTACTTTATTGCTTAGTTTTTTACAGTACTTTACTAACATAAACCCGTCGACTTAGGTTTAATAATTAGTTAATTAGCCTAGCCGTTATACGTTGCCAGCTTTTATTTAACAGTACCATTAAACTTTGGGCAATATTTCGACAATATATCTACCAGCAAGCAGCCCGCGTACGAAATCCCGGAGGATAACAACATGGATTTTGATAAGGAAGAGCAAACGCCTTCTATAATTAAGGAGGAAATTCTTAAACGCTTCGATTTTATAAATTAACGTATTAGTTAACTTAAACGAAATAATTTAAAGCTTACTTCGACATTTTAAACTACCCAAACTCTCTTTGGACAAATACGACAAACATTTGGTAAAGGACCTGTTAGTATGGGTTAACCCATCCAAATAGTACCCAATAAGGAATTAGGAAAAATATTAAAACCCTTAAAGCTTAAACCTTTTGATGGAATATTTATTAAACTTTAATTATTCCTTACTTAATGTCGTTCGTATTTTGGGTACTTCCTAATTCGATTCGTTGCGTTAACTTTACAAGTCGAATTTACGGCCGGACGACTATTAAAATATACGGTTATTTAATTCGAACGCGCTATAAGAAAGTACGTTACGGTACCCCTAGAATAATAAAACCCCGAAGTAATGCAGGTTTACAGCGATTACGAAAAGTTCGAACAAACCCTTTTAAAAGCTTTTAGGGTAATCGACGAAAAAACAAAAGCGGAAACCCGTATTTAGCAGTTTCGATAAAAAAAATTTGCTTCCAATTATGGCATTAAGTTCGTACAACTTTCGTCGAAACTTAATTAAAGGTAAAAAGCGCTAATAATTCGGTTTTTTAACGGCCTAAAACGAAAAATCTAAAAAGAATTATTTAAGGTAAATCGACCAAAGTATTTAACTAATTATATCGCGATAGTTGTAAAAATCGACAACCGATAATACGCTTGGCAAACCCGCAACTTTAAAGGAAAATACGACAATAAATTACGTTACAACGCTAATATTAATGCATTTCGACGACAGAATACGTCCCATAAAACGGAACCTGGACCCATAGAAATTAATATAATTTAGCGATAAAATGCCAAACGCATCGAATATTGGAATTATGGTAAGATAGGTTACAAAATATCTTAATGCAAATCCAGGAAAAAAATATAACAAAACAAACTATAAATTCCCGTACCGACGGGATAAACATCCGGTAACCCAGGAAAAACATTTGCTATAATACGACGAAAACCAAGTTTATCCGGATTATCGGATAAAAAAAATTCGGCAAGGACAAGTAAAAGCGAAACGGTTATCACAAACGGTTATTAAAAACGATAAAAACAACAAAAATCTCTATAATAATAGTTACGTAATTACCAAAAGTGGGAAAAATTACCGACATAACAATTACCATCCAAGAAAAAACAAAAATTTTACCAACGACAGTTAACTTAAATGGCCAAAAAGTAACTAAAAAAACATAAAAAATGGACAAAAAATATTTTACCAAAAGAAACTAATCAATACGGGAAACTTCATGCTATTTATTATGCCAAACTTAAATGCTCTAAACATAAAAAATATAAGGCCTATATCTCTCAACGAATTAATCGAATATAAAAATAAAAATTCGACTTTACTACATAAATAGAAAAAAATCTCCGAAACCAGCGATAGTATCGATATTTACGAATTATTAGTTTATAAAATAATATTAATCAGAAAACAACTGTATAAAGTTAGCCGGAAGGAAAATAATGCCCGTACGAAAACCCTTTTTGCCATTACAAATGGTATAACCATTAAACCGAAAAGGAATTAATTTAACATACGAAAAAAAAACATACATAACGCGTTATTACGGATTTGCATTTCCAACTCGTTTTCATTACAAACCCTAACGATTAACAAACGATTAAAAAAAAACTTAAATAATTCGTTACCGAAACATAAAGCAATAATAATAACGCCTAGTAAAACGTTATACAAATATTAAAAAAACGGTTTATCTAATAAAATATAAAACTACGACGATAAGCAAAACAAATACTTCGACTAAAAGGAAAAGTCCGTCGATAATACCGAAATATATAACAGCTTTAAGCGATTAATAAAATACGTTAAGGACAAATCCAAAAATTAAAAAAAAGAATACGACAGTAATAACGGCATATTAAACGATTTCAAGAAAAACTCGATAAAATATACATAAAAGTACAAAAGATTAACCCAAAAGAAAAAAACTACCTATAAAAAAGCTGCAGGATAACGAAACCCAAAGGAATTAACTAAAACTCCCAAGAAAGGCTTTGGCAATAATAAGAGACAATAACGACCGTATTATTTTAAAAATACGAATTAAAACATATTAATATACCGCTATAATAAATAACGGAACGTTAAAAGGTAATTACATTATACCCGAAATAGTTAACCAATTTAGATTACTATGAAAATATAAGATAAACCCTTATATCGCAAATACCGCCGAAAATTAACTTTTCCTTTATAATAATAGAAGAATTACCCGCGAAATTAATCACTTCGACATATTTACTTTAGGAAAATATATGACGATTAATTTCGACATCGTACTGTTAAGGAATTACGATATAATCTTAAAAAAAATATGGTTACGCCAATATAATCCCTTAATCGACTAAAATACTAACCAGGTGAAATTTCCTTCATAACCTAACGATAAGTACGAAAAAATATAACAAAAATCTTAATATTCGATCGAAAATAATAACGAATATCGGCATAAGGATACGAGAAAAACCTTACTACCTATAAAAATACGATACAAAAAAAAAGCAGTACAAACGAATATAACGCATTATTATTATTATTAGGGCATAATTATAGCAATTAAATAACGATTTAAACATACAACTCGAAAAATTAAAAAAAACTAATAAATATACCACCATAATACTACAAATATAAACATTTATTTCGAAAAAATCTCGAAACAAAATTACTAAAATATAACGAATAAAACTATAAAATTATCATTAAAAAAAGCATTAACCAAGTTTTATCTTATTTATAATTTAAACGAAATAAAATTATACGCATTTAAGAAATACCTGGAAAATCGACTTAAAAAAAATAAATTCGATTATCCAAGTTACCAACCGGATATCCGATATTTTTCGTACCAAAAAAAACGGGAATCTCCGACTAATAGTAAATAATCGATTACTTAATAGTATTACTATCAAAAATCAAATGCTATTACCTTTAATTAGCGAAATAAAAAATCGATTTTATAAAGCTTAATAATTTACTATTTTCGACCTTAAAAACGGATACAACTTAATACGAATCAAAAAAGGCCATAAATGGAAAATAACGTTTCAAACTAAATACGGCTTTTACGAATACCTTATTACCCCTATAAAATTTACTAACGTATCCGTTACGTTTTAACGTATAGTTAACCATATTTTTAAGGAATACCTCGATATTTTTATAATATGTTATCTTAACGATATACTTATCTTTCAGAAATTAAATAATAACATAAAGAACATATTTATAAAGTGCTATAAATATTATAAAACGCTAATTTGCTAATTAATACAAAAAAAAAACCTAATTTTACAAATAAAAAGTCGAATACTTAAGTTATATTATTACTTCTGGATATATTAAAATAAACCCTAAAAAGATCATTACAATATAAAACTAGGTTACGCCTATTATTATTAAAAAAATATAAACCTTTTTTAGATTCGCTAACTATTATCGAAAATTTATTAAGAATTTTAACCGGATAATAATATCCCTAAATAAATTTACCCGAAAATGAAAAAAATTTTAATAAATGCTAAATACGAAGGAAACCTTTTAACGGATTAAAGAAACCATTACGAATTAACTGGTATTAATTATATACGATCCTAGCCGCTTAGTAAAGCTAAAGACCGACGCGTCGGATTACGCTTTAAGCGCGGTAATCGGGCAGCGAAATAATTAAGAAATATTATATCCTATTACTTTTTTTTCCTACAAATTACAAAAACCCGAATTACGTTACGTTATCCTTAACAAAAAATTTTTGGTTATTATTAAAACGTTCCGCGAATTTAAACACTTTCTTAAAGGTAACCAGTATTAAGTTAAAATTTATACGGATTACTAAAATCTTACCTAATTTATTACGACCAAAAAACTTACAATACGACAACTTCGTTACGCAACAAAATTAGCGAAGTACGATTTCGTTATCATTTACAAAAAGGGCTTACAAAATAGAAAAACCGATATACTTAATAAACGGCCAGATTTTTTTAAAAAAAGGTTAAAATTAGCCATACCGTATTTAATACCATATAAAAAGGATATTTACGCCTTCGACGAATCGCAGTAATACGGGTAACACCCCAAAATTTATACTAAAAAATTACAGCATACAATAACAATTTACTAAAAAAAACAAATAAGGTACAAATTTTAGAAAAATATTAAAAAAACCTGGTACGAAAAATATACGAACACCCGTTACACGGATACTTAGGGATCCACAAAATCTTAAAACGCTTATAACGTACGTATAATTTCCTTAAGATAAGAAAAATAGTCGAAAAAGTTAGGCAATAATACGACGTTTATGCTAAAATAAAAAATATAACAGTATAAGCCGTACGGAAAACTACAACTATTACTAATCGCAAAACGACTATAAAATTCGATTACTATGGATTTCATTACCAAACTTTCTTTATCAAAAAAACTAACTACGGATATATATTATAACAGTATTTTTGTAATCGTTAATCGATTTACCAAGTTTTCCTACTTTTTACCGTATAACGAAAATACGAACGCAAAATAAATAGCTTACATCTTTTTCAAAAACATTTTTAGCATATATAAATTACCTTACGAAATTATTTCGGATAAAAGCATAATATTCACCTTCAAATTCTGGCAAAACTTAATAGCCCAAGTCGGTTTAAACCATAAATTATTTAATGCTTTTCGACCTTAAATAAACGGATAAACGAAGTGACAAAACCAGATATTAAAAATATACCTACGATATTATATCAACTATAAGCAAAATAACTAAGTTAAAAAATTACCAATAACGTAGATAATTTATAATACGAATTATTATGAAAATAATAAAATTACTCCATCCATAGCTAATTTCGGTTTTACTCCGGAAATTTTGAAAAAAGCACTAAAAAAAACCACTTAATATTAAAGCAATTCTTACAGCAAAACAATTTAAATAATTACATCAAAAAATAAAAACAAAACTTAAGTTTGTTCGTAAGTAAATGGAAAAATATTACAATAAAAAAGAGTTAAAAAACCAACCTTTTCGAAAGGAAAAATGGTTTATTTAACCGCCAAAAATATTCAGATTAAACGACCAAACCAGAAACTCGATTTTAAGTACATCGGACCATACAAAATTACTAAGAAAATCTTAAAAAACAACTACCAGTTGGAACTTCCACCTAAAATTAAACTCTACCTAATTTTCTATATATCCCTACTTAAATTAGTAGCAAACATTATTAAAATACGTACGATATAAAAAAACGTAAAAATAAAAAATAATACGGCGTATAAAGCGGAAAAAATCCTGGACATACGCAAAAATAATAAACTTACCCAATATCTGATCAAATAAAAAATTTACCCGGGTTCCGAAAATATCTAGAGACCCGCGAAAAACCTTATAAATACCCAATAACTACTAAGGAACTTTTACTAACAACGGCGATACCCAAGATCGCGTCCTAGTTTAACCCACTAACGGATAAGTACCTAACGGAATCGCCGGAAAGCAATTCTTGGAAAACAGCTACCTTAAGCTTAGCCACTAGGCGGCCCTTCTCCTCCTCCCTTTTACGATTTTTTAATTTGTCCAAATTTTCTACGCCTCAACGAATTAATTTAACGCTTCTCTTACGGAACAAAATTTGTTATTTTTCGTTACGAACTAAACGAACAATTTGTTCCAAAATCTTATCCGTCTTATTCCTAATATCGTCGCGCAGTTAAAAAAAACGCTCCTAAATAACCTCTCTTTCAAGGTTTAAACGGTCTTTAACACGACTAATACTTTTAAAAAAGTTAAAAGAAACCGCTAACCTATTGCAACAGCGCTTATAATAACGAACATACTATTTACAACGTTTAAAATCCTTAATCATAATGTACTTAAGGCCTTTTTCGAAGCAAAAAGTACAAAGCATAACTTTAAAACCAAATTTAGTAATATGGAAAAAAAGGAAAATAACGTTTTCCTTTTGATTAGGACAATTACGAAGGTTACGGTTAGCAAAGCGGCTTAATATAAAAAAAAAAAAACTTACTAGGGAATTTTCGAGGCGAAAATTTGGAAAAAAGGGAATCGTATTATAATACAATTGGTCGAAACTCGGAATAACGGTCTTTTAGCAAACTGTAAAATAGAACCTAAGTAGGTCGGTTACGTAATATGAATTTATAAAAATTCAATAAATCTATTTAAAATTATGATATAGATTTATAAGGATTAAATAAATCTATTTAAAGTTATAACAAGGATTTATAAGGATTTAATAAATCCATCCAAATCCTTGTTATAAAATATATACGTTCGTTAAACGTACGTTAGATAGCACCAGTTTGTAATATAATTTCGTTACCCAAAATACCCTTGGTATTACGAGACGTAACTAAGTTACTTTATTGCTCAGTTTCTTACAGTACTCTGCCAACATAAACCCGTCGACTTAGGTTTAAAAGTTGGTTAATTAGCTTAGCCGTTACACCTAATCGATTAAAGGGTTATGCTGGCGCAACCATATTTTTCTTAAAATTATGTCGTAATTCCTTAGCGGTACGATATCGAAGTTGATTGTTATATATTTTCCTAAAGTAAAGATATTAAGATGATTAATTTCGCGTGTAATTTTTTTATTGTTATAATGGAAAAGTTAACCTTCGGCGGTGCTCGTAATTTAAGGGTTTTTCTTATATTTCTATGGTAATTTAAATCGGTTTACTACCTTAGGTGTGATGTAGTTACCTTTTAATGCTCCGTTGTCTATTATAGCGGTGTACTAGTATATTCCAATTCGTAATTTTAAGGTAATGGGGTTATCTTTTTCCCCTATTACTGCTAGAGCCTTTTTGGGGAGTTCCTGCTGCCTTTTCTGTGTTTTGCCATCCTGCGGCTTTCCTATAGGTAGCTTTGTTCTTTTGGGTTGGTTTGTTATATTTGTGTGTGCAGTTTGTTAAATTCGCCTTACAGCTGTTTGATATGTTGCTATTGTTACCTTATTTCCTTTTTTAGTTTTTCGATATGTTCTTTTCGCCATTAGTTGTTTGTTTGAAGTTGTTGTATATTTTGTTGTTGCCGTCGTACTTCTCCTTTCAGCTGCAAGGTTTTCTTAGTTTATTATCGTAATTCTTTATCCTATTTTGTAAATCGTTCCTCTAATGTGCGCATAATATCCTATTGGGCGGTATCTTTATCGTTGCCCTATATATTTTTGGTAAATTATTGAAGTTCTTTTTTGAGGGCTTAACGTTTTTCTGTATCTGTGGTAAAGGCGAGCTGGAAGTGTAAGTCGCCAATAGTATATTGTGTGTGTTTTTTCATGGATTGTTAAATCAGTTTTTTTTGTTTAATAGTTATACCATTCGTAGTGGCAGAAAGGATCTTTTTATGAATATTGTTGTCCTGGGGGCCAGTTGTACAGGGCCGCTTTCTGGTCGATATTTTCCTGTAAGCTGATGGTGCGTAGATGATAATATTATTGTTCATTTTGTTTATTTATTCTTGTTTAGTTGGGGAAGTCGAATCCTTTTTTGGCTATGCGTATGATACGCTGGTAAATAAATTGTTTCTATATCTTATGGTCGAGGCATTGTTGTTGTTAATAATGCATCGCATGCATTCGTCTATGTTAGTTTGGCGTGCCGGGGCAGATAGTTTCTGTCCATTCTTGGTGCTTTTGTAGCCATTCCTTCATCGTTTAAGACAATCGTCGTTGCTGTTTTTTCTGTTGTGTACGGGACATTGGTGGTGCGAGTTCTAATTGTTGTGATTGTTCCAAATATTGCCAAATTCCGGCTTGAGAGAGTTTTTTTAGCTTCCTTTTGTCCTTGTCGTATTTCCTTATTTGACGGGCCTAGTAAGCTTGCTCCACGTCATATTATGGCGAAAGTTTTTCCTAAATTGTTAGGTGATTGTCCTGTAGGTACTGAAGTCCATGGTTTATTTTGTCGTGGTTTTTTAGCTGACCTGTACTAAAATGCCTTGTGGCCTATCTTGCCGCAGTTCCAGCATTCGATACGTTTAGCATTTTATCGTTGGACGGTATTAATTTCCATAAGCCCAAGTTCCGTTCCGTAGGATATTCCTTATTGTCGAGGTACGTTAGTGTTAGCGTTGTAACGTCGTTTGTTATCGTACTTTCTTTTGGCGTTACGGGTTCTCCAGGCGTATTGTCGATCATTAATTTTTACCGTCATCGTAATGTAATCTGTTAGGTACGCAGGTCGGTCTTCCTTAAATAGCTCCCTTTGTACTTTTTCTTTCAAACCATCGAAGAATCGAGCTATTAGCGCTTCCTATCCCTAGTTAAGTTTGGAGGATAGTTAAATAAACTCGGTGCCGTAATTGGACGCGGCTCCCTTTTGTCGTAATTACTAAATTCGATTCTCCGCCTTAATTTTTTCATCTACCACTCCGAATGCCTTTGTAAAGGCCTATTCGAACTGCTCATAATTACTGTAAACCCGAACCACCTTAAGGTTTTGTTGTTCCAAAGGAAGGGTGACGTATTCCCTTATTACGGGTTCAAACCAGGTGGCTACATTACCAGTAAATCGTCCGACTGCGAACTTTACGCGCGCCGTTAGCGTGGCAAGTCGCACCGGGAAATACCCAAAATATGCTCGGCATTGGGTTAAGAACAGCTATAGTTTGGTAGAGGTTCCATCGAAAGGTTCCGGCTTGGGGGCTTCAATACTTCTCCTGGCTCCTTGCTGGGGGCCACTTGGATTAGTTGGGTGGTAGGTGCGACCCCTTCCTGTGGCGCCTGCTGTATCTATTCTTCTAATCGTGCTTATGTCGCTCGCAGGGTAGTGTTAAGTTCGCCATTATCTTGTTCGAGCTGCTAAATACGTTGATGAAGGAGGTTTAGTGGTCGAAGGACTTCCTTCTTGGTTAAGCGAGGCTGCTGTTCCTTATCGTCGGAGCTCATATTTTCCTCGGGGATTTCGTAGGCTGGCTGCTTATTGGTAAACATTTTGTCGAGATATTGCCCAAAGTCTAACGGTACTATTGAACAAAAGCTTGCAACGTGTGACGGCTAGGCTAAATAACCAATTATTAAACCTAAGTCGACGGGTTTATGTTAGCAAAGTACTGTAAGAAATTAAGTAATAAAGTAATTTAGTTACGTTTCGTAATACCAAGGGTATCTTGGGTAACGAAGTTGTATTGCAAGCCGATGTTATTTAACTATAAAGTAACGAATGTATATATCTTAATTATTTTTTGCTGGTTTATTTTTGCTTAGCTGCTTTTTATTAAGCGATGATTAGTTACGTTTAGTTAGTGTTAGTAGTGCTCAGTAGATTTCTACTGAGCACAGGTCACGTGACTTAACCCACTTGGGTCCTGTTTCGGTCTAGAGAGACCGTTTCCGAGACCTCCCTCCTGTCAGGTCGTAACATTTCGTATTTTTCGAATTTCGCTCGTAAAAGTTGATTACCATGACGGAAAGTAACGTTTTCAGTATTAAAATCATTAACCCCTTTGGCTACTTGAATTACCACCTTCCGTATATCGCGAAACGCCGCCTTTTAGTTACGGAAGGCCGTTCGCATGCTTTTCCATAACTTTAAAGCCTTATAAAAAATATATACGATTTCGTTTTAAATGTTAATCACCTTTTCCAGGGGTATTTTCGGCTTAAGAGGCGGCTGGGTGTTATTTCGGGGTCCCCTAATACCGTTTCAGATTTGAAAGAAAGTAAACCGGTATAACGTTATCCAGTTTTAATGTTTTTATTAGTAAAGGCGATTTCCGCAGCTTCCCGATATGCTTTTAGTATACGGCGTTTGTATTAGGAAACTGATGCGAATAATCCGCCGCTGCCACGGCCTTGTCCACCGTGACAGCTCCAGTACATATACAGCTATAGCACCAAGAATGATTAACAAGAATTGCGATCATTCCACTGATCTTTTGCCCTAGTAGCACTATGGCTAAGATGCAGCCGTAACAGCCGCCTTCCCGTAAAACAGTACGATATTCCTTTTTAAATATAAAAAATACGCCGACGTTAAAAAGTTAAAGATTACTACTTAAATAACGTAAAAAATATATAAGAGCGACCTTATTCTTAAAGCATTTCCACATAAAAACAGAGGATACATATGTAATATAGCTATCTAAAATAAGTAACCGCTATTTATCATAAAGACACGGCTTAATTTCCGGAAAAAAGAATTTTTTAACTATTTTAAAATAATAGCGGTATTAATTCACCCGTTCGAAATTACCGTATATTCGGCTTTTTCGATATTATCGGGTAGTTGTTATTTTTCAACAGTAAGATTATTAAAAATATATGCGGCCGTACCTCTCCAGTATATAAAGCCGATATACTCGAAGATAAATATCTAAAACGTTACCCCCGACTTTTCAAACCTCGTACGAACCGTTTCCGAAGTTCCCACGACCGTTCTATTAGCTTATTCCCCCTTTTGTATTACGGCCTGACTGGTAGAGGGCCGCGGAAACGGTCGCGTTAGGACCGAAAACAGGGCCCAAGTGGGTCAGTCACGTGACATGGATTCAGGAGGATTCAATAAATCCGGTTAAAGCCGTGACATAGATTTATGGGGATTTAATAAATCCGGTTAAAGCCGTGATATGGATTTATGGGGATTTAATAAATCCAATTAAAGTCATAATAAGATATATACATTCGTTATTACGTAGTTAGATAACGGCAGCTTTTAATACAACTTCGTTACTTAAGACGCCTTTGGTATTACGAAACGTAATTAAGTTATCTTGTTACCTTATTGCTTAGATTCCCACGGTACTTTGCTAACATAAACTCGTCGACTTAGGTTTAATAATTGGTTAATTAACTTAACCGTTATACGTTAAAAGCTTTTATTTAGTAATACCGTTAGACTTTAAGCAATATTCCGATAACATATTTACGAACAAATAGCCCGTATACGAGGTCCTTAAGGATAACGATATGGATTTAGATAAAAAAGAACAAATTCCCGCCTTAACCAAAAAAGAAGTCTTTCGACGTTTGGATTTTGTAAATTAACGTATTAATTAATTCGAACGAAATAATACGGAATTTATTTCCATTTTTTAAGTAACCAGAACCCTTTTAAAACAAGTATAATAAGTCCCTAAAGGAATATTAATTTAGCTAATTTAAAATAAGGAACCTGGGGAAATATTAAAATCTTTTAAGCCTAAACCTTTCGATAAAACGTTTATTAAATTATAGTTATTTTTTACTTAATATCGAACATATTTCGGATATTTTCCAGTACGACTTATTACCTTAATTATATAAGTCGAATTTGCAGCAGAACGACTTTCGGGATATGCAATTACCTGGTTTAAATTTGTTATGCGAAAATATGTTATTACGCCCCTAAAATAGCAAAATATGGAAATAGTACGTATTTGTAATGATTATAAAGTGTTTAAGCAAACCTTGCAAAAAGCCTTTAGGGTAATAAATAAGAAAAATAAAGCGGAAATAAGCATTTAACAATTACGATAAAAAGGATCCGTTTCCAGATACGGTATTAAATTTATTTAGTTTTCCTTAAAACTTAATTAAAGATAGAAAGTATTAATGATTCGTTTTTTCGACGGCCTTAAAAAAAAAGTACAAAAGGAACTGTTCAAAAAAAATCGACCATAATACCTAACCGATTATATTGCTAAAGCTATTAAAATTAATAATCGATAGTACGCCTGGCGAATACGTAACGCTAAGGGAAAAAACGATAATAAACCACGATATTATGTTAATATTAACGTACCCCGGCGACAGAATATTGCATATAAAACGGAACCTGGACTTATGGAAATCGAAACGGTCCAAAAAAAAAAAATTGGAATAAGGTTAAATGTTATAATTGCAAAAAAATAGGACATACGGCGGTACGATGCAAAAAATCGAAATAAGCAGGAAGTTGGACCCCGGTACCGGAAGGACGATTTATTGGACCCCATAGCAAACCTTTCGATTTTAATAACAAAATTATCGCCATGATACGACAAGGAGCAGATTTACTAGAATCCTTATATGCTGAAATAATACAAAAGCAACAAAAAGCCAAGAAATTATCCCAAGTTGAAGTTTAACAGCATTTGGAACGATAATAACAAAAACCGGAACCAGCAAAAGGAAAATTATTTTCACAAAAATAACAAAAATAACGATAATAATAAGTAATATGGGCTATAAAAAAATAGTTACGGAATTATTAAGGATGGACAGAAATTATTTACCCAGGAATACCCGACCGATACGGACGAAAATATATAATGCACTGTCGACGACCAGAATACCTTACTTATAAAGTATGGAAATAATCTATTTACCAACGAATTATACGTATAATACGAGAAGAATTTGATTTCCCCAGCAAAACCGGGAGCAATAAGCGAGATGAATAATAATACCGATATTTTAAAATTATTAATACGAAAAAAGATATCGATTAAAAGGTAACTAAATGGAGTTGGTTAATAGGCGAATATTGCCCGCAAAAAAATCCCTTTTGTTATTATAAATAGTATACCTATAACCTAAAAAACGAAACGGCGTTAAAAGGTTGCGACTTAGCTATACCGCAATTTATCGTAGATTTACACCTTTAATTATTTATTACCATAAACTTTTAAGAACGAAAAGAAATTTTAACTAATTTAGAATAAACCATTAAAGATTTATAAAGAATTAATAAGAATACTTTTATTTAGGAAGCTATTTACGTAATGGAAAAACAGTTTACATAATAAAATTATAAAATGCGGCGGTAAGCAGAGAAAATATTATAATTAAAAGGGGATATTGAAGTATAAAAAAATCGCCATACGTAGCTTTAGGAAGATATCGAACGATATATAGCGCGTATTTGTATGTTAGAACCATAAGTTGAACGATAATATTACCTTATTAAGTAATTACGAGATTAGACCGAGGACTTTAGAAAACGAATATACCGGTTGGGATAATCCTTAAAAGAACCAAGCCCCCTGTAGGAGAACCGCGGGGAGGCGAGATCCAGAGGAGGCAATAAGAATTTCCAAGAAGGGTTTTGGCAGTAATAGGAGGTAAGGAGAATCCTATTACGTTAAAATTATGAATTAGGATATATTGGTGTACCGCTATGGTAGATAATGGGGTTTTAGGAGGTAATTATATTATACCTAAAGTAGTTAACCAATTTAAATTATTATGGAGATATAAAAGGGACCTTTATATTGCGAATATAGCCGAAAGTTAGCCGTTTTTGTACGATAACGGGAAAATTATACGCGAAATTAATTATTTCGATACCGTCGCATTAGGACGATATATAACTATTAATTTCGATATAGTACCGTTAAAGAATTACGACATAATTTTAGGAGTAATATGGTTACGCCAGTATAACCCCTTAATTAACTGGATAATTGGCCAGGTAAAATTTCTTTTACAGTCCAATAATAAGTAATAGAAAGAAAAATAGAGATTTTAACATTCGATTAAAGATGGCGACGAGTACCGGTATGAGGATACGACAGAAACCTCACCACCCATAAGGAAAAAATATAAAAAAGAGAGAGGGCATCACCAAAGAATTCGACGCATTATTGCCACCGTCAAAGCAAAATTACGGTAACTAAATAACGAACTATAATAACTAGCCCCGGAATTAAAAGAATTAACCAATATGCTACCATAATATCGCAAATATAGGAAACTTTTTAATAAAAAGCTTAAAACGAAGTTACCAAAATATAACGAATAGAACCATAAGATTATCCTTAAAAAAGGAGTATTTACTAAATTTTATCTTATTTATAATTTTAATAAAGCAGAATTATACGTATTTCGAAAATACCTAGAAAACCGATTTAAAAAAAAATAAATCCGTTTATTTAAGTTACCCGCTAGTTATTTTATATTTTTCGTATTAAAAAAAACGGCAAATTACGATTAATTATGGATTATCGATAACTTAATAACGTTATTATCAAAAACTAAATGCTATTATTTTTAATTAGTGAAATAAAAAATCGTTTTTACGGAGCTTAATGGTTTACCGCATTCGATTTACGAGATAAATATAATTTGATCCGAATTAAAAAAGGCTACGAATAAAAAACGGCATTCCGAATTAAATACGGTTTTTATAAATATTTCGTTACCCTTATAAGATTTACTAACGCACCCGTTACCTTCCAGCGTATAGTTAATTACGTTTTTCGGGAATATTTTGATATTTTTATTGTATATTACTTCGATAATATTCTTATCTTTTCAAAAACTAAGGAATAACATAAGGAATATGTTTATAAGGTATTATAATTATTTTAAGACGTTAACTTATTGGTTAATGCAAAAAAAAGCTAGTTTCACATATAGAAAGTAAAATACCTAGGTTATATTATTACTTTTGGATATATCAAAATGGACCTTAAAAAAATCGCTGCAGTACGTAATTAGGTATAACCCATTATAATTAAGGAAATATAAGTTTTTTTTAGATTTGCTAATTATTATCGAAAATTTATCAAAAACTTTAGCCTGATAGTTATATCCCTTAACGTTTTTATACGAAAAAAAATAGGAGTTCCAATAAACGCTCGAAAAAAAAAAAGCTTTCCAGCAACTTAAGGAAATAATAATCAGTTAACCAGTATTAATTATGTACAACTTAAACCGCCCAGTAAAACTAGAAACCGATACGTCAGATTATATTTTAGGCGTAATGGTTGGATAACGAGATAATTAAGGTGTTTTACACCTTATTACTTTTTTTTCTTACAAACTGCAAAAACCAAAATTATAATATGTTATTTCCGATAAAAAGTTTTTGGTTATTGTTAAGGTATTTCGCGAGTTTAAACATTTCCTTAAAAGTAACCTATATTAAGTTAAGGTTTATACGGACCACAAAAATCTTATTCGGTTTACTATAACTAAAGAACTTACAGTACGATAATTTCGTTACGCCGAAGAATTAGTTGAGTATGATTTCGTTATTATTTATCGTAAAGGTTTAGAAAATAGGAAAGCCGATGCATTTAGCAAACGACCAGACTTTAAGGAAAAAATGGTCAAAATTAATTATGCAATATTCGACATTACGATAAAAGGATACTTACGATTGCGTTAAATTGCAATAATACGAAAAACAACATTAGATATATATTAAAAAATTAAATAGTATAATGATAGCTTATTAAAGAAAACTAAGAAGATATAGGTTCTAAAAGATTATCAGGAAGATTTAGTAAAAGAAATATATAAATACCTTTTATATGGATATTTAAAAATCCACAAAACCTTTAAACGCTTTTAACGTATATATTTTTTCCTTAAAATGAAAAAAGTAGTACAGAAAATTCGACGTTAGTGCGATATATGTAATAAGGCGAAGGTATGATGATATAAACCTTACGGAAAATTACAATTATTATTAATCGCGAAGCGATTATAAAATTTTATCATTATGAATTTTATTACTAAGCTTTTTTTATTAAAAAACCTAGTTACGGGCATATATTATGATAGTATTTTCGTAATCGTTAATTGATTTATAAAATTTTCTTATTTCTTACCTTATAACGAGAATATAAACGCCGAATAAATGGTATACATTTTCTTTAGAAATATCTTTAGTATATACGGGTTGCCACATAAAATTATTTTAAATCGTGGAACGATATTTACCTTTAAGTTTTGGCAAAGTTTAATGGCCTAAGTTAATTTAAATTATAAATTATTTAGCGTTTTTCGATTTTAGACAAATGGACAAATAGAACGACAAAATTAAACGTTCGAAATATATTTACGATGTTATATTAATTATAAACAAAATAATTAAATTAAGAAATTATTAATGGCCTAGATAGCTTATAATACCAGTTACCATAAAAGTATTAAAATAATGCTAACCATAATTAATTTTGGATTTATTCCGGAAATTTATAAGGAATTACAAAAAGAAAAACTACTTAATATCAAAGTTATATTTATAGCAAAATAACTTAAATAATTACGTTAAAAAATGAAAACAGAATTTAAGTTCGTACGAAATTAAATGAAAAAATACTATAACCAAAAACGGTTAAAAAAACCAACTTTTTCGGAGGGAGAAATAGTTTACCTAATTACCAAAAATATCCAGATAAAATAACTTAATAAAAAACTTAACTTTAAATATATCGGCCCTTATAAAATTATTAAAAAAATTTTAAATAATAACTATTAATTAAACTTACCACCAAAAGTTAAAATCCACCTAATTTTTTATATATCTTTACTTGAATTAATTACGAACATTATTAAAGTATATACCAAATAAAATAACGTAAAAGTAAAGGAAAAATAAAAATACGGAGTAAAAAAAATCCTGGATATGCGAAAAATCGACGGACTTACTTAATATTTGATTAAATAAAAAAAATATCCGGATTTAAAAACCTTTTAGGAACCCGTTAAGAATTTTATAAAATCTTAATAATTGTTAAAGAACTTTCACCAACGGCGTTTAAAATAACATCTTAATTAATGCTATTAACAGAAATATACTTAAAGTTATTTTCGTTAAAAAAGCCCTGCGTTATAACGATTTTAAGTTCGGCCGTTATGCGAACCTTCTTTTTCTCGCGTTTTAAATTTTTAAGCTCGTTCAAACTTTCCACGCTTTAACGAATTAATTTAACGCCTTTTTTTCGTAAAAGAACTTGTTGTTTATTTATACGAATAAGGCGTACGATTTGTTCGGAAATTTCGGATATTTTGTTTAGCAAATTTTTACGAAATTTAATAAAGCGATCGGCAACCATTTATCTTTCCTAATTTAGACAATCCTTAATACGATTAATGCCGTTTAAAGAAAAAAGAGGAACCGCTAAACCGTCGCAACGGCGGTTATAATATCGAACGCATTATTCGTAGCGTTTAAAATCCTCGATTATAACGTACCGCGTTCCCTTTTTGAAATAAGGAGTATAAGGCATAACGTCGAAACCAAATTTGAGAATATGGCAAGTAAGGGAAGTAACGCTTTCCTTTTGATTATGACGGTTACGGGGTTTACGGTTAAAAACACGGCCTGACATAATAGAAAATAAGAACACTTATTAAAGAAAGAATTTTCGAGGCGAAGATTTGGAAAAAAGGGGATCGTGTTATGACATAGTTGGTCGGACCTCGGAAGACGGTCTTTTAACAGACCGTAAAACAGGGCCCAAGTGGGTTAGTTACGTAATATGGATTTAGGAGGATTTAATAAATCCGGTTAAAGCCGTAATATGGATTTATGGGGATTTAATAAATCCGGTTAAAGCCGTGATATGGATTTATGGGGATTTAATAAATCCAGTTAAAGTTACAATAAGATATATACATTCGTTACTACGTAGTTAGATAACGGCAGCTTTCAATATAACTTCGTTACCCAAGACGCCCTTGGTATTACGAGACGTAACTAAGTTATCTTGTTACCTTACTGCTTAGATTCCCACGGTACTCTACCAACATAAACTCGTCGACTTAGGTTTAATAGTTGGTTAATTAGCCTAGCCGTCACAGCTCCGAACCGCTCCCATAAAACGCAAAGGAGCGGGATGCATCTAAACAAAAGGCTCCGAACCGCTTTCATGGAGCGTAAAAAAGCGGGAGTAAGATATATATAAGACCAGGAGCTATTAGTTAGATAGCATCAGCTTTTAATATAACTTCGTTACGCAAAACACTCTTGGTATTACGAAACGTGATTACCCTAATTACCTCATTACTTAATTTCTTACGAATACTTTGCCAACATAAACCCGTCGACTTAGGTTTAATAATTAGTTAATTAACTTAACCGTTATACGTTAAAAGCTTTTATTTAATAATATCGTTAAATTTTAAGCAATATTCGATATTATCGAAATGTTAACCAGCAACGCGGATATTACCTTTTAGGCCTTTCAAACGCGAATTAAGGCCTTAAAAAAGATTTTTAGCAACTCGCCAACTAATTAACAGGAACCGCCTTAATTACGGTTACTCGGATAAAACCCAAAAAACCCGAACCATACAACGGAAAAGGGAACCTATAGGTTTTCCTTACGTAAACACGCGTTTACCTACAATTCCTAAATATTAAAAATATCTCGAACCGAATCCTCGCTATAACAACATACCTTACTGGTAATGCAGTAAACTGTTTCGAGCCTATTATAAGGGATTATCTTGAAAATACCGAAGTAAACTAGAAGAATTTTACTAAGGATATTTTTTTAGCGTATATTAATTTCGAGGACAAATTTCGTTTTAATTTCGGCAATTCGGACGAAAAGCGGTTAGCCGCATAAAAAATCTTTAACCTAAAGCAGAAAGGTCTTGCATTTAAATATACGGTTACCTTTAAAACCTTAATCGCCAAGGCGGGATAGGGAGATAAAAAGAAAAAAACATTAATCGACATATTTTACCAGGGGCTTAAGGAGGAGGTTAAAAACGAAATGGTTAAAATTAAACGCCTTATTATTTTAAATAAATATGTTACGAAAGTTATTAAGATTAACAATCGATAATACGAAAAACGACAAAAACGACGAAATCGTATGATATCAGGGACAAGCAATTGGAATAGCAAAAAAACTCGATATTCGGCGAATACTAATACCCCTAGAAAAAATAATATCTCGTACGGAACGGAACCAGGACCTATGGAAATTGGTACAGTGCAACGCCAAAATACACGACAAGTTAAGTGTTGAAATTGTGGCAAAATCGGCCATAAAGTACCCCAATATAAATCACCAAAAAAGCAACGGCCAAACAAACTATAAACCCCGGTACCCACCGGACAAGTATTTAATAACTCCGGAAAAACGCTTGCCATAATACGACAAGGACCAAGTTCGTCCGAATTATCAAAAGAAAAAATAAGGTAAAAACAAAAGGAAGCAAAACGGCTGTTACAGGCGGCTATCAAAAAACAACGATAACAACAAAAATCCTTGCGATAATGGTTACGGAATTATCAAGAATAAGAAAAAGCACTAACCTAACTACTACCATCTAAGAAAAAACAAAAGCTTTATCAGTGATAGTTAACATAAATAATCCAAAAATGGTTAAAAAAATACAAAAAATGGACTAAAAACATTTTACTAGGAAAAGTTAATTAATATAGCAAACTTTATATTATCTATTACGCTAAATTACGCTGCTTAAAATACTAAAAACATAAGGTAAATATATTTCAACAAATTAAAAGAATATAGGAATAAGGTTTTAACTTTACTACATAAACAAAAAAGGACCTTTAAGATTAACGATAGTATTGGCATTTTCGAATAATTAATCCATAAAATAACATCGACCAGAAAACGGCAACATAAAGCTGGCCAAAAAAGTAATAATATCCAAATAAGAACCTTTTCTGCCATTATAAATAATGCGATCATTAAACGAAAAAGGAATAGATCTAGCATACGGTGGAGAAAAGCATATAACGTACCATTACTAATTTGCATTTCCAACTCGCTTTTACTACGGATTCAGAAAAACGACAAGCTTTTAAAGGAAAATTACGACAGTTTATTAATAACATATAAGGTAACAATAAAAATACGGCCTAATAAAACGTTATATGTATACTAAAAAAAAGATTTATATAATAAAACAAAAAGTTATAACGGTAAGCCGAACAAATCCTCCAGCTGGAAAAAGACGTAGGCCGACAACGATGAAACCTACAACAGCTTTAAATAACTGCTTAACGGAAAAAGGAACGTATTAAAAAATTGAACGAAGAAACCTAATAGCAATAGCAACATATTAAAAAACTATAAGCCGAATTTGATAACCTACATACGCAGGTATAACAACTTAACCCAAAAAAGGAAAGCCACTTATAGGAAAGCCGTAGGATGGCGAGACCCAGGGAAACTAGCAAGAACTTCCAAAAAGGGCTCTAACAATAATAAAGGATAATAATAACCCCGTTATTTTAAATACACGAATTAAAACATACTAGTATACCGTTATGGTAGATAACGGAGCTCTGGAAGGTAATTACATCACGCCTAAAGTAATAAATCAACTTAAACTACTATGGAAATACAAAAAGGACCTTTATATTGCGAACACCGCCGAAAGTTAACTTTTCTTTTATAATAATAACACAATCACACGCGAAATTAATTACCTTAATACTTTTACCTTAGGAAAATATATAACAATTAACTTCGATATTACACCGCTAAAGAATTATAACATAATTTTAGGAAAAACATGGCGCCGCTAGCATAATCCCTTAATTAATTAGGAAACTAGCCAGGTAAAATTTATTTTATAGCCTACCGATAAACTTAAAAAAAACGATAAAAATTTTAATATTCGATCGAAAATAACGACGAATATTAGCATAAAAATACGATAAAAACCTTACCACCCACAAAAATAAAACATGAAAAAAAAGGCACTATAAACGAATACGACGTATTATTACTACCATTAAAGCATAACTACAGCAATTAAATAAAGATTTAAATATACCGCCCAAAAAATCGAAAAAGCTAATTAATATATTACCGTAATATTACAAATATAAACGCCTGTTCCGGAAAGAGCTCGATACAAAATTACCTAAACATAACGAATAAGATTATGAAATTATTCTAAAAAAAGAAGTATCTACTAAGTTTTACCCCATTTACAATTTTAACGAAACAAAACTATATACCCTTAAAAAATACTTAGAAAACCGACTTAAAAAGGGATAAATTCGATTATCCAAATTACTAACCGGGTATCTTATATTTTTTGTACCAAAAAAAAAACGGGAAATTACGATTAATTGTGGATTACCAATAATTTAATAACATTACAGTTAAAAATAAAATGTTATTACCTTTAATTAACGAAATAAAGGATCGTTTTTACGGAGCCTAATAATTTACTGCTTTCGATTTTAAAAATGGATATAACTTAATACGAATTAAAAAAGGTTACGAATAAAAAATAGCATTTCGAATTAAGTACGGTCTTTATAAATACCTTATCACCCTTATGGGACTTACTGACGTACCCGTTACGTTCCAGCGCATGGTTAATTATGTCCTTCAGGAATACCTCGATATTTTCGTAATATGTTACCTCGACGATATCCTTATCTTTTCGGAAACTAAGGAACAATACGAAAAGCATATCTATAAAGTACTATAACTACTTTAAAACGCCAACCTGTTAATTAACGCAGAAAAAAACCAATTCCATAAACAAAAAGTTAAATATTTAAGCCATATCATCACCCCTAAACATATTAAAATAAACCTTAAGAAAATCGTTGTAATACGGAATTAGGTATAGCCCATTACCGTTAAGGAAATGTAAGCCTTCCTTGGATTTGCTAATTACTATCGAAAATTCGTTCGAAATTTCAGCTGGATAATAATACCCCTTAATCAACTTATACGGAAAGAAGAAAAATTTTAATAAATGCTAAAAACGGAAAAAACCTTCCAACAAATCAAAAAGGTAATCATAAGTTAATTAATACTAATCATGTACGATTACAGCCGCCCAATAAAGTTAAAAACCGACGCGTCAAATTATGCTTTAAACGCAGTAATCGGATAACGAAATAATCAAAAAATATTACACCCTATTATTTTCTTTTTTTGTAAATTACAAAAACTTAAATTACGTTATATTATTCCTGATAAAAAGTTCCTCGCTATTATTAAAGCATTCCGCGAATTTAAACATTTCCTTCGAAATAATTAACATTAGGTTAAGGTTTATACAAATTATCAAAATCTTACCTGGTTTACCATAACTAGAAAACTTACACCACGATAATTACGTTATGCGGAAAAATTAACAGGATATAATTTTATTATTATCCATCCCAAAAAATCGGAAAACGGAAAAGCCGACGCACTTAACAAACGACCAGATTTCGAAAAAAAATTAGTTAAAATTAACCACGCCATATTTGAAATTATATCAGAAAAATATTTACGACCATAGTAAATAGCAACAGTACGGGTAGTAACCCCTAACTTACATTAAATCATTAAGGCATATAATAATATCTTTCCAAAACAAACTAATAAGATATAAATCCCAAAAAATATCAAAAAAACTTAATACGGGAAATGTACGAATACCCTCTACACGGATATCCAAGAATCCATAAAACTTTAAAATGCCTTTAACGCACATATTTTTTTCCCAAAATAAAAAACATAATATAAAAAATTCGACGCTAATATAACGTCTGTAATAAGACGAAAGTACGACGACATAAACCCTATGGAAAATTACAACCGTTACCAATCGCAAAGCGACCATAAAATTCCGTTACGATAAACTTTATCACTAAATTTCCTTTATTAGAAAACCTAACCACGGGTATATATTACGACAGCATTTTCGTAATCGTAAATCGATTTACGAAATTTTCTTACTTTTTACTTTATAATAAAAATATAAACGCCGAATAAATAATATATATCTTTTTCAAAAACGTTTTTAGTATATACGGATTATTATACGAAATCGTTTCGGATAAAGGCGCGACGTTTACCTTTAAGTTTTGGTAAAATCTGATAACATAAGTTAGCCTTAACTATAAATTTTCCAATACGTTCCGACCACAAATAAACGGACAAACAAAACGATAAAACCAAATATTGGAGATATATTTACGATATTATATTAATTATGAACAAAATAATTAGGTTAAGAAATTACCGGTAAGCCAAATAACTTATAACACCAGTTATTATAAAAGTATTAAAATTATACCATCCACTGCCAATTTCGGTTTCACCTCAAAAATATACCGAAAATCACAAGAAAAGGGATTACTTAATATTAAAGTAATTTTTACCGCGAAATAACTTAAATAATTACATAAAAAAATAAAAATAAAATTCGAATTCGTCCGTAATTAAATAAGGAAACATTATAACTAAAAGCGGTTAAAAGAATTAACCTTCTCAGAAGGAAATATAGTTTATCTAATTACCAAAAATATTTAAATAAAACGACCAAATTAAAAGCTCGATTTTAAATATAGCGGCCCGTACAACATTGTTAAAAAAATTTCAAAAGATAATTATCAATTAAAACTCCCATTTAAGGTTAAATTCCATTTAATCTTTTATATGTTTTTACTCGAGTTAACAAAAAATATTATTAAGGTATACACGACGTAGGACGAGGTAAAGGTAAAGGAAAAACCAGTATACGAAATAAAAAGAGTGTTAAACATGCGAAAAGTCGATAAATTTATTTAGTACCTGGTCAAATGGAAAAATTACCCCGACTTCGAAAACTTTTGGGAATTTATAAAAAATCTTACTGGCGCTTAGCGCCTGTTAAAGAAATTTCACCAATAATACTACATAAATAAGACTTTTAATTAAAATTAGCAGTAAAATCCTTAAAAGGAGACCACCCCGGATTAGGGGTAGAAAGAAAGGCCTTAAGGCGTTACCGCTCGGCCTCCAAACGATCCGCCTTTTCTTACTTTTCCAGTTCGTTAAAAAATTGAAAACCACGGTTTACCATTTCCATTCCCTTCTTGCGAAAAAATTCCTGCTAAGTAAGAAAACGATTTAAACGAAATAAGATTTTATTTAAGCGACGAAAGATAATCTCTAGCTCCTCCCGGATATTACGCAAACGTTCGCGGGCCAAAAATTCCTTTTATTTAAGGCGTTTTATCTTATTGTTAATATTGTTTAAGGACGATAAGGGAACGCCGGAACCATCGTAATAACGTTTTCGCAAAATATAATTGTTATAATGGGATATACTTTCCGACATAATACAAACGTCGCCGGCGCGAAAACAAAGAGTATAAGGCATAACTTTAAACCCAAAATAAATAATAAAACGAATTAACACCTTTTGTTTTTTCTTGCGATTATATTTTGACACTTCCTTTTCCTTGCGAAAACGTTGTTTACAAAGCTTAGTTATACGACTAAATATGATAAAAAATAAACTTACCTTTAAAACAAAAATTTTCGGGACGAAAATTGGAAAAAGGGGAGATCGTGTTACGGCCTAACTAGTGGAAAGCCGCGGAAACGGTCGCGCTAGGACCGAAAACAGGGCCCAAATGGGTTAGTCACGTATCGCGTTTCGAACCGCTTCCATGAAGCGTAAAGGAGCGGGATGCATCTAAACAGAAGGCTTCGAACCGCTTCCATGGAGCGCAAAGGAGCGGGATGTATCTAAACGGAAGGCTTCGAACCGCTCCCATGGAGCGCAAAGGAGCGGGAGTAAGATATATACAAGATTAGGAGCCACTGGTTAGATAGTATCAGCTTTTAATATAACTTCGTTACTTAAGACATTTTTGGTATTACGAGACGTGACTACCCTGATTACCTTATTGCTCAGTTTCTTACGAGTACTCTGCCAATATAAACCCGTCGACTTAGGTTTAACAGTTGGTTAATTAGCCTAGCCGTCACATTTTGGACTCCCGTGTTATCTTTGTTATACTCGTTCGCTAACAGAATTTTATATTCGGCCCGGACGGCGGTAAAGAAAGGGAAAAACTTACGTACATCGTCGCGATCGCGTATCTTAAAGCGGTCTCGGGGCATAACCCGTTCTTTTTTGATATGTATTTTATGGTAACGTACAATAAAGCGATTAATCTAATTTTTCCCGATGGTACTTTTAAGGCCTAATATAACTTTTACCATTTAACGGACCTTTTTCTTTATAAGGGCACGGCCGCATGCTTTTTTATGTAATACCTAATAAACGAGCTTCTCCTTTTCCTAATTCGACAACTTACGCGCGTAACTTTAAGCTTCGGAACGCGATTTAATGCTATAGACGCAATGGGACAGGGTGAACTGGGGTATATCGAATTACGCGCTCGCAACGGTTTCGGAACCACCTTTCGCAATAAATTCCTTAACATCTCGAATTCTGCGCTTACGGTTAATATTAACCATCTTTACCCGAAGTTAATTAATTAAAAGGTTATGGAGTTATCACAAAGTGTTGGTATAAGAGTTAGTTATTATTGTGGAGAAATGTGACGGCTAGGCTAATTAACCAACTGTTAAACCTAAATCGACGGGTTTATGTTAGCAGAGTACTGTGAGAAACTAAGCAATGAAATATAGGATAACTTGGTTACGTCTCGTAATACCAAGGGTGTCTTGGGTAACGAAGTTGTATTGCAAGCTGATACTATCTAACCAGTAGCTCCTGCCTATATATATCTGCATTGCGCTCCTTTGCGCTCCATAGGAGCGGTTCGGAGCCTTCTATTTAGATGCATCGCGCTTCTTTGCGCTTTATGGGAGCGGTTCGGAGCCTTTTGTTTAAATGTATCGCGCTTTTTTGCGCTCCATGGGAGCGGTTCGGAACGCCGCACGTAATGCGACCCACTTAAGTCCTATTTCGGTCCTAGCGTAACCGTTTCCGAGGCCCTCCACCAGTTAGACCGTAACACGATCTCCTTTTTTTTTTAAATTTTCGTCCCGAAAATTTTTTCTAAAGGTAAGTCCATTTTTTATCATGTCGGGTCGTATTATTAAACCGCGTAAACAGCGTCCTCGTAAAGAAAGAAACGCGTCAAAGCGTAACTGAAAAAAAAAGAAAAAAGCATTAATTCGTTTTGTCGTTAATTTTGGTTTTGAAGTTATGCCTTATACTCCTTGTTTTCGCGTTAGCGATAAATGCATTATGTCCGAAAACGTGTTTCGTTACGATAATTGTATCCTAAAAAAACGGCATTATAACGGTTCCGGTATCCCCTTATCCTCGTTAAACAACATTAATAAAGAAATAAAACGTTTGAAATTAAAGAAATCGTCCGCTCGTTAATAATTACGCGAGACCCGGGGGGAACTGGAGGTTATTTCGCGTTGTTTGGACAAGACCTTATCTCGTCTGGACCGTTTTCGGACTTAATAGAAGTTCCTTCGCAAGAAGGGGGTTGAAATAGTGAACCGCGGTCTCCAATTTTTGGACGAACTGGAAAAATAGGAAAAGGCGGAATAATTAAAGGCTGAGCGGCAGCGTTTTAAGGCCTCTTTCTCTGTTCCTAATTTTGGTTGGTCTCCTCTTAATGATTTAACTCCTAATTTTAATTGGGAGTCCTACCTTCGCGGCGTTATCGGTGGAAATTTTTCAACAGATATTAGGCGCTCGTAAGGTTTTTTGCGGGTTCCTAGAAGTTTTCGGAGTTAGGGTAGCTTTTTTATTTGATTAAATATTGGGTAAGTCCCTTAACTTTACGTATATCGAAAATTCTTTTTGTTTCGTATACCGGTTTTTCCTTTATTTCCATATTATCTTGCTGGGTTTGAATTTTGATGGTATTTTTTGCTGATTCGAGTAAGAAAACGTGAAAGATTAGATGGAATTTGATTTTAGGTGGTAGTTTTAATTAGTAATTATTTTTTGAAGTTAAGTTTTTAGTTTGGACGTTTTATTTGGATGTTTTTGGTGGTTAAGTAGACCATTTTTCTTTTCGAAAAGATTAATCCTTTTAACCGTTTTTGGTTGTAGTGTTTTTTTATTTGATTACGGATAAATTCAAGTTTTGTTTTTATTTTTTGATACAGTTGTTTAAGTTGTTTTGATGTGAGGATTGCTTTGACATTAAGTGGTCCTTTTTTTTGTGCTTTCCTGTAAGCTTTTGGAGTGAAGCTAAAATTGGTTATAAACGAAGTTGTTTTGATGCTTTTATGGTAGCTGGTATTGTAAGTTATTTGGGTTATTGGTAGCTTTTTAAATTTAGTTATTTTGTTCGTAGTTGATGTAGTATAGTAAATATGTTTTAAGCGTTTAATTTTGTTATTTTGTTTGTTTATTTGTTTGTAATCGGAACGTACTAGATAATTTGTAGTTTAGGCCGATTTATGTTGTTAGGTTTTGCCAAAACTTGGAAATAAACGTAATGCTTTTATTTAAGATAATTTCGTATGGTAATTCGTAAATGCTAAAGATATTTTTAAAGAAAATGTATATTATTTATTCGGCGTTAGTATTTTCGTTATAAGATAGAAAATAGAAAAATTTGATAAACCGGTTAACGATTATAAAATGTTATTATAATGTATATTTATAATTGGGTTTTTAACAAAGGAAATTTTGTGATAAAATTTATCGTAATGGAATTTTATAGTTGCCTTACGATTAGTAATAGCTGTAATTTTCCGTATGGTTTATGTCGTCGTATTTTCGTTTTAGCATAAATATTATATTAGCTTAAGATTTTTTGTATTATATTTTTCATTTTTGGAAAGTAATATATGCGTTGGATGCGTTTTAGGGTTTTGTGGATTCCTGGATGTCCATGTAGTAAATATTCGTATATTTTTCGTACTAGGTTTTTCCGACATTTTTTAGAGACTTATAGCTTGGTCGTTTTTTCCGATAGGTTATTATTATATGCTTTAATTTTTTGATGTAGGTTTTAAGGTGTCACCCGTATTACTGCAATTTGTCGTGGGCGTAATTATCCTTTTATAGTAGTGTCGAAAACTGCATAATTAACCTTAATTATTTTTTCTTTAAGGTTTGGTCGTTTGCTAAGGGCGTCGGCTTTTTTATTTTTTGAGCTTTTTTTATAGATAATAATAAAATTATATTCCGTTAGTTTTTCCGCATAACGAAATTATCATACTCTAAATTCTTTAGTTATGGTAAATCGGGTAAGACTTTTATGGTTCGTATAAACCTTAACTTAATATTGGTTACTTTTAATAAAATGCTTAAATTCGCGAAATACCTTAACGATAACCAAAAACTTCTTATCGGAAATAGTATATCGTAATTCGGATTTTTATAACTTATAAAAAAAGAAAGTAATAAGATGTAATATACCTTAATCATTTTGTTATCCGATTATTACGCCTAAAACATAATTTAACGTGTTGGTTTTTAGCTTTATTAGGGGATTTGGATCGTATATAATTAGTATTGGTTAATTTATGATAATTTCCTTAATTTGTTAGAAGGTTTTTTCCGTTTTTAGCGTTTATTAAAAATTTTCTTTTTTTCATATAGATTTATTTAAAGGTATTACTATTCGGTTAAAATTTCTGATAAACTTTCGATAATAATTGGTAAATCCGAAGAAAGTTTGTACTTTTTTAATTGTGATAAGCGTTATTTAATTTCGTATTACAGCGATGTTTTTAGGGTTTATTTTGATATATTTAAAAGTGATAATATAACCTAAACATTTAATTTTTTATTTATGGAATTGGGCTTTTTTTGCGTTAACTAATAAGTTGGCGTTTTGGAATAACTGTAACATTTTATGGACGTTTTTTTCGTATTATTCCTTAGTTTTTGAGAAAACGAGAATATCGTCGAGGTAACATACGATAAAAATATTAAAATGTTTTTTAAAGACGTAGTTAACTATGCGTTAGAACGTAGCAGATATATTGGTAAATTTTATAAGGGTAATAAGATATTTATAAAAGCCGTACTTAGTTCGAAACGTTATTTTCCACTTATGGCCTTTTTTGATTTGAATTAAGTTATATCCATTTTTAAAATTAAAAGCTATAAATTATTAAGCTTTATGAAAACGGTTTTTTATTTTATTAATAAAGGGTAATAACATTCGATTTTTAGCTGTAATATTGTTAAGTTATCGGTAATTTATCACTAGTCGTAACTTTCCGTTTTTCTTGAATATAAAGAATATAAGGTATCTAACTGGCGATTTAGACTGTCGAATTTATCCTTTTTTAAGTTAGTCTTTTAGATACTTTTTTAATGCGTATAGCTTTATTTCGTTAAGGTTATAAATAAGATAAAATTTGGTCGACGTTCTTTTTTTTTAGGATAATTTCATAATCACATTCGTTATATACCGGTAATTTCGTTTCGAGCTTTTTTCGAAATAATTATTCCTACTTATAGTATTATGGTAGTACATTAGTTAATTCTTTTAATTTTTGTAGCTGTATATTTAGATTGTTATTTAATTACTATAATTATGCTTTAATAATAGTAATAATATGTTGTATTCGTTTATAATACCTTTTTTCTTTTTTATGTCGTATTCTTATGAGTGGTAAAGTTTCTGTCGTATCCTTATGCCGATATTTGTCGTTATTTTCGATCGAACGTTAAAATCTTTGTTATTTTTCCTTATGCTTATCGCTAAGTTATAAAACGAATTTTATCTAACCAATATCCCAGTTAATTAAGGGGTTATACTAGCATAATTATGCTTTTCTTAAAATTATATCGTAATTCTTTAACGGTATAATGTCAAAGTTAACGGTTATATTTTTTCCTAGGATAAAAATATTAAGGTAATTAATTTCGCGTGTAATTTTTTTATTTTCGTAAAGAAAAGGTTAACCTTCGGCGGTATTCGTAATATAAAGTCCTTTTTGTATCTCCATAATAATCTAAGTTAATTAACTACTTTAAGTATGATATAATTACCTCCTAAAGCTCCGCTGTCCATTATAACGGTATACTAATATATCCCAATTCGTACTTTCAAAATAATGGGGTTATCGTTATCCCTTATTACTGCTCGAGCCCTTTTTAGGAACTTTAATTAATTTCTTTACGTTTTGCTATTTTGCGGCTTTTTTATAGATGGTTTTCTTTTTTTGGGTTAAATCGTTATGCTTGCGTATGTAAGTTATTAAATTCGCCTTAGAACTTTTTAATATGTTGCTATTACTGTATTATTTTTTTCCTTTAGTTTTTCGATTTATCCCTTTCGTTATTAATTAATCGTCTAAAGTTGCTATATATCTGGGTATTATCGCCGTATTTCTCCTTTAAGTTGGAGTATCTATTTAGTTTATCGTTATAACTTTTTGTTTTATTAAATGAACCTTTCTTTTAATATTTAGAGAATTTCCCATTTATCGTTTTTTTCGTTACCGTTTTACGATATTATGGTAAAATGTTAAAGTTTTTCCTTAATTACTTATCGTTTTTAAGGATCCGTAATAAATGCAGAATTGAAAATGTAAATCTATAATAACGCGTTATACGTATTTTTTTTATTATATGTTAAAATAGTTCTTCTTCCGTTTAATGGTTATACTATTTGTAATGGTAAAAAAGGTCTTTATATGGGCATTATTTTCCTTCTAGCTAACTCTAAATAGCTATCCTTTGGTCGATATTTTCTTATAGGTTGATAATTCAAAGGTATCGATATTACCGTTAATTTCGAAAGTCCTTACCTTACTACGTAATGAAATTAAATGTTTATTTCCACATTCGCTTTATTCGTCGAAAGATGTAAACCTTGTGTTTTTCGTATTTAGGGTATCGTAATTTGGCGTAATAAATTGCATAAAATTTCCCGTACTAATTAGCTTTCCTCGGCAGGATTGCTTCTATCCATTTTTCATGTTCTTTCAGCCATTTTTTAACCATTTATGCTAACTATCGTTAGTAAAGTTTTTGTTTTTTCTTAAGGGCAATTATCGTATTAATAACTCTTTCTATTTTTAATAATCTTATAACCATTAGCGTAAAGGTTTTTATTGTTTTTGTTGTTTCTATATGGAGGCTTATGACAACCTTTTGGCTTCCCTTTACCCTTATCGTATCTTCTTACTGGAAGGTTTTAGTACATCTTTACTACGTCGTATTATGGCAAAAGTTTTTCCCGAGTTATTGGACGATTATCCCGTGGGTACCGGGGTTTATAATTTGTTCTGTCGAGGTTTTTTAGGTAACCTGCATTAAGGTATCTTGTGGCCAATTTTGCCGCAATTCCAGCATTCAACTTGTCGTATATTTTGTCGTTAAATTATACCAATTTCCATAGGTCCGGATTTACTTCTATATAAGGTATAATGCTTCCTTAATATACCGGTATTTGTCGAATATCTAAGTTTGTTATTATTATTCCAAATGTTCGTTCCTAAAGTATATCGTTTTCGTCGTTCTTGTCGTCGTTTATACTATCGGTTGTCGATTTTAATAGCTTCCGTAACATACTTATCTAGAGTAACAAATTACTTAATTTTAACCATTTCATCTTTAACATCGTCTTTAAGTCCTCGGTAAAATATATTAATTAGGGCTTTTTCTTCCTTATCTCCCCATCTTGCCTTGGCGACTAAAATCTTGAAAGTAACAGCGTATTTGGACGCGGGTCCTTTCTGCTTTAGGTTAAGAATTTTTTAAGCCGTAAATCGTTCTTTATCCGAATTACTAAAATTAGAGCGAAGTTTATCCTCGAAGTTAACGTACGTGGAGAAAATATCCCTAGTGGAACTTTCTTGATTCGCTTTAACGTTTTCAAGGTAATTTCTCATGATAGGTTTAAACTAATCTGCTGCGTTTTTAGTAAGGCATGCTGCCATAACGAAAATCTTATCCGGGACGTCCTTAATGTTCATAAAGCGTAAATAAACGCGTGCCTAGGTAAAAAAGACTTATGGGTTTTTTTTGCTATCATAAGGTTCGGGTTTCTTAGGCTTCATCCGGATAACAGGAGTTAGGGCGGTCCCTGCCAGTTAATCGGCGAGTTGCTGAAGGTTTTCCTCCAGGGTCCGAATGCGTGCCTGGAAAGCCTGAGAAACAATATCCAAGTTGCTGGTCGACATTTTGACAGTGTTAAATATTGCTTAAAGTCTGACGGTACCATTAAACAAAAGCTTACAACGTATAACGGTTAGGTTAATTAGCCAACTGTTAAACCTAAATCGACGGGTTTATGTTGGCAAAGTACTGTGAGAAACTGAGCAATAAAGTACAGGATGACTTAGTCACGTCTCGTAATACCAAGGGTGTCTTGGGTAACGAAGTTGTATTGCAAGCTGATGCTGTCTAACCAGTAGCTCCTGCCTGTATATATCTGCATCGCGCTCCTTTGCGCTCCATGGGAGCGGTTTGGAGCCTTTTGTTTAGATGCATCCCGCTCCTTTGCGCTCCATGGGAGCGGTTCGGAGCCTTTTGTTTAGATGCATCCCGCTCCTTTGCGCTCCATGGGAGCGGTTCGGAACGCCGCACGTGATGCGACCCACTTGAGTCCTGTTTCGGTCCTAGCGTGACCGTTTCCGAGGCCCTCCACCAGTCAGACCGTAACAAGAAAAGTCTTATTTATTACTAGGGTAATTCATTAAGTGGGGTCTACGGTTAGCCACCCATTCAGCCACTTACAGGCGCCTAAATCGGACTCGCGCCAAAGAGCTTGGCGTTTTGACAGTACGGGAAATCGAAGTTAGCCGACCTTACCGTTAATGAACTATCCGTTCGCCTTATTTAAAGGAGGTCCCGCATTTCTCACAATCTTAACTTGTAAGAAATTAAGTTTCGACAGCAGGTGAGGCTGTCCTAAAAGGATTTGTATGGGAAAACTAATAGAGGAGACTCAAGGTGTGTTACAGAAGTATTATTAATAATTCTAATGAAGCTATTAAAAACCCAACAACAACTGGGAAATTTAGGGCTATATATATACACGAATAACAGCTTATTAAGCTCCTATCTTTTCCTTTATTAATCCATTAAAAAGGAATTTGCTTTGTCACCTAGAATAGGGGTAGATCCACTATTCCGAATCCGTATTCCGAATCCGGATTCCGGATTCGTATTCCGGATTCGTATTCCTAGAGCTCCCCTTAAGTTATATATATTTATATTTAAATATATATAGCTTATAAGTTAGGAACCTGGAGAGTGGTTCGATATATAACATCTACCTCTACTTTAAAAAAGTATATAAGTGGTTCGATCTATAATATCTATATCCACTTAATATACTGTTATATACTGTTATATACTATTATATACTATTAAATACTGATTATATTAAGCTTAGATATAAGGTAATCCTGTCACGGCCTTGTCCATCGTAGACAGCTCCAGTACATATACAGCTGTATGTGACGGCTAGGCTAGTTAACTAAATATTAAACCTAAACCTACGGGTTTATGTTGCTAGGAGTACTGTGGGAAACTAAGCAATAAGGGTAACAGGATAACTTAGTCACGTCTCGTAATACCAAGGGTGTCTTGGGTAACGAAGTTGTATTGCAAGCTGTCGCTATCTAACCATGGAATTTAACGAGTATATATATATCATCAAGTAGATTAAGATGGATATCTCAATCCAAGTAAATCTATCAAGTGGATTAAGATGGATATCTCAATCCGGGTAAATCCATCTCACGTAACTTGACCCACTTAAGTCCTGATTCGGTCTTCGCCAAGAGACCGTTTCCGAGGCCCGACTGTGTTATGTCATAACACTGTAGCACCAAGGATAATTGCCACAATTGCGATCATTCCACTGATCTTTTGCCCTGGTGGCGCTATGGCTAAGGTGCAGCCGTAACAAATCCTGTATACCTTTATCTAGAGCTTTTATTAATATATCAGTCAGCTGTTCTTTAGTGTATATATGATATATAGCTGCCTTCTTATTAGTTACGGCATTACGGGTAAAGTGATACTGTATATCAATATACTTTGATCTTTTATAGAATTCAGGATTTTCTGCTAATTTCTTTGCAGCCATATTATTCACTAAACCCCCTGAGAGCTTAGTTGTATAACCAAAGATTAAGTAATCGTTTAAGTAATAAAATATATTACTTAGATATATAGGTTCTTTAACAGCTTCTCTTAAACCTATATATTCGGCTTCATAAGTATTCAGAGCTGGTATTTTTTAAAGTTATGAAGCTTAGCTAATAGGGTTATTAGTCCCTATATCGCCCAAGCAGGCTATATAGCCCGAAGTTGATTTTCGGCTATTTATATCGTTACCCCAGTCTGAATCCGAGTATATCTTTAACTCAAGATTTTCGTTACAGTCATGTAATAGCTGTGACGGCTAGGCTAATTAACCAACTATTAAACCTAAGTCGACGGGTTTATATTGGCAGAGTACTGTGAGAAATTGAGCAATGAAGTAACTTAGTTACGTTTCGTAATACTAAGGGTATATTAGGTAACGAAGTTGTATTTATCCGCTTGATATTAATAAGTGTTGCAAGTTGTTACTATTTAGTTATATGATTTGACGAGCGTATATATCCTAAGCCATTTTATTAGTTCCGAGTTAAATCTGGAAGCTTTTATAAATATAATGCTATTAGATTTAATTAGATTCTTTTAGATTTTGTTGACAAACGAGATTTAAATTACGTAACTTGACTTACTTGGGTCTTGTTTCGGTTCATAGAAACTATTTCCGAAACCTTCCGTAGTTGGGTTATAATACGACTTTCCTTTTTTTAGGATTTTTGTCCTAAAAATCTTTCTGGTAAGTCTAATTTTTCCCATTATGGCAAGTCGTGTTGTTAACCGAAAACCTTGTAACCGTCCGAACCAAAAGGAAAGTTTAAAGTTATTGGTCGTTTATATTATTAAATTTGGTTTTGGAAAAATACCATATTTTCCATGTTTCGAAAAAAATGTTAAATGTTAAATAATTAAGAAAAATAATCGGTATAACGAATGTATAAAATACTGTCGTCGTTATGATAGTACCGGCGTGCCGATTATTTCCTTGCGACGTATTGGGAAAAAGAAAGATCGTTTTGACCGAAAAAAGGCCGTAACTGAGAAAATATTGTTACGTTTTTAATAAGAGATAAAGGCGGATTTCGCGCGTAAATAATGCGATATTAACGCAACCACTAACCGTTTCCTTCGTTTAAGGCGATAAAAAAGGTTTTTTTACGAGAAAAAAGTCGCAATCGTCCGCCGTGGGCTTTAATTTATGGATAAGTTGAAAAAATAAAAGCGAATCGAAACCGCTTTTATACTATCTTAATTCGTTAAGCCTTTTAACTGGTCGGGTATTAAAAACGTTAATTAGTTAGTTAAAAATGTTAATTAGAACTTTATCCTTGATAATTCTAGCGTTACTAATGAAACCTTTTTAATAAGCGTTAAACGTTTATAAGGTTTTTAACTGGTTTTTAAAAGTTTTCGGAATTTGGGTAGTTATTTTATTTGATTAGATATTAAGTAAGTCCGTTAATTTTTTGTATGTTAAATATTTGTTCCATTTCGTATATCTATTCATTTTTTATTTTTTTGTCGTTTTGTTTTATGTATACTTTAATGGTATTTTCTGCTAATTCGAGTAAAAATATATAGAAAATAGGATAAAGTTTAACCTTAGGTGGTAATTTTAGCTGGTAGTTATTTTTTGAAATTCTCTTGGAAATTTTATACCGGCCGATATATTTAAAGTCGAATTTCTGGCTTCAGCGTTTTATTTAAATGTTTTTAGTAGTTAAGTAAATTATATCCCTTCCCGAAAAGGTTAATCTTTTTAACTATTTTTAATTATAGTATTTTTTTTTATTTAATTACGTACGAACTTAAGTTTTGTTTTATTTTTTGGTATAGTTATTTAAATTATTTTAACGTAAAAATAGTTTTGATATTAAGTAATTCTCCTTTTTATATTTTTTTATAAATTTCTAAAATAAATCTAAAGTTAGATATAAACGGTATTATTTTAATGTTTTCGTAATAGCTAGTGTTATAGGCTAGTTGGGTTATCGGTAATTTCTTAACTTAATTGTTTTATTCGTAATTGATATAATATGGTAGATATATTTTTAACGTTTAGTTTTAACGTTTTGTTTCTCCGTTTGTTTAAGGTTGAAAATATTAGATAATTTGTAATTTAAACCTATTTACGTTATTAGGTTTTACTAGAATTTAAAGGTAAACGTCATCCTTTTATCCGAAATAATTTTGTGTAGCAGTCCGTATATGCTAAAAACGTTTTTGAAAAAGATATATGCTATTTATTCGGCGTTCGTATTTTCGTTATATAGTAAAAACTAAAAAAATTTCGTAAATTAGTTAACGATTACGAAAATATTATCGTAATATATGCCCGTAATTAGGTTTTTTTGATAAAAAAAGTTTGATAATAAAATTTATCGTAATAGAATTTTACGGTCGTTTTGTGATTAGTAATGATTGCAGTTTTCCGTATGGCTTATGTTATCGTGTTTTTGTTTTAACGTAAATATCGTATTGGCATAAAATTTTTCATATTATATTTTTTATTTTAGGAAAATGGTATATACGTTAAAGGCGTTTTAGGGTTTTATGAGTCCTTAAATATTCATGTAATTGGTATTTATATATTTCCCGTATTAAGTTTTCCTAGTATTTTTCTAGGATTTGTAGCTTATTTATCTGTTTTTATAAATTACTGTTATATTATTTAATTTTTTGATATATATTTGTCGGCGTAGTTCGTATTATTACAACTTAACGTAAGTGTAGTTATTTTTTTAAGGTAATGTCGACTATTACGTAATTAACTTTAGTTATCTTTTTTAAGATTTGGTCGTTTACTAAAGGCGTCGGTTTTGTTATTTTTTAAGCTTTTTTTATGGCTAATAACAAAATTATATTTCGTTAATTTTTTTATATAACGAAATTATCGTATTGTAAGTTTTTTAGTCGTGGTAAATCGGACAAGATTTTTATAATCCGTATAAATTTTAACTTAATATTATTTATTTTTAAAAAAAATGTTTAAATTCGCGGATCGTTTTAATAATGGCTAAAATTTTTTTATTAGAAATAACGTAACGTAATTTAAATTCTTGTAATTTGTAAGAAAAGAAAGTAACGGGGTGTAATATACCTTAATTATTTTACTATCCGATTATTGCGCCCAAAGTATAGTTTAACGTATTGGTTTTTAGCTTTATTAAGCGATTTGGGTCGTATATAATTAATACTGGTTAGTTTGTAATTGTTTTTTTAATTTATTAAAAGGCTTTTTTTATTTTCGGCGTTTAATGGAATTTTTTTCCCTTTTTTGTAAGTTTGTTTAACGGTATTATTATCCGGCTGAAAATTTAGATAAATTTCTAATAGTAGTTAGCGAATCCGAAAAAGGTTTTTACTTTTTTAATTGTTATAGGTTTTGCTTAATTTCGTATTGCTGTAATTTTTTAAGGTTTAATTTAATATGTCCGAAAATAATAATATAATTTAGATATATAGCTTTTTGCTTATAAAACTAACTTTTTTTTGTATTAATTAATATGTTAGCGTTTTGAAGTAATTATAGTATTTTATGCATATATTCCTCGTAATACTTTTGTATTTCCGAAAAAATAAAAATATTATCGAGGTAGTATATTATACAAACGTCGAGGTACTCACTAAAAACGTGATTTATTATACGCTGAAAGGTAGCAGATGCGTTGGTAAATTCTATAAGGGTAATAAGCTATTTGTATAAGTCGTATTTGGTTCTAAAGGTTATTTTTTATTTATAGCTTTTTTTAACTCGAATTAAGTTATATCCATGTTTAAAGTCGAAAGTAATAAATTATTAAGCTTTATAAAAACGATTTTTATTTTAATCATTAAAGATAATGCTATTCGATTTTTAACTGTAATATTATTAAGCTATCAGTAATTTATAACTACTCGTAACTTTTTATTTTTTTATGTACGAAAAATATAAAATATTTAGCTGGTGATTTAAATAATCGAATTTAGCCTTTTTTTAATCGATTTTTTAGATATTCTTTAAGCGTATATAGTTTTGTTTCATTAAAGTTGTAAATAAGATAAAACTTAATTAATACTTCCTTTTTTAGGATAATTTTATGGTTTTATTTATTATATTGCGGTAATTTCGTTTCGAACTTTTTTTTAAATAATCGTTTATATTTATGGTATTGTATTGGCATATTAATTAAATCCTTTAATTTTTTGAGTTATTATTGTAGGTTATTCTTTAATTACTGTAATTTTGTTTTAATGGTAATAATAATACGCCGTATTTTTTTATAGTACTTATTTTTTTTTTTTTTTGTATCGTATTTTTATGGGTGGTAAGGTTTTTATTGTGTTTTTATGCCGGCATTTGTCGTTATTTTCGATCGAGTGTTAAAGTTTTTGTTGTTTTCTTTTATATTTATCGTTAGGTTATAAAAAAAACTTTACCTAGCCAATTTCCCAATCGATTAAGGGGTTATATAAGCGCAATTATGTTTTTCTTAAAATTACGTCGTAATTCCCTAGCGGTATAATATCGAAATCAATTATTATTTTTTTTTAGAATCAAAATATTAACGTAATTAATTTCGCGTATAATCTTTCCGTTATCGTAAAAAAATAATTCACTTTCGGCGGTATTCGTAATATAAAAGTTCTTTTTATATCTTTATAATAGTTTAAATTAGTTAATTACTTTAAATGTAATGTAATTATTTCCTAAAATTCCGCTATCTATTATAGCGGTATACTAATATGTTTTAATTCGTATTTTTAAAATAATAAGGTTATCGTTATCCCTTATTACTACTAGAACCTTTTTTAGGAGCCTTTTTTATCTTTTTTGAGTTTTACTATCTTGCGGCTTTTCTATAACTAACTCTTATTTTTTGGAGTTTTTATTAGGTATTCCATTTAACCTTTAAATTATTATATATCTTTTTTCTATTGGCGCATTTTACTTTTTAATTAAAATATTTATTCGGTTTATGGTTCTATTCTTATATCCTACTTAATAAGTTGTTTTTCTATTACGTAAATTATATCTTACCGGGCGGTTTTATCGTTGTTATTATTCTTTCATAATTCCTAAGTAAACTGTTGGAGTTTTTCCTTAATTATTTATCTATTATATAGGTTGGTAGTAAATATAAGTTAAAAATATAGGTCGGTAATTACCTACTGTATAGTTTTTTTACCGTTTTCTAAATTAATTTTTCTTATATTTAATAATCGTATTATTCGAATTGATAAAAAGAAATATTCTATAGATATTATCTCCTTTTCGGTTAACTTTATGCGGCTGTTTTTTAATTAATACTTTTTTAAAAGTTGATAATTCGAAAATGTCGATATTATTATTTATTATTTTTATTATTTTCTATTTAATTGAGGAAATCGAAATTTTTTTTTCGTTATGCAAGTAATTCGTTAATATATAAATCGTTTTCATTTTTTATGGTCCGGATATTATTATCGTCGGTAATAAAGTGTGTGTATTTATTTATGTCGATCGGGGGTTTTTAAATAACTTATTTCGGTTTATCCTTAACATCCTTATAGCCATTTTCTAAGTATTTAAATTACTTATCGTTAGATTTGTTTTTGTTATTTTTGTAAAAATAACTTTTAAAGTTTTTATTCTTTATTATATTTCCTAGGATATTATTATATTCCGGTTTGGGATAACCTTTTAATTTTTTGTTGGGTTCGTTATAATTCCTTATACGAAGGCCCAGGGGGACCTTTTTTTTGTTAAATTATGGCGAGGGTTTTTCCGTTTTGATTATTTTGTGATTATCCCGTAAGTACCGGGGTCTATAATTTGTTTTGTTTAGGTTTTTTTTGGCGACATATATTGAAGTACCTTATGGCCCATTTTGCCGCAGTTTCAGCATTAAATTTGCCGTATATCTTATTACTAAATGGCTTTTATTTCCATAGGTCCTGTTATTATTTTATGGGAAATATTTTAATGTCGAGGTACGTTACTATTACCGGTATAACGCGGTTTATTATCGTATTTTTTTTTGGTATTACGAATTTGCCAGGCGTATTGTCGATCGTCGATTTTTACCGCCATCGCGATGTAATCGGTTAAATACTTTAGTTTATCCATTTTAAATAATTTTTCTTAGATTTTTTTAAACCGTTAAAAAATCGGGTTATTAATACTTTTTATCCTTAAATAAGTTTTGAAAAAAGTTGAATTAATTCGTTACCATAAGTAAAGGCAGATTTCTTTTATCGTAACTATTAAATCTTAATTTTTATTTTCGCTTTTTTGTTTACCATTCCGAAAACCTTAAGAAAGATTTGCTCGAATTTCTTATAGTCGCTATATACCTATACCACTTCTGGTATCTGTTATTCTAATAATACCGTAACGTACTTTCTTATTACTGGCTTAAACCAGGTAGTAATATGGCTAAAAAATCGTCCGGCCGCGAATTTTATTCGCAAAATGAACGTAACGAATCGTATTAGGAAATATCTAAAATACGATCAATATTAAGTAAAAAGCAGTTATAACTTAATAAATGTTCTGTTAAAAAGGTTAAGCTTTAAAGGTTTTAATATTTTTCCTAGTTTTTTAGTAAATATTATCTAAATAAATTAACTTACGTTAGCAAGTTTTCTATTAAAGGTTTACTATATTTATTTAAAAAATGCTCGTATAATTTAAAATGTTAAAATAAGTTCCGAATTATCCCGTTTAAACTGACCGATACGTTAATTTACAAGGTCCAGACGTCGAGGAACCTTTTTCTTAGTTAAAAAGGGCGTTTGTTTTTCTTTGTTCAAATCTATGTTGTTATCCTTTAGGACTTCGTAAGTATGCTGCTTGCTGGTAAATATATTATCGAAATATTACTTAGAATTTAACGGTATTACTAAATAAAAGCTTATAACGTATGACGGCTAAGTTAATTAACTAATTATTAAACCTAAATTGACGGGTTTATATTAGCAAAATATTGTAAGAAATTAAGCAATAAAGTAATTTAGTTACGTTTCGTAATATTAAGGGTGTTTTAAGTAATAAAGTTGCATTTAACCGCTTGATATTAATAAATGTTGTAAGCTATCGTTATCTAGCTATGTGATTTAATGAACGTATATATCCTAAGCCATTCCATTAGTTCCGCGTTAAATCTGGAAGCCCTTATAGATTTAATGCCATTAAATCTAGTTGGATTCCTTTAGATCATATTGCCAAGCGAGATCCAAATCACGTAACTTGACCCACTTGGGTCCTGTTTCGGTCCACAGAGACCGTTTCCGAGACCCTCCGTAGTTGAGTTATAACAATAGCCCTAGGTTAGGATATTTTAATAAATAACCCCATATGTTATTTAACTTTTTGAAATAGTCTAAGCTAGGATTTGATATAAATCTAGCATACATATAAACCTTAAAGGTTATATCAGGTCTAGTCTTTAAAGCTAGATATACTAAAGACCCGATTTGCTTCTGGTATTGGTTTATATCTTCTTTTGAAGCTTAGAACTTAATTTTAACAAATTTAATGCCGGGGGTTAAAGGGGTATTCCTTGGTTTTATATCAGGGTTATTTCTGATATTATACTTCTATAAAAGCTTTTTAGTATACTTTGTTTGGTGTGTTTTTATTGTTTTATTCTTCCGGACTATATCAATTTCATTACCCAGGTAGGTGGTTTTTGGCCCTATACGGTCTAGTTTTATAGCCTTTGATAACTAGCTTCGTTCTGTAATTTTTTTAACAAAATAACCGAATGCTTTAATTTTTGCGACCAATTTAAGTCCAATAATTTTATTATTTATACATATATCCATTATAGGCTAATACGGGTATATGAATTTTTTCGAATTTTTTAAATAAAGATTGGAGCCAATATGGCTAAATTTAAATTCGGGAACATAACCGACCGCAAAACTCTCATGGCTGCGACAGCGCAAATACCGCGTGCTTCATTTTGCCATGGGCCGTCGAAGGGTAATTCAGAATGGGAAAAGCCCATCCAGCTATGCTTTTGCCTGTACGGGCTGTGGTTGTTGCGTCGCAGCTATGAGAAGGTTGGGGGCAGCCCAAGTCCGGAACGCCCTCATGGCTGCGACAGCAGAACTACCGCTCGCATTATTTCGTACCGGGCTTTCCTAGTATATTTTATATAGGGGAAGCCCATCTAACAATTTTTTGGCGATACGGGCTGTGGTTGTTACGTCGCAGCTATGAGAAGGTTAAGGGCAGCCAAGTCCGGAACGCCCTCATGGTTACGACGTAATAACCACAACCCGTACGGGCAAATACATAACTGGACGGGCTTCTCCTATACTGAATTACCATTAGAAGGCCCATGGCAAAATGATATACGCAATGGTTGCGTTGTCGCAGCCATGAGGGCGTGCCAGACTTGATTAACCGGAACGCCCTCATGCCTGCGACGCAACAACCATAACCCGTACGGGCAAAAACATAGCTGGACGGGCTTCTCCCATATTGACTTACCCTTGGAAGGCCCATGGCAAAATGTTATATACGGTGGTTGTGCTGTCGCAGCCATGAGGGCGTTCCGGATAAGAAGGTTGCGCAGAACGGAAATTTTGTCTTTAATTTTTAATATCTCCGTCAAATTAGCCCCGATTGGAAAGTTTGATATATGGTTAAATAGCTTTTTTAAAACTGTACATATTTGTGTTTTTCGTTATTTTACCAAAAAAATTTTTTACTGTTATATTTGCGAGTTTCTAAAATAGATTTTCGAAAATTTGTATGGGACTGCGGAGAACGAAGCCAAAAAATCACAACTTTGTATCAGGCCCTATTTTGGAGGTTTTGTTATTTTTGTGGGTCTTTTACAAATTAGGTTAGCGCGGTACTAAAAGTTACTTAGCCACAGCGGCGCCGCAGGCGCAGCCGCAACCTCCAAAATAGGGCCTGATTTTAATGAGGCAAAGCATTTTAGAGGCTTGGAAGGACGGTCGGGATAAGACTTAGGCAACTCCGACCGCAGGATTACGTGATACAGTTGGTCGAACCCGGTCGGTTCGATTACGTTCGACCAGTGGTCGAACAGGAGTCGTACGATTACGCCAAAAAGTAATTGGTCGAATTTGGTCGACTCGACCATATTCGACTATCGGTCGAACGAAGACGTTCGATTAATGTATTAATATTTAGATATATACGTTCGTTAGATTCCATAGTTAGCGACAGCTTGCAATATAACTTTGTTACCCGAGACACCCTTAGTATTACGAAACGTAACTATGTTACTTATTGCTTAGATTCTTACAGTACTCCTATTAACATAAACCCGTACGTTTAGGTTTAATAGTTGGTTAACTAATCTAGCCGTCATAGGTTAAGTCGCTTTAAATCGTTTAAGCCATTCTTATTAATTCGAGAGGCTTAAACTGCTATAACTAATTATATCTTTTGAGCTCGTTAAACTAATTACGTAACCACTTGGTCGGAGTCGGGACTAGTTCCTACGCCCTCCGACCGTTTAGGTAGGCCAAGCTTGCTTAGGTTATAACAATCGTTATATCTTTTAAAAACTTATTTAATAATACTCTTTAATTATAAGTAATACTTTAAGTATTATACTGTTAAGTATCGATTTTAACTTAGTTATATAAATTTAAGTAATTATTATATAATTAAAGAATTAAGTTGAATAATTTACAGTTTAGAGTTAGGGCTGCACATTACCGCTACGCCAATAAGGCAAAAGATTAGTAGAATGATCGCAATTATAGGCAATTACTCTTGGTACTACAGCCGTATATGCACTGGAGCTATCACGGTGGACAAGGTCGTGACAAAATTATAAAGACATTTAGCGATAAGAAATCTGATTACTTTAAATTCGCTATTACGATATATGAAAAAAAATAAGTCGCGAGCTTATTTAGTACGTTGTAATATTAACTTTTAATATTTAAAAATATTAAGGTCTATTTTTATCTAACACATTAATAATCGTCTTTTTAAGGCGAGGAAAAAAGTCTATTTTTATCGTATTTCTTTATATTTAAGTTAGTTCCTATTTGTGACGGCTAGGTTAGTTAACCAACTATTAAACCTAAACGTACAGGTTTACGTTAGCAGAAGTAATATGAGAAACTCAGCAATAAGCGTAATAGGGTAACTTAGTCACGTTTTGTAATACTAAAGGTGTCTTGGGTAACTAAGTTATATTGCAAACCGTCATTATTTAAGTATAGAATTTAACGAATATATATATATCTTAAGATGGATTGAAATGGATATCTTAATTTAAGTAAATCTATTACGTAGATCAAAATAGATGTTTTAATCTAAGTAAATCTATTACGTAAAGTAAGATAGATATCTTAATCTATGTAAATCCATTTTACGTGATTTAACTTACCTTAGTCCTGTTTCGGTTTTGCCAAAAGACCGTTTCCGAGACCCTAACCGTTCGTATTATAACATAATTCCCATTTTTCAAAATTTTCGTCCCGAGGATTTTTTTGGTAAGTATTTATTTCTTGTATTATATTAGGTCGTTTAGCTAATCGTAAGCCTCGCAGCCGTCTTTATTAAAAGGAAAGCGTTATTTTTTTAACTTATTATATTGGTAAATTTAGTTTTAAAGTTATGCCGTATATTTCTTATTTCGAGAAAGGTTTAAAATATGTGATAATTAAGGACTTCAAACGCTGCGAATAATATATTCGTTATATTAATCGTTGTTATGATAGGTACGTAATTTTACTTCACTTTTTCGAAAATATTAGCCGTATTAAGAATTGTTTAAATTAGGAAAAGCAGTTTATATAAGAGCGTTTTCTTTAGTTTCGCCAAAATATTTGAAATTAAACTTTTAAAATTTCCGAGTAAATTGCGCGTTTTATTCGTTTAAGGAAATAATAAGTTTTATTTTATAACAAAAATGTTAAGATAATTCGCTAAAGGGTAGAAAATTTGGACGAATTGGAAAATTAAAAGCGATTAAAGAAATAAAACTATCTAAAGGCCGAAATGTAGGCCGTTATTTCCCGGGATTAGCCAGCTTTTAACGATACCGTATAACCCTTCGTAAAGGGGTTAGATTAGGATGTTATTTTCGGTTCCGCCGCCGTTAGTGAAAACTTGTTAATAGTTGCTAAACGTTTATAAAATTTCTTACGGGTTCCTAGATGTTTTTAGAATCCGGATAGTTTTTCCACTTAATCAGATATTGGGTAAGTCCGTCGATTTTTCGTATATCCAAAATCTTTTCCGTTTCGTATATCTATTCGTTTTTCACCTTTACGTTATCTTATTTGGTTTATACTTTAATGGTATTTGCTATTGATTTAAGTAAACATATATGGAATATTAGATGGAGTTTAATTTTAGGTAGTAATTTTAACTGGTAGTCGTTTTTTAGTTTCTTTTTTTTGATAATTTTATAAAAACAGATATAGTTAAAGTCGAGCCTTTAATTTGAGCGTTTTATTTAGATATTTTTGGTGGTTAGGTAAACTATTGTTTCTTTTAAAAAGGTTAATTTTTTTAACCTTTTTGTTTGTAATATTTTTGATTTGATTACGTACGAATTTAAGTTCTGTTTTTATTTTTTGGTGCTGTTATTTCAATTGTTTTAACATAGGGATAATTTTAATATTAAGTAAATCTTTTTCCTATATTTTTCTGTAGATTTTTAAAGTAAACTCAAAGTTGGTTATAAATGAAGTTGTTTTTATATTTTAATAGTAACTAGTATTATAAGTTATTTAAGTTATTAGTAGCTTTTCGATCTAGTTATTTTATTCGTAATTTCTGTAATATCGTAAGTATGTTTTTAGTGTTTGGTTTTATGGTTTTATTTATCTGTTTATTTAGGGTCGAAATATACTAGATAACTTATGATTTAGACCGATTTATATTATTCGGCCTTGTGAGAATTTAAAGGTAAACGTTGTATTTTTATTTAAAATAATTTCGTGTAGTAGTTCGTATATGTTAAAAATTTCTAAAAAAGATGTATGTTACTTAGTCGGCGTTCATATTTTCTTTGTAAGGTAAAAAATAAAAGAATTTTGTAAATCGATTAACGATTACGAAAATACCATCGTAATGTATACCCGTAACTGGGTTTTTTAACAAAGGAAGTTTAATAATAAAGTTTATTATAATAAAATTTTATGGTTATTTTGTAATTGATAGTAGTTATAGTTTTTCATATAGCTTATATCGTCGTATTTTTATTTTAGCGCAAACGTCGTATTGACGTAAGATTTTTTGTACGGTACTTTTTATTTTAAGAAAATAATAAATACGTTAAAAGCGTTTTAGAGTTTTATAAATCCTTGGGTATCTATATAGTTAATATTAATATATGTTACGTACTAAGTTTTGTTAATATCTTTTTAAGATTTGTAGTTTCTTTATTTGTTTTTATAAATTTTCATTATATATTTTAATTTTTTGATCTATTTTTGAAGGTGCTGTTTGTATTATTACAATTTATCATAAGCGTAGTTATCCTTTTACCGTAATGTCGAAAATTATATAATTAATTTTAATTATTTCTTTTCGAAATTTAATCGTTTGCTAAAGGCGTTGGTTTTGCCATTCTTTACGTTTTTTCGGTAGATAATACTAAAATCGTATTCTGTTAGTTTTTCTATATAACGAAGTTATTATGTTATAAATTTTTTAATCATAATAAACAGGGTAAGATTTTATAATCCGTATAAACCTTAACTTAATATTAGTTATCGTTAAGAAAATGTTTAAATTCGCGAAATGCTTTAATAATCATTATAAATTCCTTATTGAAAATAACGTAACGTATTTTAGGTTTTTGTAGCTTATAGGAAAAAAAAGTAACGGGATATAATATATCTTAATTATTTTACTATTTAATTATTAAGCCTAAACCACAATTTAACGCCTCTGCTTTTAGCTTAATTAAGCGATTTGGGTCGTATATAATTAATATTAGTTAATTCGTAATTGTTTTTTTAATTTATTAAAAGGCTTTTTCCGTTTTTGGTGTTCATTCAAATTCTTTCTTTTTTTTAATAAGTTTGTTTAAAGGTATTATTACTCGGCTAAAGTTTTTAATAAACTTTTAATAGTAATTGACAAATTTAAGGAAGGCTTGTACTTTTTTAACTGTAATAGGCGTAACTTAATTTCGTATTATTGCGATTTTATTAAGGTTTATTTTGATATGTCTGGGAGTAATAATATAACTTAAGTATTCAATTTTTTGCCTATAGAATTAGCTTTTTTTTTTTTTTTTTTTTTTTTTTGCGTTAATTCGCCGGTTGGCGTTTTACAGCAATTGTAATACCTTATAGACGTATTTTTCGTATTATTCCTTTGTTTTTTAAAAAGATAAAAATGTTTTCGAGGTAACATATTACGAAAACGTCGAAATATTCCTTAAGAACATAATTAATTATACGCTAAAAGGTTACTAATGCGTTGATAAGTTTTATAGGGGTAACGAGGTATTTATATAAGCCGTATTTAGTCCGAAATACTATTTTTTATTCGTGGCTTTTTTTGATTCGAATTAAGTTGTATTTATTGTTAAGGTCGAAGGTAATAAATTACTAAGCTTTATGAAAGCGATTTTTTATTTCGTTAATTCAGGGTAATAATATTCGATTTATAATTGTAATATTATTAAGCTGTCGGTAATCTATAACTAGTCGTAACTGTAAGGGGCTGCATACGCAGAAGCTAAAGATATGAGCCACAACAGGGCTATTGAGAAATCTAGAGAGCTAAGTCGGTGCGTAGCAGAAGCGCAGGAGTAGCTAGCTATATATACAGAGATCCATTCTTGGAATCGGCCTAGCCTGATTCCCTAACAGGGCCTTAGCCCGTGACAGTAACTTTTCGTTTTTTTGGATACGTACAATGTTGGGTATTTAGCTAGTAATTTCGAAAATCGAATTTTTTTACATCGATTTTCTAGGTATTTTTTAAATACGTATAATTTTATTATAAATAAGGTAAAACTTACTTGAAGTTTTTTTTCAATATAATTTTATAGTTTTATTCGTTATGTTTTGGTAATTTCGTTTCGAGTTTTTTTCGAAATAATTATTTATACTTATAATATTACGGTAATATCTTGGTTAGATTTTTTGACTTTTTAGGTTACTGCTAGAAATTGTTATTTAATTGCTGTAATTTTATTTTAATAGTAGTAATAATGCGTCGTATTTTTTTATATTATTTAATTCTTTTCTTATATCGTTTTCCTATAAGTATCAAGGTATTTGTCGTGTTTTTATGCCGGCATTTATTGTTATTTTCGATTGAATGTTAAAATTTTTATTGTTCTTTTCCTTATTTGTCGTGAGGTTATGAAAACAATTTTACCTGGCTAATTTCTTAATCGATTAAGGGGTTATACTGGCGTAACCATATTTTTTCTAAGATTATATCGTACTTCCTTGGCGGTATAATGTCGAAGTTGACAGTTATGTTTTTTTTAAGATAAAGATATCGTGGTAATTAATTTCGCGTGTAATTTTTCCGTTGTCGTAAAGAAATGGTTAAATTTTAGCGGTGTTTGTAATGTAAGAGTTTTTTTATATCTTTATGGCAGCCTAAGTTCATTAATTATTTTAGATGTGATATAGTTATCTTTTAAGCCCCGCTATTTACCATAGCGGTATATTAGTATATTTTAATTTGTATTTTCAAAATAATAGGGTTATTGTTATCCCTTATTACTATTAAAGCCCTTTTTGGGAGCTTTTTTAGGGGGGTTCCGTTATTTTACAGCTTTTTTATAAGTAGCTTTAATCTTTTAAGCCTTGCTTATATTGTTATATTTGCCGATATAGCTAATCGATTTTATTTCGTAATTGCTTAATATGTTACTATTATTCCTTCGTTTTATTCTTTTAGTTCGTTAATTCATTATTTAAATTATTAGTTAGCTATTTATAATTGTTATATATAACGGTGCTGCCGTTGCGCTTAAATTTCCAGGTTTTTAAAATAGTCGTTTTGTATTTTAAATAACTTTTTACTAACGTATTTTGATATAATATCTTTTAAATTAAGCTATTGTTATATATCTTTTTAGATTACTTACTGTTTTTTTAGGTTTATAATATATGCTAGTCGTATTTATAATTCAGTAATAGTTCATTAGTAATATTTAGTGATTATCTTTTAGATTAATTTTGTTTCAATTAGTGGTCGTATAATTCCAAGTGATATAAAGGGTTCTTTTGTAGGTATTATTTTTTTTATGATTAACTTCATGCGGCTATTTTTTGATCGATATTTTTTAAGGCCTGATAATACGAAAGTACCTATATTATTATTTATCGTTTTTATTTTTTCCCGTTTTATTAGGGAAATCAAATCTTTTTAACTATACGTGTAATACGTTAATAGATAAAGCGTTTCCACTTTTTATAGTTTAGATATTATTATCGTTAGTAATAAAAAGTATGTATTCGTTTATGTCGGTTTAGGGTATTAGAATAAATGTTTTTAATATATTCTTAGTATTTTTGTAGCTATTTTTTGATTATTTAGGTCGTTTATCGAATTTCTTTTTTCTTTTTACTTCCGTAAAAATAGATCTTTTTTTATTAATCTTTTTTTCTGGGTTACCTGTTATTATTCGGGGTATAACCGTATTCCAGCTTTAAGATAACTTTTTAGCTTTTCGTTAAGTATATTATAATTCGTTATACGAAAGCTTTAAATAATTTTCTCCGTGTTAAATTATCGTGAAGGTTTTCATATTTTAATTATTTTAGGGATATCCGGTAGGTACTAAAGTTTAGGGTTTATTTTGTCTAGAATTTTTAAGTAATTTATATTAGGGTATTTTATAGCCTATTTTGTCACAGTTCTAGTATTTATTTTGTCGGGTACTTCGCTGCTGGATAGTTTTGATTTTATAGGTCCGAGTTCCGTTCCGTATAAGGTATTACCTTTTTTAGAGATATTGGTATTTGCCGACTATTTAAGTTTGTTATTACTTCGAGTACCTATTTTTGAGGTAAATTATCCTTATCGTTCTTATCGTTGTTTAAACTGTCGATTGTTAATTTTTATAACTTTTCTAATATATTCCTTAAAAATAATCGTTCGTTCCATTCGAATTATTTCGTTTTTAACGTCGTCCTTAAATTGTTTATAAAATATATTAATTGGAGTATTTTTCTTTTTACTTTTTTATCCGGCTTTGGTTATTAAGGCTTTGAAATTAACGGTATATTTAAATGCTAGTATTTTTTATTTAAAGTCGAAAACTTTTTGAACGAAAGAATTTTTTCTTATTTAAGTTATCAAAAATAGAGCGAAGCTTATTTTTAAAATTGGTATATAAAGTGAAAATTTTATTAATTAATTTTTTTCGATCGTTTTTTACGTTTTTCAAATAATCTCGCGTAATAAGTTCGAATCAATTAACTGTATTTTCTATAAGGTATGCTCCTACTACGAAAATTGCTTCGGGTATGTTATTAAGATTTAAATAACGTAAATAAATACGTATTTATATAAGAAAAATTTGCAAGTTTCTCTTATTATCGTAAGGTTTTAATTTTTTGGGCTTTATCCGGATGATGATAATTAATTTTGTTAGCGCAACTTTAGCTTAATTACTAAATCGTTAATTTCTAGTTTCCAGTTTACGGATGCGAGCTTAAAACTATTTGGTGGGATTTTCCTATGTATTAATTAATATTTTAATAATGTTAAATATTGCTTAAAGTTTAACGGTATTACTAAGTAAAAGCTTATAACGTATAACAGTTAAGTTAGTCAACTAACTATTAAATTTAAACGTACAGGTTTATATTGACAAAAGTATTATAGAAAATTAAGTAATAAATATAAAAAGGTAACTTAGTTATATCTCGTAATACTAAGAATATTTTAGGTAACGAAGTTGTATTGCAAGCTGTTGCTATCTAACTATGGAATTTAACGAATATATATATATCTTAAGATAGATTGAGATAAATTTTTTATTCTAAGTAAATCAATTACGTAAATTTAAATAAATGTTTTAATTCAAGTAATTTATTACGTAGATTAAGATAGATATCTTAATCTAAATAAATCCATTACGTAAATTAAGATAGATGTTTCAATCCAAGTAAATCCATTTTACGTGATTTAACCCACTTAAGTCCTGTTTCGGTCTTGCCAAGAGACTGTTTCCGAGGCCCTAGCCGTTCATGTCATGACATTATTATAAACTGCTGGGAATTTTT
>QJNV01000080.1:0-192862 GCA_004155935.1 Monosporascus sp. GIB2 | reverse complement strand
CGCTTCCAACCCCCCCCCCCCAAATTAGACTCACGTGGCCGAATCGTTGATCTACCGGAGCTAAACGCCCTTTAGCAACCCTACCGCTTATCACCTTTTCCCGCAAGGCGATTTTAAGTACCGACTGGCAGAAGTACCAGCCCTGCCCTGGCTACCGCTTAGTTTATATGGGGAAAGGTTGATAAGCGGTCGGGTTGCTAAAGAGCGTTTAGCTCCAGTAGATCAACGACTCGGCCATGTGAGTCTTGGTTCCAGAGCCCTGCATGGTTCGCTGTAGTGGTAAAGGAGTGGCTGGTTCACCCCACAACCTTCCTAACCATACGAGACATCGGGATTATATGGCGTCAAGCATGTGCACTGTGCATTCTACGAAAAAGTCGTCATATCTTGATATAAGGATCTCGAGTTAGTAAAATACGCTTCGGAGTTGCTCACCGACACTTTTGCTCTTGTCTCGAGCTCATTTATCGTACATGTCTTAACGGCCTAGCTAGAATGGTCATGTAACCACAAGGTGGATAGCGTGGGTAAACAGCTCTTCGATGGTCTCTACTGCTGCACGCTCTTCCCGTCGCTAGAGTTCCACCTGGTCCTCATCTTATCGTAGGCGCCCTGGGGCGGATTGCCGGCGATCCTCATCCTGGCGGTCATCCTGTCCATGGCGCTCGTCTTATTCTTCTGCTCGACTTCCTGCTCCATCTTGCGGACCTCCTCCTCGCCGAGGTCCTTCTGCTCCCCATCCGCCGCCCCTGCTGCTGTGCCCTCGGGCTCACTGCTGGCCTTCTTCTCCGCGGCCTCACGCTGCTCCTTCTCCTCCCGGCCCTGCCGCTGCAGCTCGCGCTCCGCGCGCTCCAGCTCCCGGGGGTCGATGTCCTCGAAGCCGATGCGCCTGAGGATGGGTCCCGTGGCGTTTCGGTACAGCGTGTGCCCCTCGACGAGGTCGCTCACGTCGACGTTCTCGACGCCCTTGACGTGGAGCACAGGCTGCAGTCCGGCGACGCCGAGCTGGACGCTGCTGCTCCGGTACAAGAACCCCAGTATGTAATCCTTGGTGCTGTACGCGTTGATCACCCTGCCGCTAACGACGGAGCGGACCTGTCGCCAGTCCGCGCTGCTGGACGGCGTAGGGGCGCCTAGCAAGATGGCGTTCTCGACGAGGCCGAAGGCCTGGCGCTCCGCCAGCCGCTTCAGGCACACGTAGATGACCTTAGCCCCCAGCGAGTACCCGACGAGCGTGACGGGACGTTCACCCTGCGCCTTGTTGATCAGGGCGTCAGCGAGTACCTCGCCGGCCTTCTGGGCCCGATGGTTGGCGACGCTCCAGGGGTTGTCTATGATGCGGCTGGCCTTGACGAGCGCCAGCGGCCACAGGCCGGCAGCGAGGGCCGCGAAGACGGTCCTCTTGATGATCTCGCTGCGGGCGACCGACAAGGCGGCGGACGTGACCATGGTCGTCAGGGCGTTGCCGAGCTTGATCAGTGCCTCCAGCTCGAAGCGCAGGGCGAAGGTCTCCTGGCCGTTGCCGACTATCCTCCAGGGGTCCACGACGTCGTCCTCGTCACTAAGCCAGCCGGAAACGCCGATTGCGACGCGCAGTCTGCGGGCCTCGTTCTTCGGCCTGCCTAGCCTCTTCTGGGCGGGCTTCACAGGGATGAACCCGAAATCTTCGACTTCTCGTGCGTACTGGTCCATGACCTTTCCCGTCATGCGTCCGCCGTAGGCCCCAAAAAGCCCGCCTACGAGCACACTGCTTCCAGCGAGCGTACCAAGGTAGCCCGCAGTGGCGGTCGCGCCGAGGCCGATCCCGCCCATCACTGTACCAACGCCTGCAGCAAGCAGAGGGGCTGCCAACCCACCTGTGATGCCGATAAGCGCGGCGCCGGCCACACCGGCCAGGCCGACTTTCCACCTGCGCGCGGTGCTGTTCTCCTGGACTCTCTTCTTCGTCTCCTCGTCCGCCGACATGTTCTCGGCCGCCTCCAGCAGGCCGCGAGCGACCTTGCTCTCGTCTTCGGATAGTAGCCTCACGGCCAGGTCCAGACTAATCGCGAGATGGAGCAGCAGTGTGCGAGAATGCGCCTTATAATGCTCTAGGCTCAACATCAAGAGAAGTGTCGAATGCAATATGAGCATTCTTTTCCCTTTGGGTAATTCTCGTAATGCGATGTCAAGAGGGGGATAGTGTTTCCTCAGGCCTTCATCGATTTCCCGGTCGTGCTGGCTTGTCTCCCCGTCTACCGGGTTCGAACTATCTTGCGTCTGGGCACTACTCGGTCTCGACTTCTGGGCCTGGTCCTCTGAGGTTTTATAGGAGTTGACGACCTCTCCGACGCGCAGGATGACGCTGTCCCTCCAGTCGTCGAAGAAATTCAGAGCCGCGTTCTTCAGAGCAACCATTTTCTCCTCCGTGACCTCCTTCTCCCGCTTCGCGAGCTCCACTTCCCGCTTCTCGGCAAGTTTTTCCAGCTGCTTCTTTCGCCCATCGCCGTCAAGCTTGTCGCCCTCAGCGGCATCGCCATTCTCCTCACCCGGAGTGCTGCTGCCAGCGGGTTCTGCTTCGTCATCCGTACTCTTTGGATCAAAAGCGTCAACGAGCTGCCTGCGCATTTGCTCGGTGATATCACAGAGGAGAAGATTGAGGGCGGCGCGGTCGTCCGCTGTCTCCAGGATGGTCGTCAATGATTCGCCTCCGTCGTCCTGACTCGCGCCTTGTTGGGCGTCACTGCCGCCCCGGAAGGCCGCGTTCGCTTTGCGCAACATCGAGGCCATTTTCCCGGTTTTATGCGACTTGCAGGACTTATGTAGGCTGGCGCTCGCTGATCAGAGAGGCCGGCATTGAAAGGGGATGTTGCTGCTTATCGTTCCACAGCTTATCGTCTCAACGTCATCAGACGTGGGCCGCCAGACCGTCCGTGAGCTAAATTTAGCAGACACCAATGCAAGGTACCCGGGATATGTAGCTTGAGTCGAACGATAATCACAAATTTGGCGTAAAACCTGAGGAAAAAGTCAAGACATGTAATCTATGGTTTTTGCTATCACACAGAACCTTTCTCTTAATAAAAACTTTTACGAAAAGAAGATGATTTTATTTCCTTGCAGCGTCGCGGCTCTGGTGGTACGGGATGTACTTAAGTACTGAGTAGCCTTCACATTTACGGGCTAACAGGCATGAACCACGCGCCAAGCCCCCGCCCGCCTTACCTACCCATGAATGCCCTATGTTAGCCTACGGCTTCTGATTCCGATCGGGGATCGGCTCGGCGATCATACGCGGGCCTGGGGAAGAGATAGTGGATTCTGATCTACTATACTCCACTGTTAAGTAACGGCATACGTTGAAAAGGCCGTTTTCGTAGATCCAGGGAAACGCTTAGCGTGGAGTCTAGAGTTACGAGCTATGGCGAAGGCCGTCAGTCATTGTACCTAGCTTCACCTACAAGGGCGGGCTGCTGAAGTTAGAGTTCTTAGTTAAGCATAAATAAAGTGCACGGGCAGTAGCTATTACGTGTCTCTTGAGATCCCGTCTACACTCGAAGCCGCCCGTCACGACATTCTCATCCGACCAGCATTCGCAGGTCATCGACGGTTTATACGGGGTTAGGTTAGGGTCGTCTCAACTCCATGCGCTTGATTTCATGTGGATGGTCTGCTCGACATGACGGCAATCCTTTACACATTCGTATCAAGACGGCTATTCAAGTCACCTAACCAAACGCCATACGTAAGTTCATCATCAAAACAGGGTATCATTATATGCATCCGGTAGACACTGCCATCGCTAAGGTCGTTCGTAACCAGCAAGGCAAGTGAGCGGCGAAGCATCCCTCCCTCCTTACCCGCCCCCAGTGACAGGCATCACGGTACATTATCATACACTCCATATCCCGCAAGTGCCAAAGTAGTGCGGTGTGTCTCATCCATCATAAACGACCTCCCATAAACGGAGTCCGCCTCAGGCCCATCCCCGTGTCCATCTCGAAGCCTCGTATGCTCTCCTGCCAATTCTGCCAATTGATGCTGATCTCCTCGTCCATGTTGACGTCCACGTCGTCGAGCGCGGGCCCCGTCACGGCGGCCGCGTTGCCGCTATCCGGGGTCGAGGTGTACCACTCGTTGGAAGTGGAAGTGGGCCACAACCACGGCGGCAGGTGGTCGTCCCGCACCGCTCCCGCATCCGCGGGAGTAGATTGAGCCGCTGCTGTGACCCCGCTGTACGAGCCGCCGGTCGGCGTAAAGGTGCCGGCGCCGGCTACGCTCTGCTCCTGCTGCGACTGTTCGCTCTGAGCCCTGAGTGGCGCCGTGGCTGGACCGCCGCCGAACAGGCTGGCGCTGAAGAATGCTGCCTGAGCGATTTCATTTGACGGTGTCTCCGCGACCCCGCTCGAGAGCGCCGCGGTCCAGAAAACCTCGGGGTTAATCGTGTTCTCCTCCATAGCACGGTCCACTTGCTCCAGCTGCGCCTTTGATATTTGTTGCTGCAGCTGATGGGGAGGTTGTTGTAGCTGTTGTTGTTGGCCCTGCTGCTCGCCCGTGCGCGCGCCGATCGTTCCAGGTCGCTCGAAGTTGGTGTCCTCCCAGCGGGGCTGCTTCGGCTTGTTGAGGTGCTCCCTACCGACTAACGCCCGCCAGCGCTCCTGGGCGAGCGTGTTGCGCACGGAGCTCGGCAGGTGCTGGAAGCTCGCCGGCGCGGCCTTGTTCATCTCCTCGACGTCGAGCCGCTCGGCCTCCCGGGGATCGTTCCGCAGCCGCGCGATCTCGGTTTTTCGGTGCCGCTCAGCCTTGAGCATCAGCTTGCGAAGGGGTATCCACACGGCGCTGTGCTGGGTCAGGTTCGCGTGCTCGAAAGCCGGCTCCGGATTGCTGAACATCGTGTTGAGCGCCATCCAGCCCCGCTCGGCCGACGACGTCCACGGCCGCTGGCATATCTCGAGCAAGAGGTAGGCGACCGCGTGCCACTGCGAGTACGTCTGGAAGTGCCATCGCCACTGCCGACACCTCTGCTCGGCGTTCACGATCTGGACGTACTCGACGACCTCGACGGAAGAGAGGAATAGACGGTCCCGGATCTTTTGGGATAGCTCCGGCCCGTCGCGTTCCAGTATCGCGGGGTGGTAGATGATCAAGCTCAGCTTGGCCATGATGACGCGAGCTATTATCGACGCGACCCAGTGAAGTGGGTTGCTGTCCTTGTTTATGGTCCCCTTGAGGTATTTCTCTTCGATGCGGCCATAAGCCTCGACGATCCAGTCCTCTCTCTCTTGGCCCGTGGGATGCAAGTCATGAGGGTTAGGAGATATCGCACTAGCGGCCGTGTACATCTTCCTGGCAAGGTCACAGACCTCGAACCGCACAAGACTGAATGACATGTCGGTAACACCTTGGCGCTCTTGCGGGAAATCGGCCATGTCCGGACTGAGATCACTGTCATTGACATTCAGCGGCAGTCGCGTGTCGTGGGCTCCCTCGACGATGGTCAGTTCCGTGCCTTGATCCTCGGCCGACCGGAGGTCGAGGAGACAGAGGCTCCACCAGAGCCGGCGTCGCATCTCCACGTCGAAGGGCTTCAGTTCCGCGAAACGCGTTCCTTCGCGGTGCAGGCCCAGCGATTGGGCAATGCGGATTGCGAGACCGGTGAGCGTCCAGGAAAATCGCGTATTGTCATATCGCAGGACGAGGAAGAGGAAGAGGGTGAATGCTTGCACGACCACCAGCTCCGAAGTAGTAAGGAAGTCAGCCTTTGCGAAGGCTTGCTCGGTAGCGAAGCGGTACTTGTTTACTAAAGTCGCCTTCTCCACCCCGAAATTTAACCTGACCTACAGGACCTCCCAGTTAGCGGATGTTCGGAGCGGAGGATGCACCGGTAAAGGTTAAATACCTCGTCCTCTTCCATGGAAGTAATGGAACCGAAACAAATAGCAAACATCAAGGCCTCCAAACCCGGCGAGAGGTTGTTCATGCTGTTCCGGCAGTCCCGAATGATCTTGTTCATGGTCGGCACATGCAGAATCTTTACCAGCGGGTCGACATTCTCGACGTAGACTTGCCAAATGAAAGGGATCTGCGATGGCAAGGGACGTAATTTCGAGAGGTCGACTTCCGACGATTTGTAGCCCAGCACGAATCCATGGTGGTCGCCGTTATCCGCGTACGAATGGTACACTGTGCCGCTGGGCGAGCTGCCATCCTCCGAGTCCTCGCTCCCTTCGTCCGTCAGTTTCTGAGTTTCGGCTCGGAGCTCGTTTATCTGCAGCCTCTGCTTAGTAGACGTCACACCACCAAAATGTCGAGTTCAGCCATGGCCGGCAACGTACTTCGTCATTCAATTTGGTCCATAGCGCGTTACTGATGTATCGCGTCTTGCCGCTCTCATTCAGAACCAATCGGCCCAGCTCTCTCTGCACCTCTCCCGTCGCACCCCGTAAGAGAGGGGCCGCGGTCGGGTCGCCCGGGGGTGTAGGTTTGCCCATCCTTGCCGTATCGCTGGGCGAGCCGCCGCCCGGCATGTTCCCGCTAAATGCACTCGCAGCCGGCCTCCTCCTGTCTCTCTCCATCGTATTGCCTCCCGGGACGGTGCCCCCGTCGGTCGCGGCCTCGGGCGAGGTACCGCCACTGCTCGACGGATGCCTCGACGTCTCGAACTCGATCTGCCCGCTGAGGTCCTCGACGATGCCCTCAAGCTTCCGCAGCCGCTTCAGCAGCTCGATCTCGCGCTCGCTCGTCTGCTTCGGCGGGGCATCGGGGTCCCGGACGCGCGGCCGCCGCGGTGCCCGCCCGGGCGCCGGGAACACGCATTGGATGTGCGCCTTGCGGCAATTGCCGCATGGCATGAACTTGTCGCATCGCACCTTGCGGCGGCGGCACGTGACGCATGATCGTGGGTTGAGCGCCGCCGAAGGTGTCGTGTTCGGGTCGAGCGTGACGGAACCCCCCGGCGAGAATGGAGCGGCAGCGGCGTTGGGGGCAGTGGCGGTCTGCGCCGAGGTTGTTATCGCCGTCTGCTCTTGCGGCGCCGACGTAGCTGGGGAGTTGACAGGATTTGCGCTTGGCATCAGCAGGCCGGCAGAGATTTCCATTGGGATCGTCGTGTTGACGTGCGTGGCAGGAGTCGTCATTGCCGGGAGGCCCAGAGACTGACAGCCGCACGTTTCTTCCTTTCAAATTCTAGGCTCGTCGAGGTCTGCGGATGTTTAAGACGTCAACTTGGTTGGTATGGCAAGGCATGTAAGGGGTCAAGCCTCGTAAACAGGTCGAAGCTCAGCCCTACGAAACACATAGGTCCGCGGCTTTTACATCAGCGAAGGCAATGCTGGTGCTGAGTTACGGTAGAGCTCAAGGGCAGGCGGGAGGGTTCTGCTTGGCGCATTACTGACTAATGGTGTTAGATCCATACCGCAAGCTCACAGCTAACTTACAATGGACTAGGAAGACTATTCGTGGGGCCCATGAATGCGGGAATTGTTGTTGACTCATGGCTATCAGTCTTGTCCTTCTACATAGTGGAGTTACGTATGGCTACTACATCTTGAACAGGGATATCCATGTGCGGTAACCCTCCCCTCTACCGCCCCAGTTAGGTTGACCCCGTCAAATCGTTATTTTACCACGTCAAACGCTCTTTGGCAACCCCCACCGCTTAGCACCCTTCGCCCCACCCAAACTCTGTGGGCAGCCCGGTCAACCTCGGTTCTTCTACCATAACACCACAGGTAATTTTCTAGGGACATCTGATCGTCGGTAGGGTTGCCAAAGAACGATTTGACGCGAGCAATCTAGCGGGGGCGCCCTCACCTACGGCACTTGCCTTGCACGGAACGATGGGCTCAGTCTTCGATGTTACATTGGCAACGAATCCTAGGAAGAACCAAGTGCTCTACATTAGGCTCTTGGCGCCTAAGCTTAGCATTATGGGCCGGCTGGTGCTGGTGGATCGCCCTTAACTCCGGCCACTTCCGAACGATGGACCTGACGATGCTGCCGTGCCTGGTATTCTTTCACAGTGCACTGTATTAGTTCCCGCAATACACTTCACTTTGTTCCTCGCGAGTCTTTCTCCCTAGAGACTAAATTCATCCATATTAGATTTTGGCAAAGATCGGGTACTCGAACATTCGTTAGTCTAAGAGTTATATTGGGATATATTAATTCCTACACTCTCGACTACACAACATAGGGCACGCGGCGTATCGACCTATGACGAGGGGATAATTGCGAGTGACGCATTTACCAAAGTCCAGATGAGGCGAAATGACCGTCCGTCTTCCATATATTGTTTCTTAACTCCAAAGAGCCGTAGAATTTGTCCCGAAGAACACTATACTGGCTCTATTCAATCTATTCTTGACCGCCGGCTCCCTGAACATGTTGTGAAACCGAGTTCAGCATTGAGTATTTGGATACTTCTCTTCCTTGGTATATTGTCTTGCGCTCTAAAGAGCGCAACCGGGACAGCTCGGAGAGTGACTCTACAGAGCTTTTGGATGTGATTAATCATGGGTTCGACTCAAATTGCGACATTGGGTGGAGGGTCGACGCATGAGCTGATGATGACCAATAAAACCGCTCCATTGCAACCTATATGCTGAAATTAAAATGATTTGTCAGCGGGAAACTTACTAAGACCCTCCTGTTGCATGTTCGGTGTTCAGTTCTATATGTCGGTGCCACCGTTCCGGAAATTATCGACTGTGTTGAGTAATCATATACAAACATGGTGACTACCTCCTGTTTTCCCTAAGCTTCAACGTAGACGTCTAGACAGCTCTCATAGGTCTGGCTACTCCTTGGTACGTACCTGCGACAACTGGAGTCAGCATTGCATGTGCTAGGCTTCTTCTTGTGTCCAGAGAACTGCCGAGTGGGGTTGAGGAAGTTATGTGTCTGGAACACAGCCGCGTACTGGGGATGCCTTCGTCTTGCAAATAAGTGGGAAAGGGGAAGCGGGGGGAGATATCAGCATATTGCTTACCAGTACCATTGCAACACACACTTTCCCGGCGTATCGCAGGTCGCGCCCAAGGTATTGGGAATGGTAATGTTGAATTTAACTGTCATCGGTTAGGGTATCGGAAGGGCTATCAGCTTGGAATGAAGAGTGCATACTATCATCTCGATCCGGGCCAGTGTTGTAGCCTGGGTACTCATCCCACGTACGGAGAGGCTCTATTATCTTGTTGGTAGCGATATCGACGATAGAGACATTCTGTTCGCAAGATTAGCTACTAGAGCCGGAGCTTTGATACGGGGTACAACTCACCGCATAGCCAGGCCGGTGCGATGCAACCATGTCGATCTTGAAGTCGAGGATGTCGCCCGCCTTGACAACCTTGACATTGTCATCGTTGTCCTCGTACTGGTAACCGCGGCAGAAGTATGCGTCGCAGTTATAGTCCGCATCAGCGGCGTCCATGGCGTTCTCGATGGGGCCGGTACGGTCTGGGATTATATGGTAAGCCGTTTGCCTTAATGCAGCTGGTGACGTGCTTTACCTCTAGCCAGGACTTTGGCGACCGCGGCTCCGCACAGCTCTTTGTGAACTGGGCCGGCTTGACGAGGCACAGGCTCCTTCATGACAGCGTGCGACCAAACTCCCGCCACGGAGCCCAAGGCCATCAATCTAGTGAGTGTCGATAACATATCAGCTTCCGGGGAAATAGGGTTTGATGCCTTTGACGTAACTGTAGGGGGGAGTTGAAAGACACGGCGACGAACAGTCTTCCCATCGTAACGCCGCGATCATATCTTTCTTTAAATACTTTACTGTCCCCCCTTGAAATATTTGATAAACCCAGTAGATTAGACTAGCGGTTCCGGAATTGAGCATTTCCTATTGGCAGTCAGGGGCGACGCCCAGTTGCGGAGTGAAGCTAATTTCTCCACCAACGATATGCTGGCATTTTATGTTGACACGAGACAAGGTATATGCGGTATAAGCTGCCTGTCCCATCAGATCCCATTTTGGGCACTAAGACGGTTCTCTACATCCGTCTATAAAAAAAACCTCAAAATGGAAGAAGATCAGCATTTAGCAAGGCTTGCGTTTCCCGCTGTGGGCCTTCCGCATCTCGCTTGTGATACCTATTAACGCGACCGAGAGGTAGCGAATCCAGAACGGGCCGTATGCGTTGGAAACTACGGTCATGGCAAGTAAACGGCCTTATCGCCAGTTATAATGTCGCGAGAAACTAGATTCCCTCATCGATAAGTTGCTCATGGCTATGTGATACGATTGATCCCAACACGGTCACAAGACCCGGATTTAATGGGATCAGCATGAACCCCTTTTTGGCAGCATCACTTTTCCCTTAAGCATCCTCGGATACAAAGTGCCAGGTGCATCGATTGTCTCGATCAGCGCAGCGACGGGATGGCTATCTGCTCGCTGGCCAGGCGTGATTGAGCGTACTTGAATGCCCTCTGAACCGAGTCGCTCGGGATACCGGTTGAGGAAGCAACGGCGGGAGTTGCATCTGGAGAATACAGCGTTTCAAGCGTCGTCCCTGTGAATATGTCGAGGGAGAGCAGCCAGGATGGTAAGCTCGTTGTCGGATCATCGAACGGAGTGATTGGAGAGCCCCAGCGAAAACTCGCGTGCCTTCAGGGACCAACTGGTAGGCTTCTGCTCTTCCGAGGTGGGGGATTTGAAGAGCCGGGCCATCCGTTGTGGGGTTGTTGGCGGTATAGAAACCACCCACACGGTTGGCAGAGGCCTGGAAATTGATCCTATTAAACAGCTAGCGAATGTACTGCTTCGAGGGTACTACGCGAGTGCTCCTTGCTCCTTTGGAGCTGAAGCTTGTCACTTCGTCTTCAGGACTGACAACTTCGCGCCATATCTGAAAGCTAGACGCAGGAGGTGCTCGTAATTGTTGGTTCCCGGTAATATTTGCAAGCCGAATCCGGTATCCAACAAAGCGGTTAAAGAACTTATGTCTCTCTTTGTCCGAGTCCCTAGAGAAGAGCTCAAACAGCAGCTCAACCGGACGGCCCAAAAAGTGCCAGGACCATTCCAGTTCTTCACAGGCATTTTCGACATGTTTCGAACATTGAGCAACCTTCTTCCATATTCGAACGCAAGCCAGTCAAGCTCTTGGCCAACTACTTTGTCGGGTATCTTGCCTAGTTTGTTGTCGCTGCTGTTGAGACGTTGCGACCGTAAACAGCCTCGTAAAAAGCTCATTATGATAGTCGCCCCAAGCTGAGCTATGGCTATGTATGCGTTCATGCCCGGTAAACCGACAAACTGCGCAACATAGCCTGCTAATGCGACAATTATTGCAGCCCATGTGTAAAAGTGCCATTTTGCGTTCGGGTCCTTTCTAGATATAAGTTATTCAGTCAAGTCTTTCTTGGGATCCTCGACATAGGCGTACGCGTCAAAGGTCTGGTCGCCAGTGAGTTGATTGCCTGGCTGCAACCAAATAGCTGGGTGTGGTTTGTGTCGATAATGTCTCCTTTGCCCTTGCGAATTTTTCGCCTGTAAGCCGTTTCACGAGTACTTTGTCCAATGAGTGCTGCGCACCAAGACATGCCAACACACATGAGACTTGTGCCTATTATGAAGATAATTGCACTTTTGTTCCTTGAAATTGCTTGCTGAATGTCCACAATACTTTCTGGTTGGCCGTCTTTGGTCCACTGAAATTTCCACTCGAGCACAACTGCCATAGCGAGGATACCTGCTTGGAGCGATAATTCTAACAGAGCCACACCAATGAAGAACCCTGTATGGGGCTTTGTTATCCCAACGTTGATGGATACATTTGGGTTCTGGACAACTGCCTCAGCCTGGTGACGTTGTTTACGTTGTGGCATTGACGATCCCGAGATGTCCTCCCCCCCCCGATGTTCTCTCCGTCCACGTCTTTCCGCTTGGCTCTAAGGAGATTGTGAGCTAACAAGTTATAGCGAAGTTTCCCTCGGAGACGGGCTCTCATCGTTGACACAAGTTGTCCAAAGGACAATGTCTTTGAGGTCACCTGCCAATCGGCATCTTCATATTCTGGTGAGATCCGCAGCTAGTCACGGAAAAGACGAAGCCTCGTTTCAGCAGAATAAGTGTTCGGTTCACCGTCAGCATAGTGGATTATTTCTAGTATCTCCGGCCTGCTAAGGACTCGTGTGACGCCGCCTTTCCCGAAAAGCTCACAGACATCATGGCTCGTCGAGGTGCGGAGCTCCGCCTCAATGGCTCCCTCACCCTCTTGGGCTCTGCCGATGAATGCGCGCAGTGGCGAGTCGCCGCAGGCGCGGACCACGCTGAGATACTGCTTCGTCATCGCTTCGCCAAAGAGTACGAGAAGAGGTGTCAAATCAGCCGCGAGGTGGTTCGAGAAATCATCCAGCTCGCTGGCTGTCACCCCAACTGCCAGTAAGAAGCTAGTAGAGGAAGCCGTCGTGTGGTCATGGCTCAAGGTAATGCTTCGAGCCGCGGGAACAATGTGACTTGCTACGCTCGACAGATGCCTGTATGCATACCAGGGGTGACGCTGGTTCCCCCGCGTGGCAAGGAGTGGCCCTGTTTAAGCACCCACAGGTCGCATCATCGGCTTCTTATTGCTGTGATTCGTCAGAAATCGTCGGCATGGCCCAGCCAGTTCAACTGGGTTGACACTCTCAAGATGGGGACATAAGACTTGATAGCGTCAATTGGTGTGTGTTGTGGCTCTGGGCACTACCAAACTTTTGGCCCACTACCTTTGACTCTTCCCGCTGGAAGACTCAACATGGAGCTAAGCTAGAATCAGCAGAGTCAGCTCTCTATTGTAACCGCATGCAAGCTGGGCAAAGCCGGCTATGCATGCATGTCTTGTTGTCCCAAACTTGCCAAACCTTCCCCGCAAGCGCATTCTACCTCGCGCCCTGGCTCTAACGGCCCAGTTAGGTTTGTCAAATATAGGGGATACCAGTTGTGTTGTTCTATTAGGCCAATTACGTATTCTCTCGCACGCGTATTACTTTATTATGGCGTAACATCGCTCGCGAAACGGGAAGGCACTGCCTATGATGGCAATAGGCTCGCTGTTCGTTGGAGCCATTGCCTTGTTGAGCTCGTGGATGCCGATCGAAGTTTCGGAACCTGCCAAAGTGATTCAAAGGAGGATAATATGAGTGAAGAAAAAGCAACTTCAATGCAGAGGTGTAGAGTGTGTGTCTTGATGCGTGTGGATGTACTATTAATGACCGTCTCGAGTTAAGTTAGCCCCCCGGTCAACGCACCACCCCCTCAACGCCCCACATTTCCCCATATAAAATCTACAAACCCACCTATTTATAACTAATTAACAAAAATAGATAGTATAAAAGGGAAAGCATTTATATCATTAAATAAATATAAATAAAGGGTATAAAAAGTTTTAAGAAAAAATACTTACGATAAAATAATAAAATAAATTAAAATATGTTAAGAAAATTTTTGAAATAGATATAATAAAATAAAATTATAATAACATTTTAATTAATAATATTTTAAGCTTTAAAATGTATATATATTAATAATTAAACGTAATTAAATATATAATTACTATTAGTTATTAAATAAATCTTATATTAATTAATTTACAAATTTAATTTTAAAGTATTTTAAAATTATCAGTAAAAAAATAATTATATAATTTTTAAGTAATGAAAAGTAAGGTTATAGAAAATAATTGAAAAAAGTATATTAATGGTTCCAATAAATATAATTGTATATTTATTAAAGCTTTTTTCTTTTGCTTTTTCTGCTAATAGGGGGTATAAAATTTTAATATATATTCTAATTTTTATATATTATATAATTATTAAATAATAAATAGAAATCTTATGTATACGTATATAATTTTTTAATTATATTTATGCTAAACTTTAACTTTAAAAGTAATATATTATATCAGGTTTTAATAGTTATTATAATTAGTTTTCTTAAAAAATTAAAAGTTAAAAAGGTATATTTTCTAAGAACTTAACGAAGGTATAATACATAACTTATATATTTTAAATTCTTAACTTATATTAAATAAAAGTAAAGTACCTAATATTTATAATACGTATAACTTTATAGCTTTTTAAATTTAATATAATATATATTATAAGTTAAAATAACCATACATAAGTCTTATATAATAACAAAAAATAACTATATCCTTGATAAGTATATATAATTTAATTATATAGATTTCGAATAACGATAAAATTAAAAAACAAATAAATAAATACGCATTTAAATTATTAATAACTATTTTATTTATTATTTTTATAATACACCTTTTTATTAACCTTTTATATATTCAAATAAATATATTTATTATATAATAATATTTTATACTATATTATTATATACTTTATTTTCTAAAACAGATAGGATATATATATTTATAATTGTCTTATATTATTTTTTAACTTTATAATTATATATATAAGCAACTTGTTAAAATTATACATTAAATATATTACTTAATATTTAAATTAAACCTTTATATAAAATATTTGAAATTTTTTAAATATAAAGTAAACAAATCTATATAAAAATTTGAAATATTTATATATTATTCTTTAAAAGCGAAATATTAATATACTGGTTATTATTTGTTACTATCTATTTTTGTTAATTAATTATAAGTATATAACCTTTGTAGAAAATGTGGGGCGTTGAGGGGGTGGTGCGTTGACCGGGGGGCTAACTTAACAGCGGGAACAAGTACGGGCGTACGCGAAGTGCACTTTGCTGATTCCCTCGATCCATTGCCACACGCATTCTTTTCGAACGGCTGGCGTTGACCACCGGATTACCATCACGGAGCAGCATCGTGAGGACTAACGTAACGAAGAAAGCGTAACTAACCAGGAGCTTCCGCGTCTGTTGCAACTCCGACGTTGCGGGTTCAAGCAGAACGCTACGTCCGACTGTGTTGAAGGTCGCCATTGGATCTCGGAGTTGATTATGCAAAACGCCGGAGGAGGCACCAAATAGCGGACTGACTATGTAATCCCGATCCGAGACAAGTTCTCGGGCTCAGCCGGGACGGCGGACACAGGTGCGGCTTTCCTTACCAATGATAAGCCTGGCAAGGTGGGACAAGTCGTTGGAATTAGCTTTAGCGACATTGCCGGGCCGTAGCGCTAACGCCGAGATAGGCTAGACATCACATCAGTGCACTTCTAAACTGATATTCGGATAAAGGGACGTTCTTCTAACGAATAGATCTGATAGACGGGCCACGTCACACTTCCAGCCCCCAGTACTGAGTTGCCCAAAAAGATTCACGCTGAAGAACAGCTTTTTCGCCATTTGGACACCAATTACAATTCCATGTACCTGCATGAACTGTTCAATCTTGACCAATGAATTTGTACGGATTAACCAGTTCACGCCAGAATGAAACCAAACACTCCGAATGCAGCCGCCAAAGCATGCCACGCCCCCAACGACCAGTCGCTGGGCGGCACTCTTATCGTCTTCTGCTGGGCAGTTTGCTGGCGGGTATAAGCTCTTGCACTGGGTGGCAAGCACGGAGGCAGATATGCTTGCGACAACGGCAGAGTCGATCTTCACCCGACAAGGATCTGGGGTGGGTGTGAGGGTGGGGGGTGCCACCACTGCACACGTCTCACCACCAGACCAGTCCACCCAGTAGGGGACCTCCATGGTTTTATCGGTAACGTTGATAGCAACCCCTAGTTCCTCGGGGCAGGGCTTGTTGGTTGTCGCAGCAACGAGGTCCACCTCCTGCCCGGAATTCTCTGTGGTGAAGAGATTGGACCAACTTGAGGAGTTGCTGATCATACGACGGTGATTAGATTGGACAAAGGGGTCCGAAAGCCATCCCTCGTCGCAACTTTGCCAGGACACGGTCCAGGTCAGCCACCAACGACCCTCGGTATTGAACTCATCGAAGTAATGGTATACAAAGTAGGGGTCGTGGCTGGACCAGTTCGTCCAGCTCAGGTCATGGTGGAAGCTAACGCTGTCGTTCCAACTGCTGTCATCCCAGTTCCGTATCTTGTAGGAAATATAAGGGTTGAGAAATCGCGCGAGCTCGGCATTCTGAAAAGCGAAGACGACGGGCATGTCCGGCGTGGGCGCATATGTGTCGTTGCGCGGGAAAACCAGGTCCACTTCCAGCACGCCGGCGGCGTCGATGATGGGTCCCATGCAAGCCACGAGGAACCAACTCGCCCGGGCGAGGAGGTGCATGCTGACGCCAAGCAAGAGCCGAAAAGGGTGATGGATAAAGGGCGATGGCGATATGGCGCGGAGGTTGCTTAGGGAATGTTGGGGAACAACAGCGCGAAAGAAAGAAAAGGTACGAAAAGGGATTTTTTAAATAAAAGCTTACCTTGTTGACTAGACCCCATTTTCGAGGTTGGGGCCGCGTCTTAGGTGCAGCCGTAATTATACCTTCGTAGGGATTATTGCAACCAGTAGCATACAGGTTAAATATATATAGACGTTATCTCTTAATTAGGTAATGTAATGGATAAATCACGAACGGTCTATGTTTGGTGGAGGGGGAACTTGAAGTCTTGCGCGCTGCGCCGTCACACAACATGTGTTTGCTTCTTTGCTCTTTCTCTTCCTAAGACTGCTCTTTTATAATTTGGGGGTTGGAATTTGGAAACTCTATGCCCACGAACTCTTACGAACCATTTGGGTTGGTATTTCTGACAATATTCTGGGTACTAGTGGATAAAGCAGGGATTTATGTGCGACGGTAAAAGACAACCCTACTATTCACTTTTTTTTTACCCTGCCCATAGGCTTTAAAGAGAAGCCTCTATACCAACTAACAGTGATATCTGCCCATGTTTAACACGAGATGTTTACGTTTTGGGACCATTTGCAGGAACGGATATGTGCTTTAATTGTATGCAACCTTGGGGACTGTTTGGTTAAATTCTCCCGACTCTCCCTATCTGCTATGTCTAAGTAATTTGGCGGCCCAAGGTTTGTTCGTTCCCCAGCGCCCTACTCAGAGTCTAATAGGAGAGAGAAATTGAATATGTCAATCTGTCTCGTACGCTCGGAGCTTGCAGTCGCGGTTGTAATTACACGTGCAGATTGCATTGACTCGCCAAAGTAGAACACGGGTTTCACGTTTCAGAATCTCAAAGGATCAGGGCTCGGCTCGGAGTTCCAAGTTATTCAAACTGCCAGTTCCGAATTTCGGGGACGTGCCATGATCCGCGCCGAGATTGCGTCCCAGATGCCCCACTTGGTGCGGACGGAGTGGGCTCCGATCGGGAGAGGACGGCAAAGGTCCTGGCCCGCGAAACGTTGCGGCCAGCTAAAGTTCCCCGCCTAAGTAGACCTAGCAAAGGCAAGCTTCTACATCCGCATCCGAATGCCGGGCCCTCCGCGTGATTTTAAAGCGTTGCAGAGAAGCATTGCTGGTTTTGAGGCCGGAGGTCGTCGGTTCGATCGGCACCGAAGGGCCCTTCCCGAGCATTGGCAGAGTGGGCCCCGCCAACGAATCTCGCTGACTACAGGTGCGACACATGATAATGTACCTACTGTAAAAAGCCGTTTTGAGGGAAAGCCAATCAAGCGGCCTCCCATTTCCCATCCGCTCTTCACACTCTTCCCTCTCCTGTCTCTCTCAGAACACAACAACCTTCAACCAAGAAATTCGACCACCGAATCATATCGCAATAACCCAAGGATTAATAGCACTCACAAACAAATCGCTATCAACAAGCCAAATCTAAGTCTCGGGGCTGCTTAATTGTCACACTTACTAGGGAGCAGCTGCACAGCTCTTAAGGTTATATTAATTAATAACTAGGAAGCTAGAAACTGGTGATCCCAGTGGCCGCGGGTGATCCATTGATATAGGGCTCTTGGGCTCCGATATTGCTGCCTAACAGAAAAGGGGGGGCCCCTTTTTGCGACATTAATCCTGCAACAATGGCATCGAGTAGCTGATACGCTCTTTCCATCCTGGAAGGAGATACACCTTCTTTGCAATTGTACATGACGTCTCAGTACGTCATGGAGATAGACCTATAAACAAGACGGACGAGACCGTCTAGTGATAGCTTCTAGATATTCAATCAATCAATTCGGGATTTGCTCTAACAGTAGCTGACCGCTTCTTCCCACCACCGCAGTGGCTACCCTCCACAGGGTTACGCTCCTCAGCCGGGTTATCCCCCTCAAGGCCCTCCAGGTGCTCCAGGCAACTACCCCCTTCCCTAGGGCTACCCTACCCGCCGCCCCAGCAGATGAACTACCAGCAAAGCCCCCACAAGGAGGGAGAAGAGCCACAGCTGCTTGTACACTTGGTAAGCTCAGACCCCGTCCTCTGCCCAGGCCAGGATATGGCCAATCACGATGTGCAACTAGCATTGCCGCCATGTGTTGCTGCTGGCTTTACGGTGAGGCTTGCGAGTACTGCCTAGAGTGCTTGGGTTGCTACTCCTAAGCAAACGACGACAACCGACCTGGCTTAATGCGCCCATAAGGACCCAAAAAAAGACGGCGATTTGTGAGCGGGGGCTCCGAGCCCTGGTTTTGGAAAGGGCGATGGACACTCAGCCCCAGAAGGAAAGAGTGGCGGTGTCCGACAATGCCATGCCCGCGAGGATCATTTTTCGGCTACTATACCGTCGACCCCGACGAGTTTTGTTTTTAGCGTTCTCGATGCTAGATATAGCTGCCCGCTTTTAATACCTACGGCGTTCTTTACTCTACTAAAACCACCTCTTCTTACCCAACTAGCTCCCCAAGCACCCAAGCCCGTACCTGTATAATAGGCTAGTCAAGTGGTTCTTTAGTAAGCTACATATTTTCGCTAGGCTGTACAATCTTAGCAGGCGCTTCTGTTGTTGGCACTCGCGTAGCATAGTTTCCTTTAGACTAGTTTTAGAACGTTTATAAAAAGAGCCTGGAATAACGCGGGGAAGTCGGGGTTAGCTTGGAGCTTGGCGTTCGGCGCTTGGTTAAAGAGCCGAGTGGACAACGTCTCTTGGAGTCAGGGTTAATCACAAGGTATCTCAAGAACCTTGGTCTTCAAGAAGTTACACTAGTACTTACCCAGAAAAATTGCCGTCTCCAATAACATTGCTAGCAGCATTCTAGAAAAGGCCGCCGGTGAATCAAAGAAGGCTTCACCGGCAAGTTTTGGGGTATAGAAAGCCCTCAAGGGTCAATCAAATCAAGGCAAACTCAAAACTTAAACAAAACCAGCCAGTTATCATCCCCTTCTTTCCATAGTTCCTATCCTGTGAGCTATCTTGCCAAACAGAACTTATTGGATTTATTGCTTCTGAGGGAATTTGAACTTTTGCCTCCCGTACCATCTTTTGCTCCCCAACTGTTATCTTGGATCTGTAGAGTTAGGGTTGGCATACGGTGCTGTATGGCTGGCTGTAGACAGTATTAGAGCGACTGGTGGTCCCGTTCCTAGTACGCGAAGAGCCATGGATGGGATAGGACAAAAACACAAAGAGCGAAAGAATGAGTGAACGAATGAATGTTAAGATCTGTTCGCTTTTAGTCAGACGTTCCCCCTGAGGCCTGATTCCGAGTTTCAATGATTGCTCTACTGAAAGCTTCATTGCAGATAGCTAGTATCTACCCATGCACTCTTAGAATGTTAACCAACTGCCCCTTCTGCATTGTCGCTCCCGCCTCTGTCTGGTGTCTCACTCTAATTTTAGCTCAGCTCCCCTTCCCCAAGTTTTCATCCCCGTCGTCGTCCGCAGTGGTGGCGGCATTGCCGTCGGACACTCCCGCACTCGATTAACACAGTCAGAACAATCTATGTCCATGCCGCCGCACCGCCCCCGCCGCCGCTCTGCAGATAATCAGCCGCCACTGCCAACCTATGCCACGAGGTAAGATGGCGGTGGCGACATGAGCTACCGCCGACTGCACTTGTGGCCAAGCACTGTCAATGGGAAATTGCTTGGTTCGAATAACCATCCATCGAGGATTTGGACGGCTCGTTTGATTAGAACTAGGCTCGCCTAGGTGACATAAGTGGCTACCAATGGTCCATCCAAGCAATATTCCTAGGTAAGCTACTACATTACGCTGCCCTTGTATATGCATGATAGTCATAAGTAAATGATCCTCTCCCAGTTCTCTTCCCTGAGCAACGATCACATGATATGACCTAGTTCGGTAAGCGCGAAGGTTATCGAAGGGACGTCAGCCGCTCGGAATCCGGAACGCTTGATTGGCTCATACGTCTCAATGATCGGTCTGTCTAGCCCATCCATGTAATACTCTATGCATGTAGGGTTAAGCATTTCATAATCCTGGTTTAAGAATCCACACCTCTCCGTCGACTTGCCTAACTCCGTCCCCCTTTCTGTGTAAGGTTCTCGGCCCGGCCCGCCCAACTTGCATAAACCCCGTGTTGGGGCAGGGTAGCTCGGACTTTGACAGATACGATTGGTTGATCACTGAGAGTATCTTCATGCACGGCGATTGAAGCCATACTTACGATTAACATTAGTACATAATATCTCGGAATTGAAGTGCTGTGATTGGCGTCAATCCGGGCAATCTAGGGAGGATGTGTTAGGCTTATTAGGTCCGCTGGGTGTTCGATCCTTGGTCGCCCCGACGGTGGAACCCAGAACGCCCAGTTCGGAGGAACTCAATATTCACCGCTATTCAACCCGTCAGCCTTTCCTAACGGATCGATGGCTCGCATGCAGCGACCGTGTGATCTGGTGCCGCGTGCGCAACCCGCGTCAAATTCCGACTCCTGGAATACCAATGGCTATGGCCGTCTCGGGCCCCTATTTCCGAACATCTCTCCGCAAGGCTTTTATCCTCCCTTAGATATTTGGTGACGTACGGAAAGTAGTCGGCGTCTTTTGAGATACAGACATGACTGTTCACATCTTTTATCCATCGCTGCCAATAGCCGTTGATGTCCATCATGTCGCTGAAGAGTTCTTTGTCGCAGGTCTTCCCGCCCAAAGCTTACTTACAGAGAAGAACCTGCCGGACCCTCTCTGGGAGAATCAATATAGTGACGGGCGGGAATAAGGGTGTTGGTAAGTAGCATTTCATGTCGAGCCTCTCCCCTCGAGTCCTCCGAATCTCTTCTACCCACTTGCCACTCAACCAGGCTGATCTTAAAGCTGTTACGAAACAGGGGAGGAACTTTGGCGAATCACCTACTCCAAAAATGCCAAAATCTACTTGCTGGCTGGCTCGGCCAAGAAGGTAAGTCAAGCAATCGCTGAGATCAAGAAGCTGTGTCATCTTCTAAGGGAACCATGGCCTCCCTACATTGGACCTTGCTGATTTGAGCTCAATTATGGGCGGTGTTGAGGGCTTTCTCACCACGAAACACACTCCATGTGCAATTCAACAACGCGCCCGTCATGTCGTCGATAAGAAGCCGGCAAGCCCAGACTGTCATGGAGTTGAACAAGATCTTCATCGAGGTTTGTTTCCTTGGTCGCGTCTCCGCCATATTATAAACAGTTGGTCAGGTACCGGCCTGGGCGAACGGGCAGCTCTTGCGAGAGTTTGACCTTCGGCTAATTAACATTACGAAGCCGTGGGATGAGGAAATACATACTAACATCTTTGTACGTAATCTATGATGTAGATTACAGCCCGACAGCGATGACCGGGAATCTGTGATGGCTACACCTTGGTGGAGGTTTCGTTCTCAGGAGAGAATTCTACAGATATAGACACAGGATCGTGTAGAGAGCGGTGACAGTCATGACAGCTCCAGAACTAATAAATGAAAGCATTGGTTGCATCTATCAAGGGAGAGATCGTCTCCCTTAACTACATGGCGTTTACCGGCACCTGCCTCCCTTGATCCTTCTTACCCTCTCTCGTATTTCATATTCGTTGTGTTCGGTACAACTGCGTAGCTCCTGCTAAGGATCCAATCTAGCTCTATATATGTCTCCGTGTTTTTGCGATATTCATCTTCAGGGTTCAACTAACAGTATAGAAATTGCGTGAGATGTATAGAACGTAAACACCAGTTGTCCCGTTGGGCAGCCTCCTTGTCCGCGCTTAGTGGGTGTGAGTTGGCCGCGTCGGAGAAGGATTAATGGACCCCCGTGCGTCATTGATCAGCGTGATACGACACCGGAATAACCGCTAAACTGTGACAAATACTAAGTAACGTACGTCACGCTTAGCTGGATGAAGTTAACCAAAATACGCTGGGCGGACTGCTGATGGTCTGGCACAAGCACAATGAAACCTTGGGTTGATGTCAACTCCGAAATCCGCGCAATTCTTGTCTCTTCCCGTAATACGAACCTTCCCGCAATTGGCCCGCTCGGAAACCATGGACTTTGATTGGCTGATATATATGCCTTGACCCACTCGCAGGGGGGGAAGAACAGGGGAGGCTCACCTCCTTTTCTTCATTTCGGACGCTATGTGACAATATACCCCTTTCAATCGGGAAATGCCAACTCTCCGACGCCAAAATCTACGGCTTAAATATGTCTGCCTACCCATCATCTCGGACACTATCAATCTCTCGATTGGCATAAACCTTCACTTGACAGACTTCTCCCTTAGGACCTTAACCTCTCAAAATGGCTACTAAAGGCGTAACGTTCAACCCTGCCACCGACATCCCCTCCTTAGAGGGTAAAGTCATTCTCATCACCGGCGCCAACAGCGGGCTGGGGAAGCAATCCGCGCTGGAGCTAGCCAAGCACAACCCAGCGCAGATCTGGATGGCCGCTCGTAGTCTCGAGAAAGGCAACGAAGCAGTAGCCGATGTCAAAAGGAAGGTACCGGACGCGGCCATCACGTTTCTGGAGCTAGACTTGAGCTCCTTCGCATCGATCAAGAGCGCCGCCAAGAAGGTACTCTCGACCTCACCGCGACTGGACATCCTGATGCTCAATGCTGGACGTAAGTAACCCCACCATCCGTGAGACGGAGGAACTTCCTCCTGGATCCCGAAGTATGGTACGCGCAGGGTGGTGGAGCGAGTGCTCGAACCCGGCTTGAGCGGCCGTCCGCCTCTCATTTTCCTCTTGCTGCATGCTGCTGACCTCCCGCCGACAGTCATGGGTTGCCCGCCCAAGCTGACAAATGAGGGCTACGAGATCCAGATGGGTACCAACCACGTGGGGCACGCCCTCCTGCTGAAGCTCCTGATGCCTCTCCTCGTTGCGACAGCCAGCTCCCACCCCGTGCGGGTCGTCAGCCTCGCCTCGTCCGCCTGGAAGTACGCGGGGCCGGAGAAGATCCAGTTGGAGACGCTCAAGTCCCTCGAGGGCGTCACGCCCGTGAACCGCTACGTGCAGAGCAAGATCGCGAATATGCTGTACGCACAGGAGTTTGCCAAGCATCATCCGCAGCTGACCATCGTCTCGGTCGACCCGGGCGAAGTGGCGACACAGCTGTTCTCGCGCGAGCCGGGCGATGAGCAGATGGTGTATCTGCAGACCGAGGTGGCACCGAAGCAAGTCCGGCCCGTAGAGGAGGGCGTCAAGAACCAGCTGTGGGCAGCGACTGCCGATGAGGTTAAGAGCGGGCTGCACTATGCGCCCGTGGGCGTGGTTGAGGCATATGGTCTCGTGCTCGACACAGAGCTGGCGAAGAAGCTCTGGGAGTGGACTCAGAAGGAACTGGAAGGACAGGAAATTTGAGAGGCTCACATCCGTCGTCCAATCGCAAGGATTTTAGTAAAGTGTCATGTAATACTATGAAACATTGACTCATCCACAAATCAGCTGCCATCTCTTGTCTTGTGAATGGCCAAGAGCCAGACAGACCCTAATCATCGAGGGCCTTGGATAAACCACTAGTTTCAGCGCACTGCTTCTTGGCAACGTCAGTTTGCGGACCGACATCGTATTCTTTCGTAATTACTTCGTATCCGCCATCGCTCTTGTTCCGTTTGCAGCTCAACAAGGTCTTTTCTGACGGACTATCGGGTAAAACAACCTGGACATCGTATACCCTACGCGACGCTGGCAACGTCGGCTGACTCAGCGCATAGTCATGGGGTTGGTTGTCGAAGGGAGCATGGTCGACAACTGGAGCATTCATGTAATAGTCCCCTTCCTCAATTCGCATTACCTCTTCTGCAACAAAGGCGGCAAATATCGAATCCCAAATGCCCTCCCTGCTGGGAAGCGTCCGCAGAAGTTTGATGGTCCGGCGCCTAATGCTGGGAATCCTGCAATGGAGGGCTGTGAAATACAAAGGCGGGGTCCAGCCAATATCGGCAGTGAAGAGAGAGAGCTCTGCCCCTGATCTGGAGAAAACGGGGTCGTTCGAGTTGTGGACAGCTCGAACAGCTTCCAACATGTTAACTGAATGGGTGATCATAGAAACGAAGCCGTGGCAGTGACGATCAAATGCCATCTCGTCGTCCGGCCGAAGACACGTATCGGCTAAGATGCTCGCCATGATATGGTAGAGGAACAAGAGCTGGTAACCGATTTTAGAGACGGCGTCTAGCTGAACCTGGAAATTGACCCTGGATGCCTTGTACATATTGGACCAGACTTCCAAGCCCGTTTTTATGCGCCGTTGAACTTCGAGAGAACCCTGTTCCGAACTAGAATCAGCCCGGACTTCGAAGTGCCTTTCCCGGCGGTAACATCCCATCAGATAGAAGATGTCTTTAAACATACTGTCCAGCATATTTCTTGCTTGGGTGACAGACTGAAATGTCATAGACAGCGGTTGGTAGTTGGAACTGCGCGGGCTTGGAGGCATCCAGTATCCCTGATTAAACTGTGCGGCCAGCAAGTTCATGCGGGTGAAAGCTTCAATAAGCCAATCATCAATCGGTTCCCTGGTGGACTCCTGAGTGAGGATATTGCAATGTCCGTCTCCCCGCTCCGGCTCGCGCTGGAGCCCGGCCAACAGTTTTATCCCACTCTGCAAGTGGTTGTTGCCCGTCTTGTAGCGGCCCCGCATAAATTCCAGACAAATAAATAGCATACAGGCGACAAGTACTGTGCGAATCGAGGCCTTATCCTTTTGAGCAAAACGGGGTTCAAGGAGGTGATCTATGGCCTTGTTGTACTGGCGCAGAGTGAACTGTTCCGATCGATCAGGGCCCCTCTCTGATCCTACCTCGCCCACGCCGATGCAGGTCCTCTTGTGGACTGAACTTAGCGCCAGCATGGCGTGGAAGATAGACGGCTGTTCCAAGCTCTCTCGGATAACCAGCGCATCCCAGAACGGCGACCCAAAGGCTCCTTGGAACTTAACGGCGGTCCGGCACCGAAACCATTCCAGGTAGCTATGCTCGTCCTGACCCTTTGGGCTGATGGTACCGAGCAGTAACCGCTTCGTTGGGCTGGGGCGAACAGAATAGAGGGTGTTCCCCCCTCCCCAGACCCCGTAACCCTCACAAACCCGCCCAGTCGACACGCACCTTACGCACGCGGGTCGGCCCTCATCACACTTCACCTTCCGAGTCCTCGAGCATGATGAGCGACATGACCTGAAAGAAAATGTGAATACTGAGTCTGGCTGGCTTACTTGCAAGTTTGGCATCCAGTTTTCACTTTCGCCTTGGAGTTGCTATTGCTTGTACACCCATGATTTCGAGCAGATGGCCCGTCGCGCCTTAGACTGCCCATCCTTGGATCCTACTAAATTTTATGTATATGCAAGCGAACGTGTATGCATTATTGCAGATAAATAAATGTCCTAGATTCACTCCGGCGGGATATAATGTTAAATGCGTGACAGAAGTTATTTTGTTACGGTCAGCCGTGGAAATCACGTCTTTGGCGCCGTTTGGGGGCCTGGGGTGTCGTCCGTTGCGTAGCGCACGTGATGCTTACAGTGGGTCGGAATCCCCTCGTGTTGGCCATAGCGATGCTCTTTTTAACGGTATCTTTAAGGTTATCAACTTGGCACTTTTTATCTATCTAATAATGTTTAGGGATATCCCCTCTACTGCAATATAAGGAACGTTGCTATTCGGGCTATATGTTTTTTTCTAAGACGGGCTATAGCCCCACCCTGCCAGCTATATACTATACGGTCGCAGCCCCGGTACTTCCTTATTTTTCATTTATAATAAAACACCTTAAAACACACCCGTTTTCTATAATTTCCGCATACAGCATTATTATTGCCATTACATACAATTCGATACAACCTTTATTAAATTAACACCTACATATTAGTTACGAAATTTGCTATTATATTGTCACGGCCTTGTCCACCGTAAACAGCTCCAGTACATATACGGCTGTAGTACCAAGAATGATTGCCTAGAATTGCGATCAGGACCCCATTTTAGGAGGTTGTGGCGGCGCCTGCGGCGCAGTAGCCGCAGCTATAGCTAGAGCTTTTAATTAAGAAGTATCTGTCAGGGGTCTAATATATTAATTAAACCTTTTTAAGAATTATCTCCATAAAACAACAACAACTTTTAAAATAGGGCCTGATGGCAAGTTGTAATTTTTTTGCTCCGTTTAATACGTTTTTATACAAATTCGTCAAAATTATTAAAAATAACCTTTGAAGCATATATTAGTTACGAAGTTGTTAACGTTATAACTTACATAATTTAACGCAGAATTAAAGTATGACGGCTAGGTTAATTAACTAACTATTAAACCTAAATCGACGGGTTTATATTGGCAAAGTACTATGGGAATTTAAGTAATAATATAATAAGATAATTTAGTTACGTTTCGTAATACCAAAGGTGCCTTAGGTAACGAAATTGTATTAAAAGTTATCGTTATTAAATTATGTAATTACGAACGTATATATTTTTTAATTGTTCCTTTTTAATCCGGCGGAGCAGCTTGGATCTTTATGTTTAAATGCATATTACTTTTTTCTGATCCGACGGAGTAATTCGGATCCTTATGTTTAAATGCATATTTGTTTTTGTAATTAACCTATTTAGATCTTATTTTCGGTCCTAGCGCGACCGTTTTCGTATTCTCCATTAGTTGGTTTATGATACGATTTCCTTTTTTTTAAATTTTCGTCCCGAAAATTTTTATCCGAAATAAACATTCTTACTTTATTATATCTAGCCGTATTGTTAAACCTCGTAAGCATCGTATTCGCAAAAAGAAAGTACTTTTTAAACGCGATTAACGTAAAGAAAAAAAAGTTTTTACTCGTTTTGTTATTAATTTTGGTTTTGAAATTATGCCGTATACTTCTTATTTTCGCGCTAAAAACAAATGCGTTATATCTAATAATATATCTCGTTATAATAACTGTATTCGCAAAAAGCGACATTACGATAGCTTAGGTATTTTTTTAACTTCGTTAAATAATATTAATAACGAGATAAAGCGTTTAAAAATAAAAAAAGCGTCGGCGCGCTAGTAATTACGTAATACGCGGAATAAATTAAAAGTTATTTCGAAACGTTTGGACGAAACCTTATCGCGTTTAAATCGTTTCCGTACTTAACAAAAGTTTTTTCGGAAAAAAAAGGTCGATATGGTTAACCGGGGTTTATAGTTCTTGAACGAACTAGAAAAGTAGGAAAAAGCGGAACAATTAACAACCGAAAAATAGCGTTTTAAAGCGTTTTTGCTTGCCGTTATTTCTGGTTAATCCTTACCTAACGGTTTTTCGCCTAATTTTGGCTGGGAATTTTTTTTACGCAACGCTGTTAATAAAAACGCTTTAACAAACGTTAAGTACCGACAAAATTCTTAGCGGGTTTCCAAAAAATTTCTAAATCTGGATATCCTTTTTATTTAACCAAATACTAAGTGAATTTATCGATTTTCCGTATGTTTATAATTCTTTTTGCTTTATATTTTTGTTTGTTTTTTATTTTTACATTATTTTATTTTATATATATTTTAATAATATTTACTATTAACTCGAGTAGGGATATGTAAAAAATTGGATAAAATTTAACTTTGGGTAAAAGATTTAACTAGTAATTGTTATTTGAAATTTTCTTGGTGATTTTATAAGGCCTAATATATTTAAAGTCGAGTTTTTTGTTTGGTCGTTTTGTTTGGATATTTTTGGTAATTAGGTAAACCATTTCTCCTTCCGAAAAGGTTAATTTTTTTAACCGTTTTTAATTGTAATATTTTTTTATTTGATTACGTACGAACTTAAATTTTATTTTCATTTTTTGGTGTAACTGTTTAAGTTATTTTAATGTAAAAATTATTTTAATATTAAAGGGTTTTTCTTTTTACGAATTTCGATAAATTTCCGGAATAAACCTAAAATTAGTTGTAAACGGGGTTATTTTAATATTTTCGTAGTAATTGGTATTGTAGGTTATTTAAGTAATTAGTAACTTTTTAACCTAATTGTTTTGTTCGTAATTAATGTAATATCGTAAGTACGTTTTAAGTATTTAATTTTGTCGTTTCGTTTGTTTATCCGTTTATGGTCGGAATGCGTTAGATAATTTATAATTTAAGCCGACTTATGTTATTAAGCTTTGTTAAAATTTTAAAGTAAACGTAATATTTTTATTTGAAATAATTTCGTATGGTAACCCGTATACGCTAAGGATATTTCTGAAGAAAATATATGTTATTTGTTCGGCGTTCGTATTTTCGTTATAGGATAAAAAATAAGAAAATTTTGGTAAATCGATTAATAATTACAAAAATGTTATCGTAGTGTATGCTTGTAACTGGGTTTTTTAACAAGGGAAGCTTAGTAATAAAGTTTATGGTGATGGAATTTTATGGTCGGTTTGCGACTGGTAGTGGTTGTAGTTCCCCATATGGTTTATGTCGTCGTGCTTTTGCCTTATTGCAAATATAATATTAGCGTTGAATTTTTTGTATTATATTGTTTATTTTAAGGAAGGAATATGTACGCCGAAGGCGTTCGAAAGTTTTGTGGATTTTTAAATGTCCGTATAAGGGGTGTTCATATATTTTTCGTATTAGGTTTTCTTGATATTCTTTTGGGACTTATATTTTGTTGGTTTTTTTTGGTAAGTTGTTGTTATATTATTTGATTTTTTGATGTATATTTGGAGCGATTGTTCGTATTGTTACGATTTGGCGTGGACGTAAGTATTTTTCTATAGTGGTGTCGAATATTACATAATTAATTTTGACCATTTTTTCTTTAAGGTTTGGTCGTTTGCTGAGTATATCGGTTTTTTCGTTTTTTGAGCTTTTACGGTAAATAATGACAAAGTTATATTCGGCTAGTTTTTTTGCGTAACGGAGTTATCGAGCTGTAAGTTTTTTAGTCGTGGTAAACCGGGTAAGGTTTTTATAATCCGTATAAATTTTGATCTGGTATTAGTTGTTTTTAAGGAAATGTTTAAATTCGCGAAACGTTTTGATAATAGTTAAAAATTCTTTGTTGGGGATAGCGTATTGTAGTTCGGGTTTTTGCAATTTATAGGAGAAAAAGGTAATAGGGTGTAATATATTTTAATCGTTTCGTTATCCGATTATTACGCCTAAAGCATAATCGGACGTATTGGTTTTTAGTTTTATTAGGCGATTTGGATCGTATATAATTAATATTGGTTGATTTGTAATTTTTTTTTAAGCTGTTAGAATATTTTTTCCGTTTTTGGCGTTTATTAGAATTTTTATTTTTTTCGTGTAAGAACATTAAGGGGAATTGTTATTCGGTTAAAGTTTTTGATAAATTTTCGATAATAGTTAACGAATTCGAAAAAGGTTTGTATTTTTTCAATTGTAATGGGCTATATTTAATTAAGTATTACAGCAATTTTTTTAAGGTTTATTTTAATATATCCGGGAATAATAATGTGGCCTAGGTATTTAATTTCCTGCGTATGGAATTAGTTTTTTTTTGCGTTAACCAGTAAATTAACATTCCGAAATAATTATAATATTTTGTAAACGTACTTTTTATGTTGTTTTTGGGTTTCCGAGAAGATAAGGATGTCGTCGAGGTAGCATATAACGAAAATGTCGAGGTATTTTCGGAGTATATGGTTAACCATACGTTGAAAAGTAGCAGGCGTATTAATAAGTCCTATGGGGGTGACGAGGTATTTATAAAGGCCATATTTGGTTCGAAATGCCGTTTTCCATTTGTGGCTTTCCTTGATTCGGATTAAGTTGTATTTATTTCGTAGGTCGAATGCGGTGAATTACTGAGCTTCGTGGAATCGATCCTTTATTTTATTGATTAAGGGTAGCGGTATTCGGTTTTTAACCGTAACACTGTTAAGCTGTTGGTAGTCCATAATTAGTCGGAGTTTGCCGTTTTTTTTAGGAATGAAGAATATGGGGTAACCGGTTGGTGACTTAAATAATCGAATTTATTTTTTCTTAAGTCGATTTTCCAGGTATGTTCGGAATGTATATAATTTTATTTCGTTAAGATTGTAAATAGGGTAAAATTTAATGGATGTTTTTTTTTAAGGATAATTTTATAATCTTATTCGTTGTATTTGGGTAGTTTTATTTTAAGCTTTTTATTAAAAAGTTTTTTGTATTTATGATATTACGATGGTATATTAGTTAGTTTTTTTAATTTAGGGGCTGGTTGTTATAAGTCGTTATTTAATTGCCGTAGTTTTGTTTTAATGGTAGTAATAATGCGTTAAATTTTTTTATGGTGCTTTTTTTCTTTTTTATGTCGTTTTCCCGTAGGTAATAAGGTTTTTATCGTATCCTTATGCCAATATTCGTCGCCATTTTCGATTAAGTGTTAAGATTTTTACTTTTTTTTTATTACTTATCGTTAAATTGTAAAAGGAATTTCACCTGGTTAGTTATTTAATCGATTAAGGGGTTGTACTGGCGTAACCATATTGCTTTTAAGATTATGTCGTAATTCCCTAACGGTATTATGTCGAAATTAATGGTTATATATCGTCTTAATGCAATAATATTGAGATAATTAATTTCGCGTATAATTTTTTTATTATTGTAAAGGAATGGTTAACTTTCGGCGGTATTCATAATGTAAGGGTTTTTCTTATATCTCCATGGTAATTTAAGTTGGTTAATTATTTTAAGCGTGATATAATTACCTTTTAAAGTTCCGTTATTTACCATAACGGTGTACCAGTACGTTCCGATCCGTATTCTTAACGTAATGGGGTTTTTTTTACTTCCTACCATTGCTAAAGCCTTTTTTAAAAATTTTTGTTAACTCCTTCGGGCCTCGCCTCCCTACGGTTCTTTTACAAAGGGCTCGGTTTTTTTAGGGGTTGTTTTAACCGATAAGTTCGTTTTTTAAAATCCTTAATTTGATTTCGTAATTATTTGATAAAATAATGTTGTCGTTTAACTTATAATTCTAACGCGCTGATGCGTATTACATAACGTTCCATATTTTCAAATAGTTATGTATGACGACGTTTTTGCGTTTTAATTTTTCCTTTTAGTTAAAGCATTTTTTCCGCTTATTATTGCATTTTTTAATTTTATTATGTAAATTGTCCTTCTATAGTGTAGGTAGTTTCCCAAGTAGGGGTATTATTATTTTTTCCCCATAAGTCCTTGGTAGCTTATTTTAGGTTAGCTAGAATTTTTTTTCGCTTTTATGGGTCCATAGTAATAGATAGCTGAAAGTGAAGATCCGCGATTAGTTGCCGTGTAGATATTTCGCGTTTTTCCATACTTTTTTTTTCTTTTTGCATTTAATAGTTATATTTTTCGAAAAAATAGAAAGGGTTTTTTTAAGGGTATTGTAAATTTAGGGGCTAGCTGTAAGATGCCATTTTTTGATCGATTTCCCTTTAGGAGCGCATAATGCAAAAGTAACGGTATTATCGTTCGTTTTATTTATTTTTGCCGGTTTTGCTTGGGAAGTTAAAATTTTTTTCCGTTATTCGCGTAATACGTAGGTAGATGGATTATTTCCATTTTTCGTGGTTAAGGTATTATTATCGCTAATAGTAAAAAGGATGTTTTTTAGTATGTCGATCGGGGGTATCCGGATAAATTATTTCTGTCCATCCCTAATGTTTTTATAACCATTTTTTTACTTCGTTTTAAAATTCGAAAATAAGTTAATATCGTATTATGGTAATTATTTTTCCCTTATTGTTAAAGGGTTATCCTATAGGTACGGAAGTTCAAGGTTTATTTTGTTATTTTTTGGGCGACCTGTATTTTTTAGCCCGGTAACTAATTTTGCCGCAGTTCCAGCATTTAATACGTTGTTTGTTCTGTTTTTAAACAACGCCGATTTCTATAAGTCCTGGTTCGGTTCCATATGTTATATTTTATCGCTTTAATGCGCTGGTGTTAGCGTGGTATAGTAACTTATTATCGTTTTTCCTTTTAGTATTACGAATTCGCCAAACGTACTGCCGGTCGTCAATTTTAACGGCTTTGGCAATATAGTCGGTTAAGTATTGTGGTCGATTTTCCTTAAATAGTTTTTCTTAGATTTTTTTTTTAAGGCCGTCGAAAAATCGAGCTATTAATGCTTTTTATCCCTAATTAAGTTTTGAAAAAAGTTGGATAAATTTAATGCCATATCGTAAAGCAAATCTTTTTTGTCGTAATTATTAAATGCTTATTTTTACTTTGTTTTTTTCGTTCATTATTTTAAAAGTTTTTTATAAAGCTTATTCGAATATTTTATAATCGTTATAAACGCGTATTACTTTTATATTTTGTTATTCCGAAAGCATAGTAACATATTTTCGCATAATAAATTTACACTAAGTAATTACGTATCCCGAAAGTCGTTTTGTTGCGAATTCGATTCGTGTAATTAAGGTAATAAGTCGTATTGGGAAATATCCGAAATATATTCGATATTAAGTAAGAAATAACTATAATTTAGTAAATATTCCGTTAAAAAGTTTAGGCTTAAAGGGTTTTAACATTTTTCCAGGTTTTTTTTATAATATTAGGTAAACGGGTATTTTTCTAGAAACTTATTATATTTATTCCAAGAAGGTCCGGGTTATTTAAAAAGTCGAAATAAGTTTCGCATTATTTCGTTTAAATTAATTAATACGTTAATTTATAAGGTTTAAACGTTAAAAGATTTTCTTTTTGGTTAAGGCGGAAATCTGGTTTTCCTCGTTTAAATCCATATCGTTATTTCGAAAAACCTCGTAGGTAAGTTGCTTATTAGAAAATATGCTATCGGAATATTGCTTAAAGTTTGACGGTATTATTAAACAAAAACTTTTAACATATAACTGTTAAATTAATTAACTAATTATTAAACCTAAGTCGACGGATTTATATTAGTAAAGTACTATAAGAATTTAAGTAATAATGTAACAAAATAACTTAATTACGTTTCATAATATTAAAAATACCTTAAGTAACGAAATTATATTAAAAGTTATCGTTATTAAATTATATAATTACGAACGTATATATCCTTTAACTGCTCCTTTTTAATCCGGCGGAGCAATTCGGATCTTTATGTTTAAATATATATTACTTCTTTCTGATCCGACGGAGCAGCTCGGATCTTTATGTTTAAATGCATACTTATTCTCGTAACTAACCCATTTGGGTCCTGTTTTCGGTCCTAGCGCGACCGTTTCCGTATCCTCCACTGGTTGGTTTATGACATAAAGTCGTTATATTTTAATATGACTTTAATCTTAAGTAGGGCCGAATTTAAGGTGTTATAAAAATATAACTCAAGATTTCGATTTATATATACTAGAATTTATATACCTCTATTCCGTTTATATAATAATAATATATAAAATTTAAAATCGTTTATAATAAAATTTAAAATAATGTTTTTTCTGATTAGTTAAATACGGGTAATATATTTAACGTCTAATGTAGATATCTTAATTTTTTTAAGAATTTAAAATTTTACAGCGAAAGGTTAGTTTTATCCGATAGTTTTACCGGTTTTTTTGCCGACATAAACGTAATTAACCTATATAGCAACGTTATATGTACGGCCGATAAATTTATAGAAATTTTACGCTGTCGGTTTATTCGACTTATATTAGGCGTTATATTTGGCGGGTAGGGTGATATTTTATCGAAAAAATAACTCGATACTGTATATAATTTAGTTTTTGAAAAGCTTGATATTTTTTTCGTTATTAAGATAAATTTTAAAAAGTTTTTAATTCTTTAACGTCCCGGATAATCTCATAGAATAAATAAGCTTACGGGATAGTTTTTAACACATCGCGATAATAAACTTAATTTAATTAATCACAACATATTAAATTACTTTAAATTCATCGGATTTTTTATCGCCTAATATTTTTATAATTTTCTTACAAGTGCGCGTATTATATTCGAGATAATCGTAAATATCCTATTTTCGTTTTTTTATTTAAACTTTTTTACGATAATAACTTTTAGCCTTTTTTAATTACGATTCTTTACTACTACTTTTTTATAACTATAAAAACTTTTACCTCTTTATAATAAGAGTTTTTTTTAAAGATGCACGTCTTTAGTTTTACCACGTTTAATAAGGACGTAATTCGTTTTGCGTAATTTAACGTTTTTTTAAAAAAAAGAAGTTTTATATAATAGTAATTTTAAACTTTTTATTATAAAATTAACCTATTTAAGCATTTTTGTCGGTAAATTATTTTAATAATTCCTGATTTCTTTAGTATATAACGTTTTTATTTTGTTATTTTATGAATATTTTTAAAGATTTTCGCGCGCGGGAAAATAAAACCGGCAGAGGTTAACGGGGAAACGGTCGGCGTAAATACAATTAAAATATTTCGAGCTCGGAAAAAACGTTATCAAAATCGAATAAAACGAAATTCGCTTTCGCGAATTCGGATTTAAAATTATTAAACGTTATAATAATTTTAAATACGTAACGAAAACCGGCGATTAAAATTTCCTTAGTAATATAAGTAACGTAATATTGTATAAAATTTTCGATATATAACGAATAAACGCGTTGTAATATAGAAAAATAAAATACGTCGAAAGATTAAAATCGATAAAAATTGGGTAAATGTATAAAATATAATAATGTTATTAATTTTATAATAGTTTTCGAACTCGATCAAGTAATAATATTCGTAACCGTCGAAAACAAGAAAATATTTCGAAATTCTAATACTCGTTGGAATATACCTATACAAATGTTTAACTAATTTTAATCTTAAGTTATTTATTATTTAACTGTTTTCGCTTAAAGTATTGTTGTAATCGAGTAAGAATAAGTAATCGGCGAAGTAAGAAAAAAAATAGTATTTTTCTAGTAAGAATAATAATTAAGAATAAACCTTAACCTTAAAAGTTAATAATTTATATTATTATAAACCATTTACGGAATTTTTATGACGTTTATTTAAATTATTTAAATTTTTTAATACTAGTAATAACCATACCCGTTATTATAACAATCTTTATTTAAAACTTAATTTGGTCGAAATTTTAAATATTTTTTTTATAATACCGTATATTGCGATTATAACTAAAATAAGTTTAAACTATTTACGAAATAGCTTTCAACTTTCGCATAAAACCTTTTAATAATATATTTTTTAAGTTAAATACGTTTCGTATTTTTATTACTATTTAATAAAATTAAATGCTTATTTAATTTTAAAGAGTTCGTAACGCGTTACGCAAATAGTAAATTCGTTATATTTTTAATATATTAATAATAAATAAAAAACGGGTGCGTATTTAAATCAAAAATTCGGTTAATAAGTAATTAATTTCGATCGGCGTTAATTTTCATAAATTAAGGATAATATCGGATATAAAAAGATTAATTAATATATCGTACGTATAAAATAAAATAGGTAATTTTATATATAAAACTTAATATCGTATAATTAAATATTAGGTTTGTTTTTTTTAACTTAAATAGCTAAGTTTATTTTCCCTTTTTATAAGCCGTTTTATGTTATTCGTATTGAAAAATAATTAATTAAAGTTAGGTAATTAAAATATATTAAAAACTTTCCCGGAACATTATCCGTCTTATAAGCTTATTCGAAACGTTAAATTTTATTTAATATTTTATTTATTTATTATCCAAGTCGTATTATTAATAGCCTTAGTAAAAATAGAAAACCTTTATATTAATAGTTTTATATTCTTTTATATTAGTATTTGCGGATACGAAAGATTTTAATTCAAAATTATTCGACTATATAACTATTAAATGAGATAGGTATATTGTTTTTTAGTTTTAAATAAGTATTAATATAAGGACCTAACGAGCTTAGCCTACGTAAACAGTCGGAAGGCGTAAGAACTAGTTCCGTTTCCGATTATAATTGACGTAACTAGCTTAAATTAATGTTTTGTATTTAATTAGTTCAAATATAAGATTTACATCGTAAATTAATTAAGCCGGAGTACTAACTTGAAACGGCTAAAAAATTAAAAACGTTTTATTATTATAATAACAGTTAAGCCGATTTAACTTTATAAAGCTAAAACTAAAATATATATATTAGTTAACTTCTATAATTAAATAACGATAGCTTGAAATATTATTTCGTTACTTAAGATACTTTTAATAATACGAAACGTAAGTAAGTTACTTTATTTAAATACTTAAAATTTTCCTGTACTTTTATTAATATAAACTCGTACGTTGAAATTTAATGATTAGGTAATTAATTTAATCATTATATATTATAAAACTTTATGTTGATAATATTATTAAGTTTTAAGTAATATTTCTATAATATATTTACTAGCAAGTAACTCGTTTTTGCAATCCTAAAAAACGATATAAATTTCAATAATAAGAAATCATATTCTTTTTTAATTAAAAACGAATTTTCTAATACTTAAATTTTTACATTAACGTATTAATTAATTTCAACGAAATAATTTAAAACTTATTATAGTTTTTTAAATTATTAAGAAACTTGCAAATATATAAGTACGATAACTTTTACAAAAAAAGCTTACTAATATTAAATAATTTATTTATATAATTCTTAATTAAAATTTAAAGGAAATATTAAAACTTTTGAAACCCTAACGGTATAATAAAACTTTTATTTAATTATAATCATTTTTAACTTAATACCGAATAACGTAGTATACAAGCTCATCGCGTACACAAGCTCGTCGCGCGTTTTTTAGTATCTTATAATAATTAATCCAAATTACTTAACTATAATACATTAAATCAATTTAAATTAATCGTATTATTTTTCGCCGACCGTATCTATCGCTTTTAAATAAGTGTACGTATTATATTAAAGCTTATTAAGGACGTATATTACCATTCCCTTTTACTAATCGTATATAACGACTATTATTAACAGCTATTAATAGCAAGTTTCCACCACCACCATCTTTTTAAACGGTTAAAGATTTTGTTTATCGTATGTAATAAGTACTCCCATTAACTGAAATTCTTTATTTTAATAATTTTATATACGTAAAAGTCGAATTGTTACTCTAATAAGTCCTATAATACAGCGACACGCCCCTCCGACGCGCCCTAAAAAGCCTTACAGCCTTACCCCGCAACCTTGCAACGCGTCTTTCAACAAATCCTATAACCTCCCATTTTGCGAATATCTTCTACGTATTAAAGCCGCACATAAAACGCTTACGTATACGAGTCGGGATTTCGATCGGTAATCGTATTTCTATTAGTCGGCTTTAATTTTTGCGGATTAGGGATAATATTAACTTAAACGCGTTAAAAAGTAAATAGTTGCATACGAGTTAGCAAAAAGGGAATAGCAAAATACGTTCGCAACAAACTTTAATATAATACGTGCACTTATTTATAAAATGTAAATATAGTTAGCGAAAAAGAATAGCGAGCTTAGGCCTTTCTAGCTCGTTTTTAATATATTAATATACTTCTTTTTTTAAAACCAATTAAATTGCCGTATTTCCGTAACAAGCTAGCGAGGCCTAAGCTAAAGTTGTAAAAAAACGGCTTTGTTCTCCGTATTACTATCAAAATCGTTAACTTTCCTTTATTTGTTTTAAAAAATAAATCTTTTAAATAAAATTTTTTTAATAACCCAAATTAGGCCCGATAAGTTTAAAACTTTATATTCGCGTCGAATATAAGCTAATATACGTATAAAATTTTTTTTCGATTTTTTTAGGATTAAAATTAGGGCAAATACGGTCAAATTTAAGATTAGGAAATAGGCGACCGCAACGCTCTTATGGCTGCGACAGCACAATTACCAGTTGCATTATCGTGCATTAAATTTCCTTAATATATCTAATATAAGAAAAACCCGTTTAACAATTTTTTCGGCCGTACGGACTATGGTAATTACGTTGTAACGATAAAAAGGTCTCGGACTTGATTAACCGAAACGCCCTCCTTACTGCGACATAACAACTACCGGTCGTAACATTTTGCCATAAACCTTCCAAAGGTAATTCAGTACAGGAGAAACCCGTCCAATTATGCTTTTGGCCGTACGGGCTGTAATTATTACGTCGTAACCATAAGGGCGTTCTAGATATAAGGGCTGTAAAAAACGGAAATTTTATTTTTAACCTTTAATATCTCCGCCAAATTAACCCCGATTAGAAAGTTTGATATACGGTTAAATACCTTTTTTAAAACTGTATATAATAATATTTTTTGTTATTTTCGAACAACTTATATTATTATATTTACGAATTTCCAAGATAAATTTTAAAAATTTATATGGGACTACGGAAAACGGCGCTAAAAAATCATAATTTGGTATTAGGCCCTATTTTGAAGGTTTGTATTTTTGTGGGTACTTTTTATGGGTCTTTTATGGGTCGGTATTTCGAGCTACAGATTTTTAAAAAAAACCCTAGCCACAGCCGCGCCGCAGGCGCAGCCACAACCTTCAAAAAAGGGCCTGATTTTAATGAGGTAAATCGTCGATTAAATCAATTGGATTAGTTGTTACAAGATGTCGAAAACGCGCGACAAGCTTATGTGCGCGATGAGCTTATGTAGTACATTATTTTAATACGGCTAAGATATGTTATAAGCGTTATAATATAATTACGGTATAAAATTTTAAATATTAAAATTTCGTTATTAAATGTAAATAATTTGTCCTTATTATAAATACGGTTTTATACCGCTTTATAATTAATTTTTACGCCTTTAAGCCTTTTATACAAAGTATAATTAAATTGTTTATAAATTATAGCTGATAATATATATACGTTATTAATAAATACGTTTATTAATTTATTAATATTTGTAACGTACGTTTTAAAAAGGATTTTTTATCGTTTTAACAAAAATATTATTTTAAGGCGGTACGGTATTTATTGTCGGTATTATCGTAGTGATGCGCCGGTTAGGCGCTAGATTAACGTAAAAATACGTCCGGAACCGTACTTCTTTTAATAAATTATTTAAAATTTAAAATTGCCTAAGAATTTAAATTAACGAATTTAAAGTTAATTTAATAATTTCATAGTAGTGAAATGCTGAAACTGTTTATAATCGATAAGAACTTATCTAAATTCTATGAGTTTTTGTAATTTCTGACGTTATTTTTCAAAAGTTTTAACCGGTAGCTAGTAATGTTTTATCGTAAATTTCGTATTTATATTTTATTAGGTTATATTTTACTAAGAAAAGAAGCGGTAAATCGTAAAACACGTTATGAATTATATTATAAAAATATTTCACCCGCTACCTAGTCGGAAATATTGATTGCTAAAACCATTCTATATTAAAGATTTTAAGACGACGAAATTAACGTTATAATAAAAATGTTTTTATAACGCCAAAACGCCGTGGCGCCGTTATTAGTTAAACACCTGGTTTATTTTATTTTATTTATTAAAATAGTTAAAAGTTTTACAATCGAAAAAAAAAATCTTTAATAAAATATCAATAGAAATTTATAAAACCGAAAAAACGTCATAATTTCCGTACTATTCTAGAAATTCCCTCTTATTAAGTTTCTTTATTTTATTAAGGTTTACAGTAATACCGTTAGTAAAATTAATTAAACTTAAGTATCGTATTTTTATAACGTAAATTTTATATTTATGGATATTTATTATTAATTTTATATATGTAAGCTTTATATCATTTTTTACTGTTATCATAAATAAAAACGGTATTAAAAACCTATAATATATTTATTTAAAAGATAAAATAAAATAGAATTACTATAATGTTAAAAATAATTTAAAACGTTTATTATACCGAAACTTATCACAAGATACTCGAAAAAACCGAACCATGTTATAAAATTATTTTTTCTTCTTTTCCTAAAGCAATATGTAAATAGTTAAACGTCGTAACAATATCGAACTTCGTAAATATTTACGTCAAACAAAAGAACTTTTAACACTTTACAAATTAAAGGTATTTAATAATAATATTTTACCGTAACGTTATTAAGGTTACAGTAATTTATGTAAATACGAATTTTACTTTTCGATTTTTTATAAGTAAAATAAAAGTAATTACGAAAAAACTATTAAAACGGATAAACTTTTTTTAAGTAATTATTTATATATTTCTATAGGGTTATTAATTCGTATAATAATATAATTCGTACGCTGTTATATGGTAATATTTAGCCTGGAAATAATTTAATTTTATAGTTAAAAAATAATGCGGCGGTAGTTCGTTAACATTATAAGAAATCAACGCTTATGTAAGGTTTTAATATTTCGATAATAATTTTTTAAAAATCTTAGTTATCGTTGTAAATAGTTTACCATTTAAATATTTCTAAATATCTTTTTTCGTAACGTAACGTGACGAAAACGTTTGTATTATTTAATCGTTAAAAACTTACAACTCTATCAAAATAACACTCATGTTAACGGTAATATTTTAGATAAAAGTATTACAAAAAATTAATGTAAGTATTAATAATACCGCCTTATTAGGGGAAAGGCGTTAGGTTTATATCGTCGCGACTTTTCGTAAAACGTTCGTAATAGTTATAAATTTGGTAAAAATTATAAAATTAATTAAAATATTTTTATTTTATACATTATTAAAAATTTAATTACGCGGAATAACCGTATTTTTAATAAGGCGTTATTATTATAATAGATATAAATTAATCGGATGAAATTTAATAAAAGATTTATAATAAAAAATTAGTACCTATAATTCCGATAACGTTTCGCGGTTAATACGTATAATTCGAACCGCTTAATAGATATCGAGGTTATATTTACGAAACTAAGATAACCCGAATATAATATCGAAATCTTTTAAAAAATAACGGTAAAATGTTATTGCGTTCGTAATGAAACTTATATCGAATTATATCGTATATATTAAAATAATGGAATTTATTATTATACTGTCCGTAAATCGAAATTAACGGAGTTAGAGAACAAAATAAGAAAAAAAGTTATTTTACGCGCAAAATTATTATTAACGAATTGTATTCTCTCTTATAAAGACGTAACCGTATAAACAAAATTAGATAAAACTGATAAATTAGTATCTTAATTTCTAGACTTTACTAAACCGATCCCTTTTACAGGCTGTTTTATCCCGCTTTTATTTATATCGATTCCTATCGGTATTTTAAAATAATTTCGTTACCCGGAACAGCTAGGCAAACCATTGATTATATTCTAATTTATAACTTTAATTTTAAAGTTTAATATTTATTAGCCGTTCCCTTTTTTCTTTTTTTTAATTTTCCTAATAGTTTCTTTATAATTGCCATATTATTCGGCACAAATTTGTATAACGATTAACTGCTATTACTTCTAGAAATTAAACCGTATCTAAAAAGTAATAATTAAATACGATTTTTTTAAGAAATAATTTTTAAATCGATAGAATTATTAATATCTTTTGTCCGCCCGGTAACTTTATAACATTTAATTATTTTGAACGAAACGGTTTCGTTGGAATTTTAGTCGCTACGGATTACCGGTTTTATGTACGAATTTTGTGGTATGTTAAATTATAATAATAATAGTAATTTAAAAAGTTACTGTAAAGCGATCGAAATTAAAGGCTTTTTTTCCCTAGTTAATATTTAACACTTTTAGCCGTAAAACTAACAAAAGCTCGTAAAACTTTTTATACGTACTTAAGGTTTAGTTTTAAGATTTATTACATAAAGCTTTATATTCTTTAAGTTATATTATATAGCCACGTTAAATCGTAAAACCAGCCGGCATAATGTTTATTAGGGTCGAAGCTTGCTGGCAATTACGTTTATAAATTTTTAAGCTGATATTAGTCGAATAATTACGTACTTACGGGATTTTAATAAAAAAAATAAGGTTTTATAAAATTAAGGAATATAATTTATTTTAAATCGTAAAAACTACTAAATAATTATTATATTTTAAGATATTAAGTATAATATCTATCGCATAATTATATTATAAAATAATTCTCGTATATTGAGCTTAGCCAAAAGAATATAGCTTAAACTTATTATATTTTACATTCACGAATTATATAAGCGAATAACTGTAATTTATTATAAACCGCGCCGGTAATATATTACCGTTATTAAGTTAAATTTAAAATAAGAAAAAGAAAGTACATATAATAAGATTTATAAAACGTATATATAAATCGGATTTGTTATCGTTGTAATAATTTAATAACCGTTTTTAGTTGCGATTTATTTCAAAGGTTAATTTTCTTTTACCCCGCAATAATATTATTTCGTTATCGTAGCGTAACCGTGCCGTTAACGTCGTTAGATAATAAGCTTCGATTAAGGCATAGAAAAAATAATATTTCTTTTATAATGTATATTAAGATTTATTTTATACCGGCGTTAACGCTTTTTTTAATAACTCGTAAAAGCCGCTTTATCAAGTTAATGCAGTTTTTAATTATATAAATTCCGGGTCCGGAGCCGCAAATGCGTTAAATTAACATTACAGTATTAATGCGTTAAACGAAGTATTTTTCGTTATACGGTTATGGAAAGTTTGATTTATTATATTATTAAATAGATTTTTAAATAAATATAATTAAACCTTATCAGTTTTAAAGTTTAGGCGTTAACGTACTATATATATAAACTATATATATAAACGAGTTATATACTTTTATTATTATTTTTACTTTTTAACTTTAATTACTTATTTCTTAATAATAATAACATGTAATAGCTTTTAAAAGAAAGAGAAATAAATTTACCCGTTTTAGTTAAAAGACGAAATCTTAAATTTAATTATACAAAACTTGGTTCTATTTATAATATCCTATTTACCACCTTAGTAACGCGAATTAACAGTAAATACACCCGATCCGATACCGTACGTAACTTGCAAAAATTAACCCTAAACGAAAAGAAATCGATTATCGAACGAATCCTTAACTTAAATACGTAAGCGTTTTTTATCCGGCATTAGCATATTAAAAAGATAACAAATTTGCTACTTTGATAATAAGTCGTAAAACGCGTTAAAATTAACTAAATATTTAAGCTTTTTAAATAATAATCAAAATTCGAAACGTATTTAAATCGAAAATTATTAAAAGATTTCATATAAAAACCTAAGAATATTTCGTAAATAACTGAAAATCTTGCGGGTTATAGTAATAAAATACGGTATTATAAAAGGAAAAATTTATAATTAAAACGAAATTTAATATTTAATATAGTTCTTTATTAATTACTATAATTATTATTATTACTAAAAAAACGTAAAAAAATTAAATAAGTATAATATAAAATCGGAAATAATTTATAATAATATACGCTATTAACTTTTAAAATTAAGCTTTACTTTTATTAATTATCTTTATTGAAAAAACCTACCTTTTTTATTAATTTGTCGATAACTTATTTTTACCCGATTAAAAAATTATTATAATCGAAAATAATTAAACGATGTAAAATATTAATAGATTTAAGCCATATTTTCTACACTGAGCCAAATATACGAAAATCATTATATAATATAATCGCAGGATAAATACTATACTTAATATTTTAAAACACGGTAATTACACGGTAATTTTTACGATTTAGGATAAATTATATATCTTAATGCCGTAAAATCTTATTTTTTTATTAAGGCCTTATAACTACGTAACTTCTCGATTAATATCGGCTTGGGAAATTTATAAACGTAGTTACAGGCAAGCTTCGACACTAGTAAACCTTATATCCGCTAGCTTTACGACTTAAAATAGTTGTATAATATAACTTAAAAGACGTAAAGCTTTATGCGGTAAACCTTAAAGATAAACCTTAAATGCGTATAAAAGGCTACTCTTTACGAACCCTCGCCAATCTCATGGCTTAATCGTCCCACGACTATAAGGAAAATATTAATACGTTAACTATGTAAAAGGTATTTAGCATCAGACTAACTTCTCGAATTACTATCACTATTATAGCTTAACATGCGATAAAATTCGTACATAATACCGGTAATCCGTATCGACAAAATCTTTAACGAAACCGTTTCGTTTAAAATAGTTAAATCTCATAAAATAACCGGGCGAGCGAAAAAATATTAATAATTCTATCGACTTGAATAATACTTCCTAAAAAAATTACATCTAACTATTAATTTTCGGATATGATTTAATTTTCGAAAGTAATACCAACCAATCGTTACTCGAACTTTTGCTAAAAAATATGGCAATTATAAACGAATTATTAGAAAAATTAAAAAAGAAAACGGTTAACAAATAGTAAATTTTAAATTTTAGAACGTTGTAAAAAATATAACCGATAGTTTACCCGGCTGCTCCGGGTAACGAAATCACTTTAAAATACCGACGCGAATCAATATAAATAAGAGCTGCGAGACAAGGCAGCTTAAAGTCGCCTTAAAGTAAGACGCTTACGAAAAGGATCGATTTAATAAAACTTAGGAATTAATGTACCAATCTATCATTTTATCTAATTTTATCTATACGGTCACGTTTGCTTAAGGAAGAATTAAACGATAAATAAATTAAGTTTAAAAAAATTTAATATTTCAATTAATATATATAAATACGTACGAAATAATCGAAAGATTTTTATATTTTAACGGTTATAAAAATTAATATTTAATAAAATTTAAAAAATATTAACATGTTTTATAAACAAGCTGAATATAAAAACGAGCCGTATACTTTTCGATATATCGCGATAATAAATTCGAATTAAATAACCATAATATATTAAATTAGTTTAAATTAATTAGATTTTTCGTTGTTAAACGTTTTTATATTTCTTTAACAAGTACGCGCATTATGTTCGGGTTTGCCGTCAATGTCATATTTTTGCTTTTTCGCTTAGCCTTTTTTACGATAATTACTTTCGGCCGTTTTTAGTTGCAATTGTTTATTATTACTTTTTTTTCGTAATTATAAAAGTTTATAATTTTTTTTATAATAAAAGTTTTTCCTATTTAAAAACGTTAATTATTAACTTTTTAGTATTCATTAAAAATGTAATTCGTTTCGTATAATAAGCCGTATTTTTCTAAAGAAAAGCATTTTCGTGTAATAACATTAAGTTATTTTTTATTAAAAAATCAACTAATTTAATTATTTTTGCAAATAACGTTTTTCGAGTTACTTTGGTAATATTTTTAAAAGTTTTCATAAGCAAAGAAATAAAGGAGTTAGTAAAAGTAAGTAAAAACAACGGTCGATATAAATAAAATTAGAATTTATAATTCGAAAAAGATACGATTAGGATTAAATGGAATAACTTTTGTTTTTACGAATTCTAGTTTAATATTATCGGTTGTTATGGTAATTTTAAACGCGTTGCGGAAACCAGCGACAAAATCCTTTTTGGTAGTATAGGTAACGTAATATCGTATAAAATTTTAGATATATAACGAATAAGCGCATTTTAACAAAAAAAAATAAGATACGTTAAAAAGTTAAAATAAATAGGAAAAATATACGAATATATAAAATGTAGTAATGTCTTAATTGGCGTAATATTTTTTAAATTTTATCGAATAATAGTTTTCGTAACCGTGAAAAATAAAAAAACGTTTCAATATTTTCGTACGCGTTTAAATATATTAATCGAAATATTTAATTCATTTTAAATTTAATTTATTTATCGTTTAACCGTTATTGTTTATAATAAACTTTTAATTAAGTAAAAATGGGTTATCGGCGAACCAGTAAAAAAATATTTTTTTCTAGTAAAGATAATAAATAAGGGTAAAGCTTAATTTTAAAAGTTAATAATTTACATTTTTATAATATATTTCCGGTTTCCTTATAAGTTTATTTAAGTTTTTTACTTTTTTTAATATTAATAATAATTATACCGGTTATTATAGGAAACTTTATTAAAATTCCGTTTTATCGCAATTATAAAAATCTTTTAATAATTTATTATTCGATTTAAACACGTTTCGAATTTTCGTTACCGTTTAATAAAGTTAAATATTTAATTAACTCTGATACGTCCCGCGTTATATTGTGTAAGTAATAAATTTACCATATTTTTAATATCCTTACGCCGGATAAGAAACGTTCGCATATTTAGGTTAAGGATTTGTTCGATAATCGATTTTTTTCGGTCGGCGTTAGTTTTTGTAAATTAGGTACGGTATCGGATTAAGCGTATTTATTGTTAATTCGCGTTGTTAAAGTAATAAATAGAATTTAATAAATAAAACCAAATTCTTTTTAATTGAGTCTAGAGTTTCGTTTTTTAGCTTTAACGGCTAGGTTTTTTTTTTTTTTTTTATAAACTGTTCTATATTGTGGTTATTAAAAAATAAGTGATTAGAGTTAAAGAGTAAAAATAATAATAAAAGTGTATAATTCGTTTATATAGTACGTTATATTAATTATCGTATTATTATATTTTACATTTTTATCATTTTCTTTATTTTACCTTTTTAACATATTTTGTTTTTTTCTTTTTAAAACGTATTTATTCGTTATATAGTAAATATATTATACGATATTACGTTATTTATATTATTAAACAAAGTTTATCGCCGGTTTCTATAACGCGTTTAAGTTATTATAACAACTAAGAATATTAAATCAGAATTCGTAAAAATAAAGTCTTATTTTATTTAATATTAATCTCGTGATTTTCGAATTAAACACTTTAATTATATTTATATTAACCGGTTTTATACTTATTTTTATTAATTTTGCTATTTTTTTATTTGCGAAAGCTTTTACGAATATTATTAAAACGATGTAATGAAAAATTTATTTATAAGAAAAGAAAAATTTAATAAAATAACTTACCGATAAAATATTAAATCGGTTAAGTTTTTAATACAACATAACTTAATATTATTAATATCACATATGAACTCGCGGCTCTTATATGCTCGCAGCTTCGTTTTTGGTACGTCGTAATAAAAAATCAAATTAAATAATTATAACATATTAAATCAATTTAAACTAACCGGACTTTTCGTTGTTAAACGCTTTAGTATCTTTTTACAAGAACGTAAATTTTGTTTAGGCTTGCTATAAACGTTATATTTCCGCTTTCTCGCTTAAATCTTTTTACGATAATTACCCTCAGTTATTGCTAATTGCGATTATTTATTATTACTTTCTTGCGTAATTATTAATATTTGCATAATTATTAATAAATAATTCTTTTTTAAAAATGTTTATTTTTAGTTTTCCGGCGTTTACTAAAGATGTATTTCGTTTTGCATAATAAGCGGTATTTTTTCCAAAAACAATCCGTTTTTGTATAATAATATTAAGTTATTTTGTATTAAAAAATAAACTGATTTAATTAATTTTGTTAATAAATTATTTTACTAATTTTTACCTCTTTTTATAAGTAAGGTTTTTATTTTTTTTTTCCTTAATATTTTTAAAAATTCTCGAAAGCGGAGAAATAAAGCCGGCGGAGGTTAACGCTGAAACGGTCGGCGTAGATATAATTTAAAAAAAATTCGAATTCGGAAAAAACGGTATTAAAATCGAATAAAGCGAAATTAATTACGGTAAATCCGAATTTAATATTGTCGGATGTTATAATAATTTTAAACGCGGCGTAAGCATTGATAAGAAAATTATTTTTAGTAATATAAGAATAATAACGTCGTATTAAATTTTTAATATATAATAAATAAAAACATTTTTAAAAAAAGTAGTTAAAATATTTAAGTTTATATAAAAAAATGCGTTAATATATAATAAATAAATATGTTTTAATTAAGGTAATATTTTGCGAGTTTTATCGAATAATAATTTTCGTAATTATCGAAAAATAAAAAGAATTTCGATTTTTTCGTGCCCGTTTAAATATAATAATCGAAATATTGGACTTAATTTAATTTTAATTCGGTTATTATTTAATTATTATTATTTAATGCGATTTTTTACCTAATTATAAATAATAAATTATTATAAAATTAATTTATAACGTAATCTTTTCCGTTGTAATAATAAATAACGATATAATCTAATCGTAAAAATTAATAAATTTAATAATTATATTTTATTTTACTTTTTATTAAGTTTATTTAGGTTTTTTTACGTTTTCGGTAATAGTAATTATTATATCCGTTATTATAAGAAATTTTATTAATAATTTTATTTCGTCGAAATTATATATATATTTTTTTGAAATATTATATTTTGCGATAATAGCTCGAATAAAGTCGAATTATTTACGAAATGATTTTAAATTTTCGGATAACGTATTATATTATTACGCGAGTTCAGATTTTTACCTTTAGAATTTTTTAACTTTAAAATAAAAATTTCTTAACGTTAATAATATGAAACGTTTTATAAAAAGTTTTGGATGAATTTAACTATTTAGGCTAAATACTAAAACCTAAAACCTAATTTAAAAATTTATATTTTATATATGGCGTTGTCGAATTTACTTTAAAAGCCCGATATTATGGTTAATGCGCCCGAACCGATATTATTTTTAATTCGCGAAAATTAACGCAGATCAAAAAAAAAAGCAATTATTAACCGAATCCTTACTGTAAATATGCGCGCGGTTTTTATCCAGATTTAATATATTAAAGACATAGTAAATTTATTATTCGTTTAACGCGTTATGAAACGTATTAAGATTAATTAAACGTTAAAATTTGTTAAACGGTAAAAAAAAACTTACGATATGTTTAAATCGAAATATCGATTATTAACGGTATTATGCGAAAATTTAATATTATTTCGTAAGCAATTCGAACTTATTTAGGTTATTATCGTAAAATATAATATTATAAAAAAGGATATTTATAATTTCGACGAAAATAAATTTTTAATAAGCTTTTTATAATAATAAATATAGTAATTATTAATACCGAAAAATATAAAAAGTTTTAAAAAGTTTAATAAAAAAATAAGAAATAAGTTATAATTATTTAAATTATTAATTTTTAAAAATAGGTTATATTGTTATTTATTATTATACCGAGAAAAAATAACTTTAAAAATTAATTTTATAATAATTCATTATTATTAACTAATTAAAATATCATATTAAATAATAATAGTTAAATAACAAGCGAATTAGGCTTAAAATAGATTTAACATTTCGATTAACATATTTCAACGTATATAAAAAATCTAATTTTTTTATTTTCGACGGTTATAAAAATTATTATTTAATAAAATTCGAAAAATATTACGCTAATTATAATATTATTATATTTCATATACCCGCGCATTATTTATATAAGTTTTAATTTTTTTAACGTATTTTATATTTTTTTCTTTAAAACGCGTTTATTCGTGATATATTAAAAATTTAATGCGACGTTATTATTTATATATTATTAAAAAAGCCTTTTTTAACGGTTTTTATAACGTATTTAAAATTATTATAACGTCCGATAATATTAAATCCGGATTCGATGTAATTAACTTTGTTTTATTCGATTTATTACCGTATTTTCCGAGCTTTTAATTCCTTTAGTTATATTTACGCTGTCCGTCTCCCTGTTAATTTCCGCCGGTTTTATTTCTCTATCCGCGAAAACTTTTAAAAAATATTAAGAAAGCGATAAAATAAGAACGTTATTTACTAAAAAAGATTAAAAATTATTAAAAGAATTTGCTAATAGAAATTGTTAAATCGGTTAATTTTTTAATTAGAAGTTAACTAGTATTTTAGTATAAAGTTACCTTTTTTAAATAAAAAACCGCTTAATTATATAAAACTAACCATATTTTAAACAAACGTTAGAAAATTAAAAAAAAACGTTTTTAAAAAGAGGGATACTGATTATATAAAAGTAATAAGCTTTTTTAGCCGAAAAGCAAAGGGGTGGTAGAAAAATATAGCTAATAACAGCTAAAAGTAATCGTTATAAAAGGGTTAAAATGAAGGAACGAAAGTGTAACGTTTACGGCAAGCCCGGATATAATGCGCGTATTTATAATAAAGTTGTAAATACGTTTAGCGAAAAAGAATCCGATTAATCTAAATTAATGCGATATGTTATTGTTAAGTTATTTGAATTTATTATCGGAAGGTGCTAAAAAACGGCTCGCTTGGTGGTGTGGCTGGCCCCGGTGGTGTTGTACGTTAGTATTTGTTAATAATCGATTTTTTGATTTAAACGCGTTTTAAGTTTTTTTACCGTTTAAGAAAGTTGGTTACTTAGTTAACCTTAATGCGTTTTTTTAACGTATTATACGAGTAATAAATTCGCTATATTTTTATTATATTAACGTTAAATAAGAAACCTTTATATATTTAGTTTAAGAATTTGATTAATAATGGATGTTATTTCAGTTACCGTTAATATCCGTAAATTCAAAGTAATATTAGTTCGAGAAGGTTTGTTATAAAGTCGATTTTGTCAAATAAATAAAAGGACGTTGTATATAAAACTAAGCCGTTTAAAACTTAATTTAGGGTTTCATTTTTTAACCTGAATAGTTAAGTTTATTCTGGCTTTTCTTTATAAGGGGTTTTATAATATTAGTGTTAAGAAATAAACGATTAGAGTTAAGTAATAAGAATGGTTAAAAAAGTGTCCGACGAGCTTATATATTTGAGGAGCTTATGTAGTACGTTATAAATCATTGTTATAATAATTAACTAAAAGCTCTCTTATTAAACTATTAATATATTAATTCTTACTCGCTGTTTAACTTTTAAGCTTAGCTTTTTTACTGTATTACCAATCTTAACGGTATAGTTGAAGTAAATACTTATAAACTGAATTACGTACATTATATTAAACTTATATTATTAATATCCTTAATCGGGTTTTAATAAACTATGCCGATTTTAATTACTTTATTCTATATAGTAACTTCTTTAAAACTATCTTTAATATAAATCTTTATAAAATAGTTATTTATTCCATATTATAACTTATTAATTATCTTAATCTTTTTTACCTTATACTTTTAATATACCTGGGTAATCTTTTCGAACTAATTAGAAAATATAATATTAAAAAGGCGAAAATTAAAAAGGCGAACGCGTTAGTTAATACGATAAAAAAATAAACTTACTTATAGTATTAATTAGGAAACCGTATCTAACTCGATTAAGGGGGTTTAAAAATATAACTTTTAATATAACTCTCGTAAGTTTAATAAAGATTTATAAAAAGGTTTATATAAGCCAACCATATTTTCTCTTAAATATTTTAATAATAATATTTAATAATTCTTACTTACGTTTTTTATTTGAAATTATTACATTTTAAATCTGCGGTCAGCTTAAATATAGCTAATTAAGCCATATTTTCAAACGTATATATTCTTTAAATATATAATTCTTCGAAACCAGTTATTTTAAAATTTTATATACAAAAGTTTCGTAAATTTTAAACGTTAAATATCTCATTTAATTAATAGCATTTTCGAGTTATTTCGTTATCGTTAATAACTATCCATATTGTTATTATCGTATGCAGGGCAATATATACTTTTACAATTTGGTAATCGGAATTATAATATTTGTATTTTTAATTAGAACCTTCTTTTTTAAAGATTAATCGAAAAGTCGAAAGTTATTATAAGGGTTAACTAAAGCCAGTCTCCTCTTCTTAGGAGCTATATATTTTAGGTTTAAAACGTTTAATTTTTATTAGTATAAATCTTTTCTATTTATTATTAAATTAGTAAAAGTTGATAAGAAAAGCAGACGAATATAGTTATAATATTAAATCTAAATAATTAATAAGTGTAAAAGCGTAATAAGTAAGCAATAAGCTAGGTTTAAACTTAATTCAAAAAAAAAGTCCGAAAATATATATAAAATTCGAATTTATAAATTAGCAGAATTTACGTAAATGCGTAACATCCCGCCACATTTCAATATATAAAAGTTGTATTATGAAGTATATCGTATTTATTAAGCTATACTTAACACTGTTATTTACATATTCCGTTTTACTATCTTTAAAAAACTTCTTTTTTTATAATTAATCTAGTTTTTAGCTTGAAGCTTGAAGCTATTAAAGGTTTTTAAAGCTTTTAATTTTAGGTTAACAGCTTATCTTTAAGGTATTTACCTATTTTATTAAGGAGAACTATATAATATTTATATTTGTTACAGGTATTTAGCAGTAGACTGTTTATATCACTATAGACTCTTTCGTTTATATTATATTTCTTATTATTATTTAAAGATATCTTATTTATATTATAATTGGCCTTCGCTTAAAGACATATTTCACATTTGTGGTCTTTAAATTATATATGGTCTCACTTGGCAACCTTTATATTATTTTTAACTAGAAATTTAACTAAAGGCTTAAAAGATATATAATCTAGCCTCTGATACAAAAGTATTAACTAGTTATTTTCTATAGATTTATTACTTAAAGCTAATATTATTCCTTGATTTTAAGTATTATATTAAGCTTGAAATAAAATAAGATATATAACACCGCTAGGCTAGTTAATCAAATAATAAATCTAAACGTATGAGTTTATATTAATAGAAGTATTATGTCGTTTAAGTAATGAAAAAATAACTTAATTATATTTCGTAATACTAAGAGTAACTTAAATAATGAAATTATATTAAAAGCTGTTAATCTTTACCTAAAGAAACTACTATAATTATATACGCTATAACAATTATTACGATTGTTACAATTTCGTAAATTTCGTAAAAACCTAATAATCAAGTTATATACTTTTATGCTTTATTCCTCTTAACCGTTTCTAATTACGTTAAACCTATTAGGCTATAATAGGATTCTTCATTTTCTAACATCTTTATCTTAAAAGTTACCTTGTAAATATTTTAATTTAAAATATCTTTTCGTAGCAGAGAATATAATAAACTGTTTTTAAAATTTAAAACCGTTTAACGCGATTTTTACTAGCTATTATTTTATTAGTAAATTTTTGTTAAATAACGCTTTATTTATTTTGCGAACGTCGAAAACTTAATTTTAAATTATTTAAGAAAAACTCTTTTTTGTTGCTTTTCCTATATAAAATAATTAATTTAATTGTAACGTCTCCGGGTTTAACTTATAACAAGTATAACGTATAACCGCTTAATATTAAAAACTTAAGCTAGAGATAAATATTATTAAAGAAAAGCAAATTAAGTTAACGCCTGTTTACGACGGTTCTGTAAATAAACAAAGATATAGTACAAAAAAATAATATAGCTATTTTTCATAATATCGATAACCTCGAAAAATTAAAAAGATTAAAATACGATAGATTTAGGTAGGTAAAATTATTACTTACGAGGTTTTAATTAAAAGGTCCTACCGTTCTAATAAACTAATACGGGATCGTCGTTACCGATTAGTCGGTTTCTAACGACGTTAACTAAGGCGCAATTACTTCTAGTATTATTAATACAAAGCTCTTAATAACTGTTAAACGTTTATAAATCTTTAACAAGTTCTTAAATATTTTTGAAATTTAGATCACTCTTTTATTTAATTAAATATTAGGAAAATCCGTTATCCTTTTGTACGGAAGGTATTTTTTCTGCTATATATATTTATTAGTTTTCCACTTTTATATCGTTTTATTTAGTACGTACTTTAATAATATCTACTATTAACGTAAATATTATATATAAAGAACTTAGATAAAGTTGAACTTTAAATAGTAACTTTAATAGATAAATATTATTCAAAATTTTTATAATAATTTTATAAAAGCTGATATACATAAAATTAAGCTTTTAACTTAGGCGTCTTTTTTTAATATCTTTGGTAACTATGTAAATTGTCTCCTGGTCTGACACAAGTAATCTTTTTATACGTTTCTAATTATAATACTTTTTTATTTAACCGCATACGAACATAAATTCTATTTTTATTTTAGCATATAATTATTTAAGCTATATTAATGTAAAAATATTTTTTATGTTAATTAATTTTATATTTTATACTTTTCTATAAAGTTTAACCGTAAAACTAAAATTAATTACTATTAAAAGTATTTTAATACTTTCCTAAAAAATATTATTATAAATTAATTAAACTGTTAATAACCTTTAAACTTAATCACTTTCTTTGTAATTAACATAATAATATAAATACGTTTTCAATATTTAATTTTACCGTTTTAGTTATTTATCCATTTATAGTTAAAAAGCAGTAAATAACTTATAGGTTAACTCTACTTATATTAACCGGCTTTATCAAAGCTTATAAATAAACGGTATATCTTTTTTTTAAAATAATCTCGTAGGGTAATCCGTATATTTTTTAAAATATTTCTAAAAAAAAACATTCGCCATTTCTTTTACATTTATAATATCCTAAAAGAGTAAAATATAAAACAAATTCGTAAATCGGCCGACGATTACGAAAATACTCTAGTAATATACGCCTATAAGTAAGCTTTTTAATAAAAGCATTTTAATAATAAAATATATCGTAATATAATCCTATAATCGCTTTACAACTAGTAATAGTTATAACTTTTCATATAGTTTATACCGTCGTATTATCGTTTTAACGTAAACGTTATATTAACCGAATACTTTTTATACTATATTCTTTATTATAAAGAAATAATAAACGTGTTAAAAACGTTTTAAGGTCTTCTAGATCCCTAAATATTTATATAATTAGCATTTGTATATATCTTCTATTAAACCTTTTTAACCTTTTTTAAGAGTTATATTTTATCCCTTTATTATGATAGATTATCGTTATATGCTTTAATTTTTTAATATATATTTAAAACTATTACCCGTATTATCGCAACTTATCGTAAGCGTAAATGTTCTTTTAGAATCTTATCTAATATTATATAATTAATATAAACCGGTTTTTGCTTAAAACCTAGTCGTTTACTAAAGTTATTAGCTTTATTATTCTTTAAACCCTTTTTATAAATAATAATAAAATTGTATTCCGTTAATTATTTTACGTATTAAAATTATCGTACTATAAGTTTTTTAATCGTAATAAACTAGATAAAATTTTATATACCGTATAACTCTTAACTAAATATTAATTACCTTTAAAAAACATTTAAACTTATAAAATGTTTTAATAATAACTATAAACCTTTTATTGAAAACAACATAACGTAATTCAAAAGTTTATAATAAATATAAAAAAACTATAAGTTGTAACTTACTGTAATTATCGCGTTATCTAATTACCGCACCCTAATTATAATTTAACGCGTTAATATTCTGCTTTATTAAACAATTTACGTCGTATATAATTAATGTTAACTGGATGGTAATAGTTTTCTTAATCTGCTATAAGTTTTATCTTATTTTTAATATCTATTAAAATTTCTATTTTTTTAATAAATTTCTATTATATGTATACCTATTTAATTAAAGTTTTTAATAAACTTTTAAAAATAATTAAAAAATTTAAAAAAGTTTTATACCTCTCTAACGTTAATAGGCGTTGCCTAATTACATATTATTACGATCTTTTTATAGTTCATTTTAATATATCCAAAAAGAATAATACAACTTAAGTATTTAAGTTTTATATATAGAATTAACTTTTTCGGTACTAATCAGAAATTTAATCTTTTATAATAGTTATAACACCTTTTAAACATACTTTTCGTATAATTTTTTAATCTTCGAAAAAATACAAATACTATCGAAAAAATATAATCTAAAACTGTCTCAATATTTATTAGAAACGTAAGTAAATATCGGTTCAAAATTGAAAATATATTAATAAACTCTATAAAACTAAGCAAGTATTTATAAAAGCCGTACTTAGTTTTAACGGCTATTTCTTATTCGTAATCTTTTTTAATTTTAATAAGGTTATACCCGCTTTTAAAAGCGAAACAGTAAATTATCAAACTTTATAAAAATGATTTTTCATCGTTAATTATAAGTAATAATATTCGATTCTTAATAATAAGACAATCAAATTATTAATAATTAATAACTAAACGTAACTTGCTAATTTCTTGGGTATTAAAAACAATGTACTTTATTAGTAATATTAAAAGTTGAATTTATACTTTTTATAATCGATCTTTGAAGTAATCGTTAAGTATGTATAATTTTATTCTACTAAGGTTTTACATGGCGTAAAACCTGATTAAGGCTCCGTTTTTTAAAATAGTTTTATAATTTTACTCGCTATATTCGAGAAAGTCTATTTCGAGCTTTTCTCGAATGAAACGCTTATACTTAGAGTTATATAATAATATATTACTTAAATGTTTTAACTTTTGGGGTTTTAACTTTACTAGATTATTATTTAATTACTGTAACTTTATTCTAATACTAGTAATAATACTTTAAATTTTAATATAATAAATTTTTTTTTCTTTTATTTTTTTTTCTTTAAGTAATAAAATATTTATTTTGTCCTTATAAAAGTATTTGTTATTATTTTCGATTTAATATTAACATCTTTATCAATTTTTTTAAATTTATCACTAGGCTATAAAGCGAACTTTGGTTAATTAATTTTACAATTAATTAAAAAGATATATTAATATAACCATATTCGTTCTAAAAATTTATCGTAATTCCTTATCCGAATAGTATCAAAATTAATTGTTATAATTCTTCCAAAAATAAAAATATTAAAGTAATCAATCTCGCGTATAACTTTTCCGTTATCGTAAAAGAAAATTAACCTTTAGCAGTTTTCGCAAGATAAAAATCTTTTCTAAATCTCCATAATAATTTAGTTAATTAGGTATTTTAAACCTAATTTAATTTCCTTCTAAAGCTCCGCTATCTGCTATAACTATATACTAATATATCTTACTCCCCTTTTTTAAAACAGTAAGGTTATTATCGTCCCTTACTATTATTAAAATCTTTTTTAAGAATTCTTTCTAACTTCTTTAAAATTTGCAAACTTACGGCTTTTTTATAAATTGTTTTTTTTTAAGTTTTATTAAAGCTATCAAATCTACTCGCTTATTTACCTATTTTTCTACCATAACTATTTCATAACTATCTGGTATTCTTTCGATAAATCTTTTAATTTAGAGATACATTTTTTATGTTATCTTTTTTAACCTTTTATTATAAGGATTTTATTACTGTATTATCGCCCTTCTTTATATTATTAAATAAAAAATTCCCTTATATTTTGAAAAGTGCTCTATATAGTAATATTGTCTTCTTACAATTTTTAATATATTGCTAATAATTCTACCATATTTTTTTTCTTTTTTATTAATCGGTAATAATTAGCAACTAAAGGTACAAATTTGCAATAAGCTATCATATAACTATATTAAACTTTTTCTAAGCTAATTCTTCCTATTAACGGTATTCGTATATTGTGTAAAAATTAAAAAAACTTCCTTATAAACATTCCTATATTTCTTTTAGCTAGCTTTTTATTATAATAATTTCGTTTACCTTTTTTATTTATTAATTTTACTATATAAATAATTATAGTATTAGTAATCTTTCTAGTTATACCTTTATTTTCTAAAGGAATCGAACCTTTATTTCAATATATATTAACCACATATAACACTATATTTCTTATTTTTTTTTGTAAATAGAATATTATAATCGTCTATAATAAATTGCGTAAAATTTGTTACTACGATTAACCTCTTTAAGTAAAATAGTTTCTTTCCATTTTTTAATAATCCTGTAACTACTTTTTAATTATTTAGTTTATTTTTTATTATGCTTACTTTAGTTATATTTTAAGAAGAAAAATTTTTTTAAATTTTTTTTCATTTATAGTGTTATAGCTATTGCTGTAACCTAAGACCCCACCTAATGAATTGCCCTAGCAATAAATAATTTTAAAAATAAAATCAAACAACACGGAACTATAAGCCTTATAAATCGAATAAAAAATATAAAGTATAAGTTATAGTCAAGGAGGATGTATAACTAATATTATATAATAACTTTAAAGTAGTAATAGATATAAATTAAATTATAAAATAGAAAAATTAAAATAATATATATATAAACTTTTATATCTTTATAATATAATAAACTGCATTAAAGTTACTATATTTCAAGGTTTATATATATATAATTAATTTTAATATTAAATAATTTAATTTTAAATACTCGATATACACAATTTTATTAATCATTAATTATTTTTTATACAGTTGGTTAAAACTTAAGAAAAATTCTTAAAATATTATTTACATATATTTTATTCCTTTCCAGAGACTTTTAGTTAAAGAAATAAAGAAATAAATTTTAAAATAATTTAATACATTATGTATTACTTTATTTTATCTAAATCTTTATATATTGTATGCTGAATATTATTACATTAAACTGTTATCAAATTAAATCCCTAATAGCAACGTTTACATTAATCGTAATATTTTTCCTTCAGTATTAAAATTCAAATTTTTTATAATTTTTCAAATTGTCACAACTTCTTTTTAATTTACAATTTTTAAAAATATTTAAAGTGATAATATATACCTTATTAAACTCGTATATTAAGTTAACATAAAACGGGCTTTTATATTATATATGCGGTTTTATTGCGACTATTTTTGTTAATTTATTATTCAATTTTATAAATCGCGCGTTTTAGTGAAAATCCGTATTCATTGCTAGGGCAATTCATTAGGTGGGGTCCCAGGTTAACGCTTTTTATCACTTTCATTATTTCTGTATTTCTACGTAAGATAACTTTTTACTTTTTTTATCCTGGTGATTATCGATTTTTACAGATTTTACAATATATTTATCGTACGTAATAAATTGTAAAAAATTAATAATTTTATTTTTAATGTTATTTTTTAGGTTTTTACAAAACTTATCGATTAAGTTATTTCCTTTATTATTAATCTACTCGGCTTTAGCTATAAGGTTTTTCAAAGCTATGACGTATTTCGATACTCGTCTTTTTTATTGAAATTCTAAGATTTTCTATATCGTTATACGTTTTTTATCGAGATTTTTAAATTAACCTTAAATTTCTTCTCGAAATTACTATATAATAAACCAAAGTTAGTCAGTACTTACCTTCTTATTATTTTTGTCATTTCTTAAGTAAACCTAAAAGATAAACTCGAACTAATTTAAAATATTCTCTTTTAAAACTTAATACGGTAAAAATTTAGTCCCCGGGTTATTAAGCTTTTTAAAAAGTAAATATAGGCGTACCTAATTAAGAACGCTTTAAATACCTTCATTTATATCCTATAGTTTTATTCTTTTAGCCTTCATAATTATTACAGTGATTTAAACGTTAATCATTTTAATCTTAATTAACAATTATTCGATTCATATTTTTACAATATAAAAATTGATTTAAAAGGTTTAAGTATTTATACTTTAAGTATTAATTAATATTTTCACTAAAAGTATGACATTAAACTTAACCGTACTATTAAATAAAGTCTTATAATGTATAACGGCTAAACTAATTAATCAATTATTAAATATAAACGTACGAGTTTATACTAATAGCAATATCGTATCGTTTAAATAATAATAAAATAATTTCACTCCGTTTCGCATTATTAAGCGTAGCTTATATAATAATATTATATTATATATTATTATTATTTATCTAAAACAACTAATATAAGTTATATAACATAATAACTATTATTATTTTTAGAATTTCGTAAATTTTACAAGATTATAATAATCCAAGATCTTGTAGATCTCGTAAAATCCTAATAATCTAGTTATATAACTTTTGTACTCCACTTGTCTTAACCGTTCCTGGCTGCGCTAAGCGTGTTAGATTATAACAATGTAGCTCATTCTTTTTAGATCCTTTAATTCTTAACTAAAGTATAGCTTTATTATAAAGCTTTATAATTATATCTTTATTTATTAAAGTATAAATACCTTTAAGTTGGTTTATAAATAAAAGCTTAATGCCTAATTCAGGTAAATAATGGACCCCTTTAATGGTATAACTTCGGTCTAAATTTATACACTTAAGTTTTAAATCGCCAATCCTTTTAACTTAAAGGGTATTGGCTTTACCCTATTTAACAGTCTTATTTATACGTTTCAAGTTAAAAAAGAGAAATTTTATTAGCTACGGTCTAAAGTATAGCACCGCTATCAGCTACAAGATATATTATATACCGACTGTTTCTGTTAGGTGTTGTTGTTGGAGGTCAGAGTGGCAAGGTAACCCATTTATTAGCAACAGTCTGAAACCTGACCCTTTCCCCCATTCTAGGGAGAAACTACCCATATATATAAACCCCGCATCGGACTTTGAACTAATCGCCGACCTGTAAGTCAGACCTTTAGGCGAACCGACCGTTGCACCTAACAGTTTCCTCCCTTGTTCTTTGATTTTAAATAAACTAATCGTTCATTAGCTATGTTATATAGGGAGTTATATAGAGATTAACTTACGTAAAGCTCAAACTCAAGCTCGTTTTCTTCCATATCTATATCCAGACACCCTTTAGGAGTTGGACAGGAAGTATAGGGTCCCTGGGTAGAAATGGCTCTGTTTTGGAAGTCGTTCAGAGCTGTATTTAAACGCTTTCTGCTCGAATCAACAGCCTTGGAAGCTGTTCTATGAGTTATATTAACCTGTTGGCCTTTATCATCGGTGTCGATCAATTAAATTATAAGGGCGACTCCGTTAGCTTCCCTTTCTTCCCGTTTCGAAGGAATAGGGGTTGGAAGAAAAAGGGGCTAAGGACAGCTATAGAAGAAGAATAATAATAAACGTTGTTCTTAATGTAAAATCCGAGGTCATATAGATAAAGACTGTTACTTCCTCCATCCCAACAAGGCTCCTTCAAGCTGAAAAATCTTACCAGTAAGATACGGAAAAAGCCAGGCCCTGGGAGGCAAAAGGGAAACCAGAAGTCAAGAAAGGGGATAAACCAACCCTTATTCCTTCGAAACGGGAAAAAAGGGAAGCCAATGAAGTCGCCCTTAGAGGTCAACTGATTGACACCGATGATGAAGACCAACAGGTCAATGTAACTCAAAAAACAGCTTCCAAGGCTGTTGATCCCGGCTCATAACCTATAAAAAATTGGGTTGCGACAGAAGGTGAGACTACCCTAGAAGGATTTATATGTGAAAACGAATAGGGGAGACTCAAGGTGTGTCGCGGAAGTATATTGATAATTCTAATGAAGCCATGGAAACTCAAATATGCCTTAATTCAGCTGGCATTTAATTAGCCGGGGGCCGTATTTTCTGCTCTAGGTATTTCTATATATAGTCGGTTTTTAGAACGGCTAGAATCCCGCCTGGCCATAACGATATATCTGGGTTATAAAGTACCGATGGTGATTTCTTTAATATTGCGATGTGCTAGGTCCGACTGTAAGTTAAACACCTAGTTAACGCATCACCCCCTCAACGCCCCACCCCTAATTTAAGGCTATCGCCAATTTATATATATATTTCAAAAATTAATAACTTAATAATTAATTAAGCAACCTATATTAGGTTTTAACGAAATCGCATTATTATATAATTAGGATTGTTAATATCATATTCGTTTTTGTTTTATTTTTTTCGTTTTAGGTTTCGTTTTACGGAATAATAACGGAAAGGTTTTACGCGTTATTTTTAACCCGGCCTTTATTTGTTCAACGTTTTTTAACCGTACGAATTTTGGATTAAAGCTAATTTTTACTTTTTTTTAACTTTTTTTGAGCGTACTTTTTAAGGGCTAAAATTAATTAATTATTATAATTTTCGAAAATAGTTAATTCATTATTAAATAAGTTAAATATTTTGCTAATTTTGCGAAAAAAAAGTCGAATGGTAACTTTTCTAAAAATTTTTATATCTCTTAAAAATTTAAATATATTAAAACTTATTAAAGTAAATAGCGAAGAAAAATCGGGCTGTTATAAAACGATAAGCGATTCGGTAACCGGTCGATTTTTTATATTTTCGGTTTTTTTTCACATATTTACTTTTTAAAGTTTTATCGTTATTAATAAGTTATATTTTTATCGTCTTACAACCATTTTTTATATATTATAAAATTATTATAATCTTTTTTTAAATGTTAACGAACGTTTATAAAAAATCCGTTTTATTTACTACTGTTAAAACCTTTTCGTAATAACGTTCCCGGAATTAATAATGAAACTTACGTTTTAAAACGGAAAAAATAGTTATATTAAACGGTTATTATACGTACGATAAATATAAAAGTAAAAAAAGGATCTAAATTTTGTTAATTAAATAAGTTTACATAATTTTTTTAATAATATAATTATTATAGCCGTCGATAATAAAATATTTTTATTTCCGAAAGTTAATAAACTTCGTATAAAAAATAAATACTTTTCGCAATTATTTTAATTTAATATCGGTATTAACCTAATTATTTAAAAATATCATAAAATATTAATTTTTATATTATTAATTTTTCATATCGAAAAATTATTATTATTATACGTTAACGCTGTTAAATATAATTAACGGGAAAAAATACGTTTATTTACGTTAATATAAATTATAACGAATATTTAAGTGTATTTAAAAATATTTTTTTAAACTTTTTATTAAAAACGAAAAAAAAAAATTATTATTTCAAATTTATTTACGTTATATTTAATCCGCGAATATATTTTCCATATTTTCGATAAAGTTAAATAGTTAAATAATACGGTACATATAGTTTTAGTAACTTTATTTAAGTGCCGATAATTAATAATTAAACTTTTAAAAATTTTAATTTCATAATAATATTAAAAAAACCGCGTTATTTAATTTTTTTTTCCTAACCGTTTGCGGTTATTAAAGTTAATAAAAAAACGTTACGCGTATATACAAAATCGGGAATAAAAAAACGTATTTAAGCTAGCCTTAAATTACGATTTATTTAGTTAAATACTTTTCTAAAATTTTAAGTATTTTTTAGTATTTTTTATTACGTTTTTCCTTAATTCGTATGCCTTTAATTTTATAACGAAAATAAATACGTTCGACCTAATGTAATTTAAAAACCGTTCGGATAAACTTTTTATTTATAACTTTGTTAATCGTTTCCGTAGTTACGTAATTAAACGACAAGCCTTATATCGTTAAAATTGCTTAATTCTAAAAATTAAAAAGGTATGATTTGTTTTCTAAGGAGACGTTATTTAATGGAGATATATATATTTGAAGTAAGCGTTAGTGTTTTGAGTGTCTCGAAAATTCGGTGGGGCGTTGAGGGGGTGGTGCGTTGATTGGGTGTTTGACTTACTAAGCTTGTGAAGGAAGTAGACGAGAGTTATTAAGACGTTGTCTTTTCCTAGGCGCTAACTTCTCAAATAGGAACAAACTTAATAGGCAGCAGGCGACTCGTGTGTATGGATCCAGTTTCCTAGACCCTTGCCAATTTGTATGGCCCGTACGAGTTCCTGCAATGCCCTGAAGCCCTGGAAGCCCTACCTAGTAGTTCTTCACCCCATCTTATCAGCGACACCAACCTGGTTGACCTCAAGCTGGAGCCCGCTGTCTGAGGTAGCCATGAAAATGGTAAGGGAGGGACCATAGAGATGCGGATAAGGAAGAGTAGGGGGGCGAGGACCTAGCCGTGGTCCGGAACTTCTCCTTCAGCCCTCGATCCTCCAGACAGCAGCGCCATCGCTTGGGCCTGAGGATCTCCGCGCCCACGATGTCTATTGTTCGTTGCAGAAAGGAGGATGGGTATCTACGATTTTAGACTGGTTATGCTGCTGTTTGGATTTGAGGACCGGTCTGGGAATCTGCGGGTGTGCCGGTGCTTGGTAGTTCCGGGGATGCCGAACGGTCATACATATATCGTCTTCTATCTCTATAGCCTTTCCCCAACGTCCTTCTCTGACAGTCATAACTGGCTGTCAGATTCGCCCCTAACATTATCCGAAAGGGACTCCATATTGATTAAGTAATTGTGGGCAAAGGAGTGGTGGGATGTGGCCCTATACCAAGGGCCTGTTAGGAGAAGTGAAACATTGGTAGTACCCTGGTGCACGAGAAGTCTATCCCGACTCCGTAGAGCGCCCGAACAAATGAGAGCCCACTACTCATAGCCCTTGTCGCATAAGGCATTGGAACCTAGGGGCCTATACCATTGTAGACTTATCCTGGTTTCTCTCCTCGAATGCCGCCATACATGACTTCGCCCACCGCCTCATAGCCGTGATCTTCCTCAATTCAGTCCCTCCAAGGCGGAGATGAGAGATGACCAGCCAAACGCGATAGGCTATTATTCCCCTCGTCAGTGTCTTCCCCCTAGTCTTCCTCGGTCAAGTCTACTATCTCTAGACTGCGGCTCCCCTTAGATCGTTTAGCAGAAGTGGGTTCACTCTCTTCCCGGCTTCGCTTGACACCGCTCCGAGTCTCTCTCTCCAGTTTGGCTTCGCTCTTGACTTCGCTCTTGACCGACATGTCGCGATTCTGCGGGTACCATCAGCGAAGCTTCCCAGTGGCGTCAATGGGCTTCCCCGCCACGTATGGGCTTACCTCTTTTTCTCTATAGAGCCTCAAGGCAAACTGGCGCAACTGCTGCTCATCCATGTCATCCATCGGATTCGGGCGCGGAACTACACCCTCCGCGATCAGGTCCTCTACAGTCATCAAGCGTCAGTGCAATGTGACTCCGAACTGTGACGTGAAATACCACTTACCCTTGGAGCAGTACCTGAACTCAAACACGGCGAATGGGCGCTTCAGAGGGTCCTGGTAGACATCTACTTGCCGCGGGTACGTGATGCCTGGTTTTCCGGGAGAATAATCAACCTTATGGCTCACACTCCGCCCTTTCAGAGCCTTTTCGTGTACTGGTCCAGTGTTCGGAAGCGTGCCACTGGCTGGGGTATGAGTTTTGTTGGAGAACATCATGTTGTAGACCAAGATTTGCAATGTCCCAAGGCGTTTGACCTTATACATGTCGGCATTACTGAATTCCTGATCGGTGGTGTCCACTACCCCAACTAGGTCAGTCTACTTTCGTACCTCATGAGCCCGCCACCCAAGGAACTTGCCTTTTTGGAGATCACCAAACTTAAAAGCGTGATAAAAGTGTCGACCATCTCGCCCATTGAATAGAGCAGAGGTTACCACCCGGGACCACATCAAGTTCTTCTCTCGGGTCTCATCTGGTCCATGTACTGGTAACAGTCGAAGCTCGTCGACCCCACATTGGAACGCTAGGTGATGGCTGCGGTGCTCGAAGTTGGGAGATTTGATGAACTCAAAGCCGAATTCGGTGCCCGAGATCGCCTCGATATACTTGATGACATGGGGAATCTTCTGAGCATCGACAGAGATGTTGCTATCTTCCTTGGTGGCGGTAGCAAGGAGCTGTAGCTCCTCATCTGTTTCTTCAGCGTATGGATCGTCATACTCCTTCAAGGGAGCGCCCTTGGCGTCAATTATCTGGGCCTTCAAGCCTGGGATCTCTTTGATGACTGCCATGGCTTGATGGTGAAGGAAGTGAGATGAATATGGTAAGTAGTGACGCCGGTATAGAAGTGAAAAGGGAGGAATGCCCTGCCCGGGCGCGAGAACTGAGATTACTGTGGATAGCAGGATGGTGGGAGAATTGGCTAAAATGAAGTGCGTGGTAGAATCGAAAGACTTCTTCCTGTGAAGACCCCGGGAGTTGAAGAAGTAGGTGTCTGTGACTGATTGGGGCCTCAGGAAGAGAGATCTACTTAGGTACACGTGTAAACCTGCAGTATCATGAATAGACCAGCACTTTCCACGTCTTAGATTTTCATCATGGCCACAATGATTCCTTGTATAACCATAGGTTAAAAATAACGACCACAATAGGTTAGAGGCAGGAAATCAACCACATTGTGGCATAAGACCTTGACACTAAATACAAATTCTATAATCAACTAGATCTTCAACCGACATCATAATAAGGCGAACACCCAATGAACGAGCCATCCCCTTGAACGAGCCGGCGATATCCCATACAAAATCATTAAAATCGCTATATTGTCAACAGCGCTTTGATATTCGGATAAAAGTCGGAAAGATAAACGGTCCTTACCATCGTTATTAACTTTAAATCTTTAACGTAAAAAGAATATTAGAAAATTGTTATAATTACGTAATACTTTTAAACATGTTATTATATACGAGAAAACCTTTTATTATATATTATATATAACGTCCTATATATAAGCGAGGGACTTATATAAGCGAGAAACTTTTTCGTACATGTTAATAATATACCTAAATAATTTAACTAGTTATAATATTTAAAATTAACTTAAATCAATCGAACTTTTTTTCTTAATTACGTTTATAGCTTTTCGACGAATATATGTATTATATTAACATTTGTTACAGCTATTTTCTTTTATTAATCCGTTTACAGCCGACCACCTTTTAACACATTTAAATTAATATTACCCCTATTTTGTTAAAATTAATGCCGATTAATTAGATAACTATTTTCGACTGAATTCTTAACTTATATACGCGAACATTTCTTATCCGCCTCGATCGTTAAAGATATATGTTATAAAATACGTCGAGGGGCGCGTTGTTAACAGACGCGTTAAAGGTGTTACGAGGCGCGTTAAGGGGTGTTATAAGGCGTTTTACGGGGCGTATGGTAAGGCGTATCGGGTTTGATTTCGTAATAAATTAATACTGACGGATTTAAATAATTAAAATAAATTTTTTTCAAAAAGATAAATAGTTGTTATATAGGATAAACGAATTCTTTTAACTAGCAAAAAGGTTGTGATAAAAATTGTTATTAATAGCTTTTAAAGTCCCGTCGGCTATAATCGGTTTAAAAAAAGGAATGATAATATGCCATCCGTAATAAATCTTAATATAATGCGTGTACTTACTGAGAAGCTATAAACGCAGTTAGCAAAAAAAATTCGATTACTTCGGTTAATTTAAAATGTTGTGGTTAAGTTATTTAGGTGTATTACTAGGAAGTGCTAAAAAGTCTCTCGCTATATGGGTCCCTCGCTTGTATGTGAAATATATTATACTTAACAATTCCTGTCTTTTTTAATAATAATAGTATAAAAGAGATATTTTAACTATAAGAACTTAAATATTAAAATTATATAACCATGGTTCCCGTTTCTTAATATTTTTTTAAATATAAAGAGATAGATAATATTTTAACATATTATACGTATATGCTGAACATACGATTAAACTGAACACTTATTTAAATATTATAACTCTTTATCTTTAATCGTTTATTTCTTAACACTAACATTATAAAACACTTTATAAAAAAACGAGAATAAAGTTAGCCGTTTAGGTTAAAAAACAAAACCCGAAACTTAATTATAAAGAGTTTAATTATATTTATAACGTCTTCTATCTTACTTTATAAACGCGATATAGCGGTAAATACGCCCGAACCGATATTAAAAATTTTGTTTTATAAAAATTAACGTCGACCGAAAAAAATATCGATTATCAACTGAACTTTAAATTTAAATGTGCCAACGTTTTGTATCTGGTTGTAATACGTTAAAAATATATTTAATTTATTACTTGCTTAACGGGCAATAAAACGCGTTTATTGTAAAAAAATTTTTTTAAAGAAAATATATAAAACTTAAAGATATTCCGTAAATAATTCGAGCTTATTCGGGTTATTATTGTAAAATATAGTATTATAAATAAGAATACTTATAATTTCAATAAAACTAAATTTTTAATAAATTTTTCTATAATAACAGATACGATAATTATTAATGTCGAACAATATAAAAATTGTAAACAAACTTTATAAAGAAATAAATAATAATTTATATTTATATATGTTAATAATTTTTAAAGTTCAAAGAATATCGATATTAATTAATATATCGTAGGAAAATTACTTTAAAACTTAGTTCCAGTATAATTTAATATTATTAACCGCTTATCAATTCGCATAAAATAATATTAAACAATTAATAAATAATTTAAGTTTAGAATAAACCTAACATTTTGATCAATATATTCGAATACGTCTGAAAAAACCAAAACGTTTCCTTATTTTTAACGGTTATAAAAGTTATTATTTATAAAAATTCGAAAAACATGATCTTAATTACGACATTATTACATTGTACATACTTAAATATTTTATTAAAAATTTAAGCTTTTAACGTATTTACTTTTCTTTTTTAAAATAAGTTGATTTATTTTATATTTAAAGTTTAATATATTATTATTATACCTATATTATTTAAAGAAATCTTTCTTACCAGTTTGTACGTCATAATTAAAATTATTATAACGTCGGATAATATTAAATCCGGATTTATAAAACTCAGTTTTATTTTATTCGACTTTAATCCTCCTTTGTTCGAATTTAAATTTTTTAATTATATCTACGCCGACCGTATTCTCTTTAACCTCCGCCGCTTTTACTTCCCCGCGTATAAAACCTCCTAGAAATATTTAAAAAGTAATAAAACAAAACTACTATTTACAAAAAGATTAAAAATTATTAGAATGGTTGATTAACAAAAATCGTTAAATCGGTTAATTATTTAACTAAAAATTAACTAATATTTTAATATAAAGTGATTTTTTTCAAATAAAAAGCCGTTTAATAACGCGAAACTAATTACATTTTAAGCAAATATCGGACAACTAAAAATAAACGTCTTTAAAAAGGAGGGATATTTACTATACAAAAAAGCAGATTCCTGGCAGAAAAAAAGGGGGTGGTGGAAAAATGCAGCTAATAGTAGCTAAAGGTAAACGTCGTAAAATATTAAGACGAAAAAACGGAAGTATGGTATTTGCAGCAAGCTCGAACATTATACGCGTATTTGTAAAGAAAGTTAAAAATACGTTAACCGAAAAAGTATCCGATTAGTTTGAATAAATTTAATGTATTGTAATTAATTAAGTGGAATTTATTATCGTGAAATACTTGAAAGTGTTGAGCTTAATCGTGTATTTAGCTTATACGTATAGTACGTTATAAGCTTAAATAATATATCATTTTAAAATATTAATAATACAATAAATACTTACGATGTACAAATAATAATTTACTTTTATATAAAAAAATGGTGAAATTTAAGTGAATTATTAAGTTTATATTTTAATTATTTTATACTTTAACTATTTAAAAAAAAGCTTATTCTTTCGATCATAATAATTTACTATACAACGTATATAAGAAAGTAGTAACACTTTACTTTTATAATGAGTGACATTAAACATACTTTAATTTTCTAAACTTAGTATATCTAGGTTTTTCCTGTTAATTAGTAACGCTGGGTTATGATTTCCGCTATCTTTTAATAGTTTTTATACATTTTATAATAACTTAATAAATACGTTATTTAAAAAATTATAACTTATATTTTAATACTTTTGAGACCTATTAATATATATTATTAAATTACTTTATTCTTTAATTGTTTTCGGTTAAATTATATAGAAGTGAAATTATAAAAGTAAAAAGGTATAAATACTTTTACGAAATAATAAAGGTTAATATTCGCAATTAACATATCCTAAAAAGCTATAGTATATAATACGACTATATATACGAATATTTTAATAACATTACGTTTTTTTAATAATAAAAACAAGAGAATTAATTTCGCATTATCAAAAGTTATTAATTGATATATAAACTATTATATATTAATATGTATTTTAAGTACGAAATTACACTTTCAGTTTATACTATTATTACGACCGCGAGAAAACTTCTCTTTTATAACAAACGAATAACTATATTACTTTAAAAACGAAATTATATATCGAATAACTTACTTATACCCTTTTATTTCTCTTGTAATTAATAACTTAAGGCGTTGTTTAACTCGAATTCGAAACTTTATACGTCTTTTAAGTTTCAACATTACCACGATATAATTTGTAGTAAGTAATAACGTAATAACTACCGGCGTAATTTGCGATCGTAATTTCGGTATTACTATATCCTTTTACATTCGACCTACTATATTAATAATACGCTAACGTTTAAGTTGCGGTTTTCGTAATGCTTTTTTAGTTTTGACATCTTTTTATTGAAACTTGCTACAGCGTTACGAAAAAGCTAAATCATCGTTACGTTGTTAAACATAACTACCGATAAACTACGAAACCGTCCGGCGTTAAAAGGTTTAATTAATGGTAATAATAATACTTAAAAGAAACCTACTTTTCGTTTCTACACGGGTTTTATATCGCGAAAAGCGGGTTTTTAAACTAAATGTTTCTCATGATATTAAAATTTAAAAATATTTTTAACAGAAAACGTTTTAACTTTTGAGTATTTTTTTCGTAATATTTAATTTTATAAATTTCGCATTAATAAATTAATCTTAACCGCGTTATTACTTTATCGACATTATAATAATAATTATTAAGTTTAAAAGTTTTATATTTAACTACTTTAAATAGATTACAAAAACATATATTAAAACATTATCAATTATTGCTTTTTAAATTTAATTCAACCTAATTTTAACACGCTTATCAAATCTTTATGTCGTAGATTCTTTTGTAATTTTCAAAACAATATTTTAAATTAAATTAAAGCTATATAAGGTGTGATTTCATATTTAACATATAACTTTTTACATTTTAACAATTAATATTTATTATAAAAATAATTATAATTCCAAAATTGAAGTTCTTATTAATAAAGTAATAAGCTTATTTTTCGAGATCTTATATCGATGTTAATTTATTATCATTCATTATAAGTAGCTATTTAACTGTAAATTTATCTTAAGTTAACTTTTATACAGTATTAAAGGGATTATATTTCTATTATATATTAAATTCTACCGCATTGTAAGTATTCTTCTTAGTAAAAAGCACGTAATTAACTTTAAAAAGGATTGTATCCAGCAAGCTCAAATAATATATATTCGAATTAAGTTTTTTTTTAAAAAAGCTCCTTACGGTTAAAGGGATAGTCGTTATAGTTAACGTTGTTCGCGTTATTATTAGCATTCAAGTTTTTAAACTAGGATTTTTACTTAAAGCAAGCGTAAGCAATTATGTTTTTATGAATATAAAAATATAAATCTATGATTTTGTAGGATAAAACGTTTTAGTAATCGTATAGCGTATTTTTTATCAAAATCGGTAATAATTATACTAAGTACTAAGATAGAAATTGTTTATTAGAAATTTTCAACCGATTTATTACTTATTTTTAAAATTCGAAACGTTCGTTTAATATAAAAATAATTGCGTGGTTAGAGATTAACCTAATAAAGATTTAACCTATGTAATTAAAAAATACTATACTAAGCTTATTTATTTTATATATATTATTAACGTTAAAAGTTACCGGATATCGCTTTTATAATTTTTATAATTAGATATAATCTATAAAGTACCGATAAAGCGATTAATAATAAAATCGTCCCCTTCATAACGTATTTCGTAATTAAAGACCATTTTTAAACCGCTTAAGAAAGGTTTACATAATAATAAAACATTCGTGAAATTGTTTTTCCATATAGCGGATATTATTAATACTTTTCGAAACACCCTTTTTTTTACTATTAATAACTGTCTTAATTAGCTGTTAAAGCTTTCAAAGGCGTACTATATTATTAACGATAGAAATTTTAACTATACGATAATTTTACACCCTAAAATAATGATATTAAAATACGTTTCGCAACGTAGGGGTAAATTATAATCATATTAAAAAGGTTTTCCATTTAAATTTATATGTACCTCGAACTTTTGTTTTTAATTAAAAGCTTACGATCATATTACTTTAATGCGTTAAAAATATTTCCTTATTTCTTTTATACCTTTTTTACGTAAGTTTTATTTTTTAAATATTTATACAGCGTAACAATCGTAAGTAAAGTTAATACGAGTAAATAATCCGGCCTTTTTCCTATCTATCCGCACGTTATAACTACGAAAACGTATAATATTAAAGCTATAACTTTCGCGATGACGTTAAAAGCTAACTCGAAATCCATAATTCTTCTTCTATAAGCTTAGGTAACGACTAAGAGGGTTAGGTATAATAAAATTTATTAGTGTAGTTACGGGATCACGCTTTTATAAACAGTACGTTATCACTCGGTTGTTTTTCGTCGAATTGGACAATTCGGAACTCGAGAAAATAATTATACGCTCAGGATCGGTTTTAACTATTATAAATTCGAAAATCGAAAAAAATAAAGACGTTATTAGTTTAAAAAAGGTTATATTATTCAAAAAGAGTTAATTACGTTAAGATTGCACAAAGAAAATGCGTTATTATAGCTGTGTTTTTTTTTAGAAAACGTTAAATCTTTAATTATATATATCGAGCTATTAGGGAATTAACGGGTCGTTAATAGCTGTATTATAGAATTAAGGTATGCTAAGCTTAGAAAAACCAAGATATGTTTAATATCACTCTTTACACTTTCGACCTTAATTTTCTCTATTATTGTTTAGTAAAACGTTTTATATTCTCTCTTTTTAAGGCTTTAATTATTATTTCGTTAACCCATATTAAATACCTATTTTTGTTAATTAATTATAAATATGCAGTTTTGTTGATTTGTTTGGGATATGGCGGCGCGTTGAAGGGGTGGCCCTTTCATGGGGTGGTCGCCTTACCTCCAACCATGTTTACATATCTCTTGTGATCTTCATCATCGATTTGTTTTCACATTGCCAACCAATTAGCACTTAGTTGCCGCGGAATATTTGGATTCCGATGCTATTCCTAGTGATCAGTCAGAGACCGAATTCAGACCTCTAACCCGTCGAATCGATTTGACCGAACCGTAGCCCGCGAAGTCGTCCCCGGTCATCAACACGCAATAACCTACATCGCCATTACTCAAGCCTCGACGAGCATAGTTCTGAATATCGAAGGCTTAGAATTACCGTTAAACCTATCTACCTAGCCAACAGTACAAGAATAATTACGAAGTTCCCGAGCTCAGGGACTGGAGACAATACGGGGGATACATACTCTAGTGAATCCGTACGCGTGAATCCAGTACCGCGACCACCTGATCTGCTCTCGATAGCCCATCAAGATTCCTGGACGCGGACTAACATTTAACGTCAGGAATACCGTAGTTTACCGTAGCATACCGTATGATTTTATGGTGTGGATACGTCAACCAGCTACTCTTTTCCAACGATACGGACCGTCTAGTCGATGGAAACACCTCGTCTGACGCATTGGAAAGCTGGGTTCGGTCACTTCGAGTAAGTCTTCAGGCCCTGGAGACTGATCGAGGAGTGTTCTCAAAATGGGTCTCCTCTTTGGTCCCACTGGATGTCGATTTCATCAGAGAGGCATAATTACCGCCCAGGTTGATACGCTTACAGTTTAAGCTTTTAGACGTAGGCAGCGCCCAGGTGTATTAACTTAGAGAATCGCCCCACCCTGGGGAACACCATTATAAGCCAGAAGAGACATCGTACAGGAACAGGAGCAGGGAGAGTTAGTCTTTGACGCCAGTGTAAAGGAGCTACGGAGCTAGAAAGGAAAGTTATAACGTAGGGCCGCATGTTCTCTATTATATCCCTCCTGCAATACCCTACGGAGGTTTCGGAGATAAGAATATAATATTTTCCCGTATTAGCTCGTAAGTTAAAGCAGTTTAAGAATAGTCCTAATTATACTTTTATGGTAGAGAACGCGGGTCATAGTGGGGCGGTTAATGGGGTAGGAAAAGTGGAACCCAAATACACGCTCCGTCAGGCTGCGTGCGCTCTAAACTCCGATTCTTGCAATACCATTTCAACTAGCAATTGATTAAACGTGGACACCCCTACGACACCTGTCCCGGATTCCCGTCACTGCCATTCTTCTCAGTTACGCAGCTGATACAAGTCAGCGGAACATTCATATTTTGTTTACATCAAAATGGATCCCGGCCGGCGAGCAATGATCTATGGCCGTAAGTCACCCCCTCGCCGTGACATCGCATCTCCGAGACGAGATGCCAATACCAGAATCACAAAGCCCACGACCTCGGCGCAGAACAGACCACCAAGTAGTGCCGTCCAGAAGTACTTGAGTCAGGACGAGCAGTCCAGGCAGTTCGTGGCCGACGAGGACAAGTTCGTGCTCAAGCAGTCCAAGAAAAAGGCCGACATTCGTGTCAGAGAAGGACGGGCCAAACCGATCGATCTGCTCGCATTCAGTCTTCGATATATCGACACCGACCGCGACGTGTTCGATGACGACGACCATGATGCCGACATCGACGTGCCTGCACCGACAGCCGTCATCCAGGGTTTGAGCGAGAAGGAACTGGAGGAGCTGGAGGGCGAAATCACATCGTACCATACGCTCGAGACGAATGCAAGGAACAAGGAATATTGGAATGCATTACGGACGCTCTCTGCGGATAGGCGACAGAGGCTGAAGCCGATGGGTCCTGAAGAGCGTGTTGTCAGCTCTGTCAGTGCCGACGTGGAGAAGATCCTGGCTCCCAAGAATCTGGAACAACTGGAGAAGCTAGAGGGCCAGATCCAGGCCAAGCTACGGTCGAATGAAGTCATGGATACTGATTACTGGGAGCAGCTGCTCAAGAGTTTGCTAGTATTCAAAGCTAAGGCCAAGCTGCAAAACATCTGTGGGGCAATCAAGGAGAGCAGAATCAAACTGCTTGAAGAGAGAAATCCAGAGAAGGCCAAAGCTCTCGCGGACTCCGGCCAGCATACAGGGGTCGCAGTCGCCGGATCCGCAGATGCACCCGCACGGGCTGGGTCAAATCTCAAGTCGGTTGTTAAGGCCTTCCCCCCGGCGGGAAACTCAAGCAATCCGCCGCCGGGCACCGCACGATTCTCATCAAGCGGAAACGAAGATTTCTCCCAGGCTACCAAGGCATTGTATGAGCGAGAAGTTGCCCGGGGAATCGGCGAGGACGAGGAGATATTCGCCGCCGAGGAGTCTGTTTCAAGCGGCGCGAAGCCGCAGTGGGCCGATAAATACCGGCCCCGGAAACCTAAGTATTTCAATCGTGTGCAGATGGGTTACGAGTGGAACAAGTACAACCAAACCCACTACGATCATGACAACCCCCCGCCAAAAGTAGTACAGGGCTACAAGTTCAACATATTCTACCCTGACCTCATCGACAAGACCAAGGCGCCGACGTTTAAGATCATCCGGGAGCACGGTCGAAGAAGGGGCGAATCTTTCACGCCGGCGGGTGAGGAGGACACCTGTCTGATTCGCTTCATTGCCGGGCCGCCATACGAGGATATCGCCTTCCGGATTGTGGATCGCGAATGGGACTATAGCGCAAAGAGGGATCGGGGCTTCAAGAGCAGCTTTGATAAGGTATGTGGATAATTTTAGTTCTCACTTGTATCCCCTTACGTTCGTTTCACGTGGCTGTGGAAACCTAAACTCTGGGCGAGGGGCCGGGATGTGCACATGGCGTCTCTCCTGCTGTATCTTATTTGACGGACCCGTTTGAAACGTCAAGCCACCTCGTTGCACAACCGCTTTATGCGCGGTCTCGACTTGCCGTTTCCGGGCTCACCCCTCCTGTTCCCGGAGTAAACCCTGGTAAAGTGCCGTGACTAACCCAATCCCAACGGTCGTAGGGCATTCTGCAGCTCCATTTCCAGTTCAAAAAGGTAAGCGATACCCCTGTATCCCTTGATGTCCCAATCTGCCCCTATATATACTGACCAATCACCTGCAGATTTATTACAGAAAGTAGCGCAAACAGGAGTGTCGCCTATCGGCCGGTAATCGGGATGAAGAAATCTTATAGAAATGCCTTCGATGGGGAGCTGAATTCTCAAGCGAAATTTCGCACAGTGCTGAGGTGGACTTTGGCATGGTAGTAACACACATCGTATTCAATCTCGGCGACTGTGCGGCGGCTACTCATGGGCTAGTCTAGCGATGGTTCCACAACGCCCGGAGAACTGCTGCCTCACTTCCTTGGCCCTCTGCTACTATGTTCCCTTTGGCCACTCGACGTTTCGTCAGGACTGTTAACATTCCCTGACAGGCGGCAGGAATACACTAGAATAGGGGATGACCTTTCTCACCGGACTGATCCTATGATCGCTAGTCCGCAACGGGTAACGCCTGATCTAGGCATCATTAGTTAGAGGCGACATAATATAGTAGCCATGATGCTTTTTTTTAATGCGAGGAAATAGATAGCACGCAGCCCCTGCGTTTCAGCGTCGCGGTGCCTCTCCTGGCTGTCCTCCAATTTCTCTACCCTCGACAGGCATGCCGGGCTCCTTGCGTAGCCTGTCGATCTACCAGAGATTCTAGAAGGACGCAATGATCTGCAGATTCAGGGCAACGGCCGCAAGCGATCTCCCGAGGGAGCTCTGTGGACAAAATTAGTAGGGCTGCGACAGCGGTCCAGGAAGCAAGCGCACATGGCAAATGATTGGCCGTCTTTTGGCGAATGCTGTCAGAATCCAACTTGCATGCACGCAACCGGAAAGCGGGAGGGGGGCCCTGAATCCCGCCTTCCAGCCCCGGTGGTGGCCCTGCTAATCAGCACCGACTTGCCAGTCTTGAACCGAGGTACTAGGTAGGCACGTCGCAGCTTTCCACAAGAGCCTTGTCCAAGGGAGGGAGGTAGGGCCGCGCCGGCCAGGTTACAACCTTACTGCACCCGTCGTGGGTGGAACTCGACTGCCGACAGAGCCATCTGTCATTTTGGGACCCAGGTCGAATGTGGTGTATTGGCGGTCGTGTGGTTGCGGCCTCCCTGCTGCATCCTCCTATCCACAAGCGATGATCTCCGAAAGAAGAAGGGTGCTACGAGTGAATGATTGTGCATGGCATGTAGCTAGCTACCTAGGTACCTAACACTGGTGTGGCTGGCCACACAGAAACACGCAGCCGTTTGCACAAGAAGCAACCATACATATAGTCGCACGCAAAAAAGCATAGATCACTATACGGACTATGGAGCAGAGCACGCACACAGGGGGCACACAGAAAAGGTGTTGCTAGCGCCGATGGAATCAACCCCCCACAGCACACACGTATCCACCCCCACGCGTATACCTAGACACACGCTTTTCTCAGGAATGTACCTGCCTACATACCCTGTGGATGCCACTATTGGCGACGTGCACGTCTTATATCTACCTACAGAATACATGCCCACAAATATGTGCATATAAAGCAATACATGATACAGGGTACGAGGGTATGACCAAGGTTAGCGCTGTGGGGGCTGCCACATAAGAATAAAAGTGGCTCTGTCCGTAAGGTTGAGCAGAGTACATCTTCATCACGTACTTACATAAGTCGGTCAAGTAACGAATGTGTTGGCAATAATATTGAGATAGTCGGGGGGTTCGTCATCCTGCCTTTTGTCGTATGTATCTAAATAGAGGTATGGATTAACGGTTGGAGGCGATATTACCTGCTTCCTGCTTGTGTTCCCGATACATTCGGAGTACTTCCCGCTCTCGTCTCTCTGATCAGACCGAATAATCTGCGTCTTTGCCTCATAAGTGAAGCGAGAGAATCCATAGAGAGGTCATGTTAAACTCACTACCTGATCTACCTCACCAATGTGCTATACGCGTTACCTACCTTACAAAGTATCTCATGTAGGTATACCCCCAGAGCTGCACGTCCTTAACTATCATCCAGCCCGTCTATTCGATCCAGTCAGATCTCAAGTTCTAGCCCCAAAAACCCAAGCCTAGGTACGTTAGCGATATCAGAGGAGGCCTTACTCCGATCTACACACCCGGGTACATGGGAGAGGTAGACATAGCCTAGTCTCTTTCACCGTTGAAACCCCACACACCATTCCACGCCTGGAGTTGAGCTGCCCCCCTGCTGCGACCTCCCCCTTGTCACCCTTCCTTTTTTCCTAAACGGGGCATTACTTACATAGATCTCTCTTGCATTGCCTGATATGTGCACCTCTTGAGGTTCTGCGGTGCATCCATCCATGACATGCATACCTACTACACACCGATCTACATACATACAACCTGACCTAGCCGCACAATACCTGGTTATACAGACGTATCAGAGCTTCTCGTGTCCCTGGAGGCGGGGACTAAGATCGATCCCAGATATTGTTCAATTCTGGGATTGACTGCGCACGGGACTCCTCTTCCTCGCCCTGCTCTGCCTTACAATATCATTGTCACTATCACCACCTGCCTCCGCCTCGACGACCCCCTTCTCCCACCTGACTAGTCACTCGCATTATATCTCGAACCCGAAAATAAGTGAGGCATCTTAGACTCCGCCGACAAAAGGGGCAGCTACGGTTTCGACAACGTTAGGGGCAACTACGATCTCCTCGACAACCAGTGCAACTGTAACTACGCTTCGACGGCATTAGGGGCAACTACGACTTCGACGACATTAGAAGACAACTACAACAGAAGTGCCACTGGTGAAAGGAGCAATCACACCTGGACTTCGCATTTGGCGTAACTATAACGACCTGGACTTCGACACCCTTGGGGGGACTACGACCTCATTCTTTTTAGTCCTTCGTCTCCTTCCGTCTCCTTGTCTTTGTTTCTCGGCCTACTCCCGGCGTCAGCGGTGAACTGATACTACAATCCTCTACTTGAACATACATATCTTCACGGGCAATCCTTTACACCCAGAATTGCCGTGCCTGTTTTCACCCCTCCCCCTTTAATCGGCATCACCCATTTCCGCTCCTTCCCTAAGTCAGCGACTGCCAGTTTGCCCAGAGTTGGCCTTGAATCCCCCGTTCCGTTACATACAACCGACGGCGATTTTCTCGCCGTCTGAATCATCTGTCCTTGTTGCACCTCGGCATTAATCATACGGAAACCTGTTTTACCAAAGGAAGTGCCTCTCTGCATCTTTTCGACATGCACACAAATTACTATGACGGCGCGCCCGCCAGCTATTCTACGCCGCTGATGATCACCGATCAGAGGGCTTGTACAACGCAATCAACGGGAGGTTCGACGGACGTATCCGGTGCTGACTCCATCTATACGCCTTCGCCGCCACTGCCGCCCGCTGAAACAACTCTGCCGCCCCAACAGTCGTCACTTCCACTTCCACAAGCGCCCTTACGTCAGCAGGCACTCGGCGCTTTCGCTTTCGGTACGGCTCTTCAAACTTGTCAACATCCGCAAATTCACTCTGTCGCTTCGGCACAGGGCATATGGCCTACTCCACCGGCCACATCCTGTGACGATTTCGACAACTATTCATATCACGGCTCGCCTACGAGCAACACGAACTACGGCATCCAGCCCGTCCCGTCTTGCTCCACGCGCTCCTCGCTAAACAGCCCGAGAACTTGGTTCTCTCCTGACGCACCGCAGTTAAATCTTACCCCGGCGGCCTGGAAGACGACTGATCAATTTTCTCCTTTCCCCTTAATCGGCGCCCAAGCACAGCATGAGAACGGCTTCCAACAACAGATGCTAGCATCTCCCTACGAAGGAGCCATTTACGGAGGAGGAAAATTCGATAGCACGGACGGTGTGGTGAACCAAGAGTCGCCGCCGATGCTCACTGACGTTTCCGAGGGGGACGGCGGGTTTTCGCCTCCTGATATTAATTCGCCGCAGGTAACAGGTGATATCGGCGACAACTATCAGTTAATGGATGATGACGACCCGGCGCAGTTGCCAGGTGCTGCATCAGAAGGCGAGGACGCCGCAAAAGCGGACGAGCCCTATGCCCAGCTCATTTACCGAGCTTTTATGAGTACGGAGCGGCACGCGATGACACTACAAGACATTTATCAATGGTTCCGTGACAACACTGACAAAGCCAAGGGTGAGAACAAGGGTTGGCAGAATAGCATACGACACAACCTGAGCATGAACGCAGTGAGTTTTCTCGAAACCAAATCTCTCTTGCTGCCCACAAAATCAAACAAAAGACCATGCGTCCCCATCCGGATGGTGCACCTAAGACCTACCGCTAACATGTGTTCAAGGCCTTTGTTAAGCGTGATCGGAAGTCTGCCACAGGCGACGCAATGAATGACGCTCAGGAGACCAAGAAGAACACCGAATGGGTTCTTGAGGACTGGGCGGTCACCAAAGGCGTACAGAGTACAACGCGCTACCGCAAGGGTAACAACAGCCGCCGGGGTGGATCTGGCCACCACCGGGTGCATGGTAATCTCTCAGCACGAGCGAGTTCGGGCCGTAAGGGCGGTATAACCGCCAGCAAAACAAAAGCGGCAGCCACGAGAAAGGCCCTGGTGAGGGGAGCCCAGAATCCTCTTTTTGGCATTCCCAATGGTCAGGGGGATTCTTTCACGGACCCGCTCTACGATCGTTCCTTTGGGTACCAATACTCTCCCAGCGTTGGAAGGGAGCCAGTCACGCCCCCAGACGTCAATGCGGGTGGTATGCTCTTATCAGATCCTACTAACGGAGCCGTGTTCTCAACCACTGGCAATGCGAACCCGGGGTACATGTATCGAAGTACCCTGCATCATGGACAAAGCCACCATGACTACTCGCAACACCAACAATCGCCCCAACAACCACAACAACACCATAACCATACGGGTACCATGTACACTCTCGACGATGTTAGCGGTGTCTACCCGGGGTCTCTGGGGCCTCTCTCCGGCAGCGGTGGACAAGGAGTGGCGACGACGGTCCCGAACAACTTTAACGGGCCATTCGCCAGTCCGGACGAGATGAGCGAGGATCGACTCGCCTATCTGCCATGGGGTGGTTCAGGTGCCGGTGGCACATATCCATCTTAGGAAGTACCCGGCTTACCCGAAAGGAACTAGCGGCCTTACATCGCTTCCTGTTGCAGGATGATGCAGCTGTCAGGGATGAGCAACAGGGTGGGGGCCGGCCTTGTTCCTTGATATGGGGCAAACGTTGGCTCTCGTATCGATGGCATCCCGGTCTATGGGTCGCCTGCGCTTATGATGGGCGGCTCTTTCTTTCGCGGCGACCAGTGGCTGCCGGCATTTGCCAGCAAATTCTCTTTTTATCTTTTTCTTTTACCATTTGTTTAATTACGATCTTGATAGCCTTTGATCCCCTTATCGCGGTATGGATCCCGCGCGATGATATATTTTCAATCTCACCCTGCATTTAGGGTGCGCGGCCGGATCTCTCTGGGGATGCGGAGGCAGGGCAGGCCTAATACGAAAGACCCTTCTTTTTTGGTTTTAAAGAAAAAGCTCCGGGCGGATAGAAATTATGGTTCACGTCCGCGGCAACATACAAGGAATACCATAGTGTCGATTTTCCTTAATATTCAAGCTAGCGTTGTGATTTCCAAGCATCCTGGTGGACGAGCTGTCCCGTGGTGGAGTTGAGTGATATATTTTTGCAGTATATCGTTCCCATGCTTCCAAGGGAGCGGGTAGGAATAGACTTATACTTTAGGTACTTACGACCCTGGTGCTCGGTCCCAAGAAGATAAAATGCAAGTCAAAGGCAGATCCTGTACGGCGCGGTGTGCTGGCCAAGCAGTCGGGGGGCTCGATCCCCCGTGTGGCGCTCTTGCTCATCTGTGTACCATCACTCTTTCGCCGCTGGCTGTAGCCCAATCTCTCCCAGATCGTAACTTTCTGCATTGCGGCCCCTTCTCCCCTCTTAGATCTGTCTCCTTCCTTCCCATAACTCTAAAGTGGCTCCCGCTTCCCCTCTTCTCGACCCCCTCAGCTAGGCCAGGTGCTTCAATGGCTGGTGCCACACAGTACGGAACGATGTTTCAACTGAAGCTTGATTCTGGGCTTGTCCATAACCAAATCAACATCGTTACGTACCTAGTAAGAGGCCGAGATAAGACTACCCTGTCAAGTACCCGTGGGGCGCGCCAGAAGCAATACCATACTAATATCGGCGTAGCCTGTCTTTGAGTACATTCAGTAATTGCGCTTATGTATCGTACAAATAAGCATGAATACCTAATCGGGTAGTTTAACTTGTCCCCATATTAAGTAGACCACCTAGGCGAACCTCTCGAACCACTTTCTCCCCCTCGCTTCACCTCCGCCGTCTCGTTGGCGAGCCGCTGACTAGAACTGGGAGCTCTGGTGGGTGGTGGGAAATGGGGGCGGGAGACTTCAAACGGTAAAGGCCCCCTCCCCTGTCATCAACGGTGGATCGACGCACGTCATTGGTTACCGGCGGGCTGGATACGCTATTCAAGAGGCTAACCAAGTGGGCTTGCTTAACTATAATTTACCCAGTCCGCGGCCAAACCCCCTAGTGCTACCCCTTCTACCTAGCCTCCTGCCCTTCTCGTACCCTATTTAGTGCCGCTACGCTGGATCGCGGGTCACGATGTTGGTCGTTTCCACTTATTAACGTAGAAAAGAATCGGTCGTGTGGCGCAAAGAGATCTCGCTCTTTCGTTGCAAGTTGCAACTTGGGCTTCGCTGTTAGTATATCTTATAAGTTATACATAAACGCTAGCCGCTGGGAACCGGCCGTGACTCTGACCTTCTTGAGAGTAGCTGCGGGTGACCTCCGGCCCTGGGTTAATTAGGCGGCCTTGGCCTCATCGAATCCTTCCCGTGGCGCTCTTGGCCCACGTCGAGGGGCCAAAAGGGTGGGGGCTAGATAGGCTCGCTGGCTGGATGGCCGACTTGTGTCGAGACGAGGGAGATGCTATCGGTCGATCTGATCTGTAATTGGTATCCACCAGCTTGAGAGCGACTACTTTGTCATTTTGACATTAATTTTAAGAGCTCTCAATGAATCCGGAAGCGTAGTATTTGTGGTCCCCATTGCTAATGTCGTGGCCGGAGTTGACAAGATAAATATCCAATTAACAGGGGAGGATTTCGAATCAACAGGTTCCCCGCCACGCCCTTAACCCAACCTAACATCCTTCCTGCCTGCCTTTGCTGAATATGATTATCTACCTATAAAATGGCTTCGGTCCCGATTCCCCACACACGGGCGACGGGGGCGATCTGCTGCAATGCATGATCCATACCTGCATACAGTGCACATCACGTGGTGTCATGACCATCCCGCCGTCAGTAGGTAGCGGCTACTACATGCTTATGTATGTAATCATGTTGTTAGTTACCTAACGTCAGGCAGCTATAGCACACCCACACCCCTGCCACCTAATAAATTACTTACCTAGATACCTACCTACCTTATGGGTGACCCATCCCTGGGTTGTTCCCCGTTCTCGGAGATGAACGTGCCACGCGTGTGTCGGTAGGTGCTGCTGGTTGTGTCGCACGAGATCAGGAAACATGAAACAGACACTGACCACTCGCATGCTGGGAGCCAATCCGCGGCCTCTCGCCCACGTCGCATAATAACTGGCACCATGACCCATAACTATAGCCCTACAATGTGCTCATAACCACAGGTATATGTGAGAGTGTGTACGCATTTAGGTGAGGCGGGGCCCGCTTCTCTGATGGAAGATGGACGCAAGGTCGATAGGTAGTTACCATGCTTGACCTAGCCTGGCCTATAAGGCCTACTAGGATCTGCCTACCTGCGAAGTTACGGGTACGATGCATCCGTCCAGTTAAGGGAACTAGCCGTGGGAGCAGGGACAGTTCTTGTACGCCCCTATCGTTCTGTGCCCCCCATATTGCCCTGCGCCGCCATGTGCCGTGTCCCGTGGGCTGTTCGTCTGTATGTCCCTGTGCGCCTTTCTCTGGTTTCCCGCTGTCATCCCTCGCTCGTCTCCTTGCGACACCGCCACGCTGGGAGAGATTAAAAATAGCCCTTTTTCTACTCTATTCTATCCGGGACTATTGCCACATCGCAGCTAGCCAAACATATGTAGTGTAATAGCTGCCACTCCTGATGCTGTTGCTTTAACTGGCGGACAGATCCCTAGTTATCTATGACAGGGTCGGTGATGAACTCATCGGTAGTGTGATCCCGTCTATCATTTGTCGAGCGGGGCTGCCGTGCCGACTATCCACGGGTGGTATTCGAGCTGCTGCAGGGGCGAGGAGAATTCGCGGCTCTGTGTGAGAATTCTGGGCTAGGGAGATCCAAAATAGACTCTCCCTGTATCGAAGCCACGAGGGCCAGCCATTGTCATCGTCGATTCGCCGCCGTCGTAAATTCCGCTGTTATTCTTCTCTGCCGCATGAGCTAGCGAGTAATCATGCAGACACAGGAGTTGAGGTAGTCGAACCCCGAGATCCGGAGACCCGGACTCGCTGATCACCTTGGTCCTGGGCAGCATATTCCATCAAGGCGAATCCTAGAGACAGGGAAAGACCTGGATGGTGCTTTTCAGGTTGATATGTTTCGACCTCCTCCGGAGGGTTATTAGGTAAGAGTCAGCCTTGAGACTCCAGGCCCAACGCGCCTCCGCACAGGTCAAGAAAGGGAACCTCAGTCCTAAGGCTGAGCTCTGCATTCTAGGCTTTTGCCGATCAACCTTGCCCGGCAATCATCGGTTCCTGGTAGTTTCGCGTATCCGAGTAACACGAGGAGAGCATGGCGTGAATTGACTTGGTAGCGCCTAGTGAAGACAGTTTTTACGCGCCCAGCATCAAATCCCGCCTCTGGATTAAACAGCCACTACCGATGTTGGTGCACTAATGAAGCCTACCTTCAACCTGGAGGATATTATTCAGAAGGGTCTGCTCGTTTTTCCCGTTCTCTACAAAAACCCCTCGCCCCATCTTACACGTACGGGCACGCCATTCGTACCTAATCACATCCAGACTTGACAATAGTACATCATTTGTTCATTGTATTCCTGGAAGATCTTAGTTACATCTTTCAATTCTGCACGTAATAACTCTCAAGGCTCATCTCTGTACGGACGGGCTTCACTGCCGGTTGAGCGCATCATGGCTTATCCAGCCCTAGCCACCTATCTAGGCGCTTACTCGATGAAGGTTTACACGACATCTGCACTGCAGGCTACCACGGCTGAAACTTGTTGCGGTGATGTGTATCAGATAGCGGGAGCTACCGCAATAATTAGCTTAAGGAACAGTAGCAGAGGGCTCGCACCTTTGAGCACGTTTTTGTGTCTGAAACCATGTGCGTGTGGCTCCTGGCAGCTTTGATGACATATATTTCGGCGGGAGAACCCACCCTCGACTTGGTGGCTCTGCTTTTACCGTACAGTCTAATTCAAGTATAAGGTGTTTACTTAGGTATGTTCTTTGCGGAAAGACTACACACATGGGCACTGTACGGTGGTCACGATGAAATTATTCATTTCTTAACTGACAGGATTGAGGAGAATATCACACTGTGTAGTATTGGTGCTCAGCGATATCATCCCAAATTTGGTAATTAACTCCTGCAATGGCGGAAGATTCCACAATTTACTGGTAACGTTAACTCCATGCGGTTGGCAGGTATTGTACACGGCAGGGATCACGTCCATCACCATCGCCCTATAGATCAGGGGTGGCATTAAAGCTAGCGCTAAACCTAGGTACCCAGCTTAAAGTTATTCCAAGACAGCGACAATGCGACGCTATGATGCGACTTGAATGGGCTCTACCTACGGATGAATATCTCATTCTTTCTTCGACTCGGTACTCGGGCCTTGCATGGATCAACATCGATATTCCTATCTCGGGACATGTATATATACGCCATGCTACTCCACACGGCGCTATGTACAAGTCTTGTACCCACTAATTGACCGTCCTAATTGAGCCACCCAACGGCATTGATCCAGAGTCGACCAATTGAGCAATCGAACTGCCGACTCCCGCACCCATCAACGGTTGACAGATCTCATTCGTTTTTAGAAGTACTTCCTTCCGCCCCAGCTCGCATGCGGGGGGAAAGGAGGCCACCCCAACCAGAAGAAGAAATTATAACTGCCAAGCAAGGCGATCTGCTTGGTGGTATTGTGAATTATTACCAACGCCCCTTGGGACTGATATGGTTTCTGCTGTGCCGCGTCTAGCCCGACCAATCGCCTGGGACAGGAGGAAGTAACGGTGCGGCCGTTCAAATCTAACAGACCTACACTGTAGATAATCTAATCGCCGATTCGCCCAACCGTGAGCGAACAAATTTTGGTCCCAGACTAGTAACCTGCGTAATCTAGATGAGATGAGATCTGGTGAGGATCCAGATCCCTAGATCCTAAGTAACAGAAGAACGGGCAGGGCGGGTAGATTGTCACTGCATATGATTCTTTGGCGAAGGAGGTGCATCGTCGGATGGCATCCCATTTTCAGACCCGGGTAGCCGGGATCGCGCAGTCGGTCAATGTAATCCCAGTCATGTGCGTAATCCTTGGCAATTGGACCTAGCTCGCTTCTATTTTTGGGGGCCGATAACTGTGCTGCTTCCAAGGAGTTGCCGACCGGGCAGAGCAAGTCGGGCCGAGCCAAGGAGCGCGGAATACCCGCCAGAACCCCAAGGTTAACTCGTCCATGGCCAGGCAGCGATACTCTCCTTAGCAACGATGCCGAGCAAGTTGTCACCAGCCGGGTAAACTGGATTACGCAACCACCACTCGTGGCCGAGGGTAGCGGGTAGGAGGATAAGCACAAGTCAAGAAACAAAAGGAAAACGACGATTCAGCTCGTGCCTAGACAGGGCCGGCGCAATGCGGCCGCACCCGTATTCACATGTAGGAGGTTTACCAGCATGTGGGAGGTTTACCAGCATGCATGCCGAAGCCCCAGAGGAGGGCTCCGCCAATCCAGATATTCTCCTACTTTATATCATTCGCGGTGCAGCACATAACTCTATAATTCCTTTTCTTCTCGGTACGTATCGCAATATCGTCACCAATGCTACGCTAACTAGGTATTCATAGCGGGCGTAGTCTCGTAAAAGTCAGGCCATATATAATATGCAGGCTGTGCATGCAGCGATGGCCAAGTCTATCATATATCAATCCGTTGGCGTTGCATATGTCAGATTGTCTCACAGGTCCGTCGCGATGTATGGATAATTGCCCGTTTGGCGGACGCAGGTCGTGCGCTCCCCGACCGCTACCAGGCCGTTTGAATGTCGTATTATTAGCCAGGCCTGAAGCCCATTCGAGGGCGTCGAGGGGTGTCGAGGGGCGTCCGGGACCTCGGAATGTGTCGAATACGATATCGCCGCATTTCCACCTTGACTGTTCAACATCTGATCGCAAACGGCGGTGTAGTATAGCGCCCCCGGAGTTACATGGCAGCATCACATTCTGCCACGTCGCGGACGTATAGGCAACTACAGCGTTCGTTCGAGATGGCGCGATGTTACTGTATCGAAAATCAGAGCGGAAGTACGGAAAGGAATGCAAGTGTCGTTAGTTGAATTGACCACCCGGTTTTGAGGTTGTACCGACAGCGGGATGGCCCTTCCAGTCCCGGCTGTCCGTGAGGTTTGACGGATGACTTGTGATGTTAATGGGTAATTAACAATATTTTGATCAAGAATAACGTAAGTACTTCTTAAACGCTGACATCCCGTCAGAGCCCTGTATTACTAGTGGAAGATCGCTATGCCTTGTTGATATCAAGAAGGCCCTATCGATGAATGAGTGGCAGAGTAACGCCGAGGGACGAATATATATATAGACACTACCAACCCTATCATATGCAATGCAACCCATCAAGAGCACAACGACCTTCCTCCTCCCAAAAGCTCCCTGCCAGAATTAACCGGCATAGTCGCCAAAGTCCCATGCGACCTGGAAGTCCACGCTCTTGTTCAGGTTCAGCTGCAGCCTTATTATGCACGAATGGGCCATTGACCATGAGCTGCCGGTGTTAACTGACCTGAGCCACCTGAGTGAAGGTAAAATTAAACTAGCCGCCCTACAAAGGCGTAGGAGTTAAACCACCCTACCAAAATGCGTAGCAAAATAGAATTGCCGGGTGTGGGAATCGAACACTCTTGGAAAGTGGGTCCATACCCCCCTATTCGAAAGGGTTAAGCCTAGGACTTTGTCTAGGACTTCGAAGAAGTTGCTTAATAATACAGTTATTCGTGTATATATATAGCCCTGAAATCCCCCAGCTGTTGTTGGATTTTCAGAGCTTTTTATCATTATCATCAATAATACTTCTGCGACACCCCCTGAGTCTCCGTCCATACAAATCCTTCTAGAACAGCCTCACCTGCTGTCGTAAATCCATTTCTTACAAACACCACCTTGGACAGTGCTGTGACCGTCCAAACAGGGGACCTCTGTTACGCCCGGATCCGCACTGCAAGGCTCGTGACTCACGTCGACTCCGGCCACGGGCCAGCAACCGCTATTGCCACCCGTAGGCTGGCGGGAAAGTGCTTGATTTAAAATGCATTATAAGATTAGCTTAGTAACCCAAGGCAGCATGTTACTTAACCTCACATTCCGTAACATAACCTTAACAATGTACAACACCTTCAATCAACAGCCGTGAGAATCCCAGGCAGCAGAGGGAATTCTCCCACCTGCTAGGCTCTCTTCAACTGGTCTACCAGATTTTTTTTTAAAAGTTCCTTCCCAATACTGCGCAGTGGAAATATCACGACCTTGTCCACAGTAGCAGAGCTTCAGTGCATGTACAGCTGTAAGCACCCAGTTGATTGCTACTAATGCGATCAATCGCCAGTCTTTTGCCCTTGGAAATGTGGTGTGGGGTGCAGCCATAACAGAAAAGCAATCATTGATCCGCTCTGCATAATGTCACGGAGTCCACTCCCAATAATCGAAGTCGCCAGCAATCCCCAGTCGGACGCTCTCCATGATGGCGACGGTTCTCCACGTTGCCCGCCCTCGCTCGGTCCTCACGCTGGCGTCACTATTGCCGGAAATGGTTTGGAGATCTTGCTCGAGCTTTTTGGGCTCTCGGTCAACCGCCTCGGACAGACCAACTGGTCCGATGCTGTTCTCGTGGCCATCGACTTCGAGAACATTGGCGGTACTAAGGATGACCTAGACTTAAACTTTCAGGGCGGTCTTGCGATTGTGGATCTTGGCCAAGCCTTGTCCCGTCCGCCAGAAGGCCTGATAAAGACGTACAACTTTGCTTCGGGCTCCCCAGCATACTGCGACCAAGCGGCGAAAAAATTTCTCTTTGGGAAGACAAAAACCGTCCACAAGAGGGATATGCTCGCACAGATAGAGTCGTGCATCCCGAAAGACCGCAATATTGTCCTCGTGGGACACGATATCAGACATGATATTATCGCCTTAGAAAACTTGAAATGGACTTTTAAAAATTCGGTAATTGCTGTACTCGACACATACAGGATGTCCGGCCAGGTACTCCCTTACTTTCACCTCACACTCGTAGAGCTCCTTCACGAACTCGGCTGCCCGTCCACTGGGCACCACTGCGCCGGAAATGATGCGTATTTTACCTTGCGGGCTTTGCTATGCCTGGCAGCCAAAGGTTGTCGCGACGAAGCGGCGAATCTTCAAAATTTGGCTGTTTTGCAAAGAATCGCGACCAGCCAGGTGCAACGTCGCTTGCACCAGCACGAGAAAGCCGAGAAAGCCGAGAAAGCCGAGAAACGGCGGCAGAAATCGCGGCAAAAGACTAAAAAGTATCAATCACGGTTTTGGGATGATGAGACAAAGCAGAAGATTCGATTAGAGCGAGCCGCTAAGAAGTTATCGAATAACCAGGAGCCACAAACCAAAGCCCTTTGATCCTTTCAACACTCCAATAACAAATCACCACATCTGCCGACACGCCCTCATGGCCCTAGGGTTGCCATGAAGCCATCTACAACCTCGCCGGTGTTGAACCTAGCCACGTCATGGCTTAGTTAGCTAACAGGCTAGTGGGAATTGCTTCGGTCACTCTGGTATCCTTATCTCTTAGCTACTACTGTTTTCATCTGTCTTTAAGGAGGGATCACTACCTTCACCTTCTATCCAGGACCTTCTAGAGCTCATGCAACCTTTAATACACTTCTTCTTTAGTTATATGCTTCAGTGTGTGATGCCAGGGTCTCACAGCCGGCACCATCAGGAGCTTCCTCCGCCCGACCTGTACACGCCCTCCAGCCCCGAGGGGATAAAGCTAGCCTTACATTCGGCGTCATGCTCCGACTTTTCGTCCTTCCGTTTCAGGCAATCCTTCGCCATATGTCCGTATTCACCGCATTTAAAGCAAAGCGGCTGACCTTCTTTTGTCGAACCTAGACCGCCTTGGCTTAGCTAGTCTTCAGACTAGCGGCTATCGTTTTCGCTACTCCGGTAGCCGTATTTCTTGATTTCGAAGGTGTATCCAATCGCCATTATATCTTCATATTAAGTACCTCCGGAAATTACTTTTGGTAAAATCAAATAATGCCAGGGGTTTTTGTTTTCAGATTGAATAACCTTTATCGTCATTGATCGGATTGGACTATTCAATTCTTATAATATAACTCCTAAATACCTTAAGGGGTGGCCCGATTATTTTGTCCAGAGCCTGCCCCTGTAGGGTACGTAAAGTCAAGTCATCCTATAAGGTCGTTCTTAATAGCCTCCACCGAACAAAGGGTGCATTGGCAAAGTTGTAGATTGGAATATCTCAACGTGGCTGGCTGAAATCCGGAAAGCAACGACAACGAAAAAAAATCGTAGAGTAATATCCACTCGCGCATGAATGGAATGTAACATTCAGCGGTTTGCCAAAATAGTCAGGGCCTTGCGGCGCCAATTTGCAACAGATAGCATTTAAAGAGTGCAAGGTGCATTACTAAGAGATTCCAGCGTCGATGATGTCCCGGCGATTCACGACACATCGCAAGGATCAATGTTTTTATCAGATCTACGACTGGTCTCCATCAATTACAGATCTAACCGTAGATATGTCGTCCAGAATCCATATGAACGGGAGGATGCATGATTACCCACGTCAACTTATGTATAATGAGCTCTGTCATTGTGCCCTCCGGCGCCCCCCCCCCCCCCCCCTTTTTTTTTAGCGGGAGGATGGGGATGGGTGACCACAGGGGATATCGGGGCAAATGGGTAATAGCTTTGGCCCGAAGTCGTGAAGTATGGCAACCATTGGGGTTGTAATGCTCCCAAAATAAGGCAACAACTGGCATCTCATGTGTCGGAAGCATGCTGATGCGGAAGGCAATATCGAGGGAACGTCGGGGGAACTCGGGAAAGTCGTAAATGCACGGGACATTGGGCGTGCTGTACTACAGGAATTATTTGTCATTTTAATACACAATATTACTAATCTATGCCCTCCAGAGTTGACTCGTTGGCTTTCTCACGCGACTCTTCTTGAAAATGGCGGTTGTTTCCCGCCAGGCCCCAATAGTAGTAAAACCTGAAGTGATGACCCATAGCCACCGGAAGAGCTAATATGACGCGCTCGAACTATATCCAGGCAGTCGCAAACACAACCCACAGGAACGAAGTGAAGCTGCTGACGCAACTCAGGATTCTACCCACTTCAATTCTGAACAAGTTCGTTCTTGTAGAAAATGTTGCTGCGTCTATCGCCAGCCTTGCCGGATGCAAAGCCGAGGAAAAGACGAGGCTCACCGGCCTTGGTCGTGTAAACCGCCATACCCTCGGGCTCCCGGAATGTGAGAGACTCTCCGGCCTTAGTCAATACTGGCCCTTGATGAATCTTTCCAGTGTTGACATTGACACTGGTTATTTCTGAATCGACGATCCCGCCGTTGACCTCATAAGCCGTGCCGCTGAGCATATAAATATATGATCCATAAGCTGCATATCCTTGGAACACAGAAGACAGCCCCTTCAACTCCGGCTGTTCGAAATCATATACAGGGCTCGAGAAGTTGCCAGCGGTCGCTTCTTTAAGCGGGAAAGCAGCGATGCGTTTGGTACTGCCGGAAGTATAACGGCAGACAAGTGTATCATCGACAGGATTGATGACACAGATAATTGAAGGCGAATTTGGTATTGGCTTGAACTTTTTCAAGGCAGTTGAGTCACGAGACAGAGTCTTGCCATTGACGAATTTGAATCGTGCGAGACGCTCCCCGTAACCATTGCTCTTGCAATCGGTTTCAGTCCACAGGTAGGTATCTGAGCCTACGCCCTGCGCCCCAAAGGCAACACCGTGGCCGAAACCATTGAGATACATGTGTCCGAGGTAGTTTCCTTCAAAATCCAGTTGAGTGATGCACAAATCGCCATCTTCGATAGGGGTGCCGTTGCGGCGTTGAGAGACGAAAAGACGTCGGTTCTTTTGGTCGAAGGCAAAACTCTGCTGTACCGTATCCTCTTTCAGATGAACATGACGGAATAAATCATGGGAAGGTGCCTTAAGGTTGAAATATGCAGACTCAGGAACATCGCGCAGCGCGAGACCCTGGTCCGTAGGCTCAACCGACCGATCGGAGATCACAGCGGCGCAGGTGGTGGAGATTGGCATAGAAATAAGGGTAGTCGCAAGAACTACGGCAAATTGATGAAGAGACCGCATTGTGAAGTGGTTTGAGCCTTGGATGATCTGATGATTGGAGAGGACGCGATGGGGGCGGCAATCATTAGTGCTTTAAGCTGACCTTTTAGAAAGGAGGAATGGAACTCTTTTTATAACTGCTAGGCTCCTCCTCAGCTGAGGCAAAGCAATACCCATGCTTAGAAACTAATAAGACACCCTTGCCCCATTGAAACTATTTTCAGATCCATACGTAGAAGTCGTTGGTTTTCCAAAGGGGGCAGAACTTTTATGTGACTTGGTATTATTTTTCCTCTTCACTTAGCCGATGCATACCGCTGAATCCCAGTGGAACCACGGATAGTACATCAACATGATCCCTATAATATTGTTCTAGACCAAAAGTCCTTCACATAAGTCATAAATCTGATAGACATAGTAATCTGGGACGGGGAAATACAGTGGCCGTCTTAGGAGACCAGATCTTCACTTAATCCAGAAGCAGGGATGGACTAAAAGAGCATGATCTCCAAAATTTTAAAAAGCATCGCAATTGTTCCAGAACCAACAGACTCCACTATATAGGACCGCAATGATGGCCGCATTAGGAAGGACTTTTGCATCGGGAAGAGGGAAGGCGGTAAATTGGTTTTCTCGTGGCGATCCAAACAAGCAAGCCTTAGTGGGTCTGTTTTTCCCGAAGGAATTGCTCTGGATAATTTTAGACCATTGACACCGCCGTGACCCCCATACCCCTGATCGCAGATCTGTTGGGGTAAACGCTAGCAGGGTGGGGGCAAGACATATCAGACGGGGCAATGCCGCTCCGACTCTCGCATGCGATGAATGTTAGGGGCTGTTCGGGACGCTTCGGCAACCGATACTTGTGGGGAATCAGAATCAGCCATCTCCACATTTCCCCCCACTTCAGCTTCAGCAACTCAAAGTTGCTGAAACTGCTAATTAATTAATGGCGTATGGACTGCGTCATATACCGAAAAAAGGTAATCCGTTTGATAAATTAATTGACTGAAGCCAAACTCAAAACAGTGGAGAATTCAGCTTCAGCAGGTTCACTAGCGTCTTGCTGATTGACAGGGCGCCTTGGCCTGCATTAGCTTTGGACGAATTTTGAGGGAAAATACGGGAATCAGCTGCTGAGGCGTCCCGAACACCACCTTAATTAGCACAGGAAGTTGGCAGAGCATTAGCTGGCTCAGTACACTCATGAACGATATGGTTGGACCTCCTGCAAGGGTCCGACAGAAACTCCGACACCCATGTTGGGCGAGGATCTACGCAACGGGACTGCTGCAGACAACTGGCATCACGAAGGGAACATTCTACCATCTCTAAGATAGGGGCGCCTGAAATTCGAATATTTCTTTCATTCACACATCACACTCATCAACCGTCTGTGGCCAACACAGTCAATAGCAACCTGTAGTACTTTCTAACTATTGCTCTCTCATTTGGTTTTGTCGTCGAATTGCTAGAACGTGACTGCTGATCACTGTGGCCGAAGATCTTGTCCCTCATCTACTAGGTTTGAGACTCGCCAACTGGATCGCTGCGAAGTTAATGATTTCACGTGCTGTTGGCGCAATGTAAAAGAAGACAGAGAATTTTTCAGCTAGCTAGAGTAAATTGGGCGTCACTGAATACTATAATAACAAGACAAATGAGAAATAGAACAATATCCCTGCAGGAAATGCCAAGTCGGCTTGTATTTGTCCTCTTTTCCCCTCCAAAGAAACCCCAAGGTACTGTATCGAACACTTAGCAAACGGGTGGGAGAGCCACCTCGGTTGTTGTCTTCTGTGACAGAGCAATCTCGGCCTTGCGCCTGCGTCTGAGGCCCTCAAGAGGCCCGTTGTTGTCGTTAATCCACTTGATGAGTTCCTCCGGAAGAACAGCGCTAGGTTTCTCGCCAGCGTTGAGACGTCGTATAAGCTGCGAGTTCTTGGCCGCACCGCAGCCAACGTTGAAGGACCAACTGACCACAGCCCCGTACTGGTTGGCATTGAGGGTTACTCTATCGTTGGTCATTTCTGTAATACACTTCTCAAAGCTCTGCGTTAAGAAGGGGTTGTTAGCTCTATATTCAGCAAATTGAAGATCAACAGCACCCAACGTACAGCCATATCCTCAGCAAGCAGTTTCTTGCCGTCCGCCACGGAGAGCGGAATTGGGTACTTGACTTCAGAGCATTTCGTTTTCTTGCAAAGATGCCCATAACCAACAGTGGGATCACCGTTTGTGTCGAGATCTGCCAATAGATTATTAGCACGTAGCAATGTGAGGCTGCAAAAAATACTAACAAATATTGGGCACGAAGCCTTCGAAGTTGGCAATGAGGTCGACAGTCGCCGCATTGGATTTGGGAGCACCGCAAGATGGCGGCGGTTGGGGGGCGTTGGTGCACTTAGCAGTGACGTAGCCATCAGACCCAGTTTTGACATAATAGTCGGCAACGTAACAACCATCTGAGGTCTTGTCCCAGATCGTGTTGCCGCTAACGTCCGTGCCCTCTGTCTGGCAGGTAATTGACACATCGTGGCCTTTCTGGTATGTCTTCAGAACCTTGAAGCTAGTACCGGGCCCATCGCGGCAGTTGACGTTGTCGCCGGTGATAAGGTAGGCGCTCGCGGTGGAGCATGCCAGGAGTGGGAGGAAGTGTTTCGAAGTAAGAAGCTTCATTGTAGAACTTTGGGAATGGGCTGATGCTTGGGATTTCTCGGTGTGAGCGATAGGGAAGCGATGAGTTGATCGACTCTTGTTCGGGGTGCCTGGACAATTTATTTATCATGCTCACATCTCACCCGGGGGTTTAATTGTCCACGGACCGGGCGATGCGGTCTTGGTGTTCGAGACCATCGACATTCTTGCTTGCTCGAACTATCTCACGACCTCAGAGGATTAAATTGGGGCACGGAATGACGATCTGCCGTATTATTCCCCTATCCTCGAGGTGCTGGTATAGGAACAATCTAGGCCGAGGAATTTGAAAATTCGTGGAGTAGCGTTGCCATATTTGCTCGGTGACCCACAGCAACAAAAGTCCCGAACGCAGCCTTGCTTAAATTTCAGCTGTAGCTTTGCGTCTATGCTTAGTGTTCCGCATTCCCCAGATTAACCCTGGACATTTCCTATATGGGAAGGTGGCAAGATGTGGGTACCGAGCTGATCGATTCCTATGTTGAGCCTTACACGACCTCCACCACGGGCAAGTTCCGCCTTGCTACCTGGGAACTAAGCATTCCAACGCGCGCCGCAATGAACCGAACAAAACCGGTAGCACATGCGATGACCGGGCCTCGAGTCATTGGAGGTCGCCTGAGTTGTGTAGTTAGAAGGGCAAAATTAGTCTCTCGGTCAAGCATACCAAAATAGGTTAAAGACGTTTTCTGTCCTTTCAGCTCAGTCCCACTCGCAAACTCTCAGACTTCAGAAATTACGTTCGAAGTGAATAGAAGCATTATACCAATTAAAATAGATTAATCCTATTGATGTTAGAGACATGTTCTCGACTCCATCCGACCATAATACGGCCAACGATTTACGCCGTCCGACCAAGCATCCATGACTCTCGCATGCTCTGGAACGAGCAAGGATGGCTGTTAGATGCCAAGATGCCTTAGATGTCAGTTGGAACAGTTTATCGGTGATTCTGAGGATGCAAAATCCAAGACTTCGTGTCCACACTCTTAAGGACTTTATCTCATTCTGCACGAACAGATATATATTTGCTTTCCTACGCAAGTATAAAGTACAGCTAGCCATCGCTCTTCCACTTGAGATCAACAACATCTCTCTCTCATCCTGATCAATACCTTCCTTTACTCTTCAACACACACGATTGTCTCCCCTCTTTACAATGAAGTTCACGGCTGTTGCTACGATAGCGGCTCTTGCCCAAGGCGTGGTAGCCTACCCAATCACTGGCGAGAATGTCAACTGTCGCAAAGGCCCCGGCACAAGCTTCGACGTCGTCTCAACCTACCAGAAAGGCGAGGATGTCACTATCACGTGCCAGACCGAAGGCACAAATGTCAACGGTAATACTATCTGGGATAAGACCTCAGATGGCTGTTACGTTGCAGACTACTACGTCAAGACCGGATCCGACGGCTACGTGACTGCCAAATGCACAAACGTTCCGAAGCCTCCTGAGGGCGAAATACCAGGCCCTATCATCGACGACTACCCTTACAAGGGTAAATGCCACGCCGGTGGCAATGAGGACAAGTGGAATTACTTCAAGTGCCAATGCACCAGCTTTGTCGCCTGGCGCATCAACGAACGCCTTGGCATTAAGTTCCACAACAGGTACCTTGGAGCACATTGGGGCAATGCAAAGACTTGGGACGACGCTGCACGCCAGACGGGGGTCAAAGTCGACAACAATCCGGTGCCTGGTTCCGTCGCTGTTAGGAACAAGGGAGAGTTTGGTCATGTTGCCTGGGTCACTAGCGTTTCGGGCGACAGAGTGACTATCGAGGAATATAACTGGAACAACGCGGAAGCGTATTCGAAGCGCACAGTGGCGAAGAGCGAGTTCGTTTATGTTCATGTCAAGGTTTAATTGTCTACCATCTCAGCTGTCGTATATCCCTAGAGTTGGTTTGATGTTGGGGCTGGTTGGCGGAGGAAATAGGGGTTGAATTAGGGCTGAATTTTGTTCGGATAACTCATTAATTGACATTTAATACCTTGCACAACTGGTCCAGACGAGAAAATGATTTCTCTGATTCTCCCTAGTGTGAATTGTCGGGACCAACTTGTGTAGCCACTCTCAGCAGCTCTCCAGATGTGCCTAGATACTCGCCAGATATCGACGTGCTCATTGCTGGCCCCCTAACTTCGTGATGACAGCGAGCCGCGAGCACCCTAGGCTTTTTCGCTCGTTATTTTCTTGTATCCACCACTGACGCGAGTGCCCCTACCCTGCGCTCTATATTACAGAGACGTATCTAGCTCAAAACTGGCAATTAGGTCGCGTTGCTAGCGGGACTAGAGCGGCTCGGCAATAGACAACATGTTTATCAATCGAAGTACTTTGACCTGGAATTTGATTTTTCATTCCTAAAAATTTCCTGTAACCACTGCTTAAAAAAAGGCTTTGTGTTCAGCCTCAATGCATGGTCTGAACAGACCACATATAGACCAAGCGAGAGTTTCATGAGCCCAACTCATCTTTAATATCAAGCCGCATGCTGCCCCCTACTGAGGGGAGACTATGCGGTTCCTCGGCGAAGAACCCTAGCCGCTTAATTCAAATTTTCAGGGGGGCTTCCCCACATTTGCAAGCCCTTAATACGGTTAGGATTATGATGCTCAATAAGGAAACTAACTAGTTCAGCCGCAATGCAAGGTCCCACTCGAAATTACAGGGGGGAGTCACTCTACCTGGGATGAAGCGCATGTTAGCCGTTACTAAGGCCCGCTAGATATTCTAGTCTCCAAGTCTGAATCCTGGTATTTCGCCCCCCGGAAGTCGCCTGCAGAATAGCCCCCCAAGCAACGGTATTCCTCCGCAGTATGTCAGCATTCCATTGATCGGCACAATTCATCTGCTGGATTAACTCGTATTCTTCATGAAGGATTATTATAGCTATACTTGAGTCTTGGTGTCAATGAGTCTGGGATTCTGAGAGCCTATGAACTCTACACGTGCTTCATCAAGCCGACAAGAGGGCGGGTTATGGATACGCCGCACTGGTGCACTGCTTATCCCCTCAACATATCTGGCATGGCTCCAGACCCCCTGACAATGCATATATATTTCTTGCGTGATTCCTGCGACAATTTACATGTTCAGCTTCAAAGCTATATTGTTCGCAATATCCGCTTCTAGCATTTATCCTGCTGCGACACTCCCTAAGACAATCATTTTCTTATCAAGATGAAGTTCTCCCGGCTTTTTCCGTCTCTCTTTACTACAGCCCTGCTTGTGGTGCCATCCGCAACCATTGCTATCGCAAATGTCGACGACCCGGCGAAGGACGCGGCCCCTTACCACAAAGGGTTCGCTCTTTTCCGCAGCAGCAATATGGCGGGAGCTGACAAGCTGCCGAATGGTGTTGGATTTCATTCCTTCAGAATTCCTGCTGTTGTTAGAACCGCCAGCGGCCGCATCCTCGCCTTTGCTGAAGGCCGGAGACACGATAACCGGGACTTCGGTGATATCAACCTCGTTTTCAAGCGAACTAAGACAACGAGTGACCATGGTGAAAGCCTCAGCGATTGGGAAAGTCTGCAGGAAGTCGTTGGCAAAGGAGATGGCACATGGGGCAACCCGACACCCGTTGTGGATGGCAGTACAATCTACCTCTTTATGAGCTGGAATAGCGGCGACTACAGCCAAAATGGCGGTGACATTCTGCCCAATGGCCAGAAGACGAAGAAAATCGACAAGACATGGGAAGGGAGACGCCATCTTTTCCTGACGCAGAGCACTGATGATGGGAAGACCTGGTCCGAGCCGGTGGACATGACAGAACAACTTACGCCCAGCGGACAAGCATGGGATGCGGTCGGCCCCGGTAACGGCATTGTCATCTCATCGGGAGAGGTCGTCGTTCCCGCACAGGGAAGGAACATAATCGGGCGCGGCCAGCCTGGGAATCGGGTATGGTCATATCAACCTCTTCAAGGCGCGGGATCTGAGGGAACCATTGCGCAAACTCCCGATGGGAAGCTTTATCGCAATGATCGCGCCGGAAAAGACGATAATTACCGCAAAGTCGCTCGTGGCACCCTAAGCTCATTCGGCGGGTTTACTCTGGACAGCGGATTGCCAGATCCGGCATGCGAAGCGTCAACCTTCTTGTACAACCTGAAGGACGACAAGGGGCCCGCGCGTCTGCTCTTCCTCAATTCCGCGGACGCGGACAGTCGACGCCATATGCGGGTCCGTATCAGCTATGATGCGGATGCGAAGAAGTTCAACTACGGGCGCAAGCTTGCAGACGCTCCAATCGCCGGTGCTGGACACGAAGGCGGGTATTCGAGCATGACGAAGACGGCTGACTTCAAAATTGGCGCTTTGGTCGAGACTGATTTCTACCAGACCGGTGGCAGCAAAGACGATTATAGGGCTATCGTTTGGAGACGATTTAACCTGAGCTGGGTCTTGAATGGACCTAATAACTAGAAAATGGAATTTGGGAAGTAAACTAGGTACTTTAGCTTAAGCATGGACTTCTCATGCGGACTAGGACAACTAGTCAGGATGAATAACAGTAATTTAGAACACGGCTGTCCCGACATGACAGCAAACGTCTATTTCTCCGATGACATGTTTCAGATCTGAGGTATCGTACGGACGACATGGTCGTATGATAAGAAGCGAATTCTTCTGTATCTACATAGCCAGCTTAAATATGACTTACAAGACACAGCACCGTATAAATTTTTGATAATTTCATATTAGCAACTGACGGTTATATCTGTTTTATTTAATAGTACCAGAAAGCTGACTGGCCAGTAACTCGCCATAATACCTAATTACTTGCATGGGGGCTGTTATAATGGCTGTCCCTGTGTGCCCCTATCCGCACACCACTTTGTCCGGCCGTAACGTTCGGTTATATCTCCAGTACTTAGATTTCGCTTTCCAGCTTATATTTAACAAGTCGCGGATATACTGGTCGAGACATAGGGTATATCCCCGCTGAGCGGATAATTAAAACAGCCCAGCACTAAAAGATAGATGTTGAGAGCGTCAGCCACACGATAGGAGGGCGACGAAAGGATTGGAAGACTATATGACATGCGCTAAATCTAAGCTCCCCATTCAGACACCCATCTCTGCCACTACATTCGCGATATTCCGCCTTAAATTCTGGGCCAGCGTGGGGGCCCTTAGATGGTCTAGTCCCAGCCGGTATCCGCGGCCGAAGTTGGACCCGTGGCTGGCGCGTGCGCCCTTGGGCTTCGGTATGACGTGGAAGTGGGTGTGGAAGACGGTCTGGGCGGCCTCAGCGCCGTTGTTCTGCACGATGTTCCAGGCGCGCCGGCCCGTGGTGCGCGCGACGGCGGCCGACAGCACGCGCAGCCAGCGGCCGAGCTCGGCGGCCTCGTGCGCGTCGACGGCGTCCATCTGCCGCCGGTGTGAGCGCGTGCACAGCAGCAGGTGGCCCTCGGCCAGCGTGTCGACGTCCAGGAACGCCATCACCGCCGGCGTTGACAGCACCACATACGTGCGCGGCGACAGCTTGCCGGGCCGCAGGTGGTCGGACGTCGGGGCCGGCGGCTTCTCCGGTGGGAACGGCGCGTACTTTGCCGCGATCTGGCAGAATGGGCAGTACTTCTCCGACGCGATGGGCGTCCCCCTGTCGAACGGCTCGAGCGTCCCCGACGTGGCACTGTTGAGCTGCGCTGGCGTCTGGGTCGATTGATCTACTCCCTTCCACGGGCGCGTCCGCATCCACCTAGTTGTTACCGGCCCCGGTTCTACCGGAGTCGATTGGTCGTGCTACACCCTTTTAGTATATGACGGAATACTCCTACCACATCTTATGCGTCCTTATAGCGTGCCCACTCAGCGACCATTCAATATGTCTTGAATGGATGGACTGGCCATCACAGCATGTCTGCATTGGTGGTACTCACTGTCGGGCGTTTTGGGGGCAAAAGCAGAAGTTCGTCCGATGTTTGTGCTCCCCGGTCCCTTGTATTACACGCAGGCGGCAGGTGAGTTCCAATTGACTCCGAATCGTTGATTGTCTGCGTCCCACCGTGCACACATGTGCCTCTGTATGGTCGTCTGTCTCTGTCGACGCGGAAGGGGTTCTCTATCTGCGTGCCTCTGTCTATCCGGATAAGCCTATCCAGGCCCCCAGAACCATTAGGGCAGTATCCCGTCGCCTGAGTTGCAGCGTCCGCGAACTGTCGAGGAACTCCGCCCGGGAGGCGGGGTCGAAACCACGAGGACCAGATGCACCAGGAGGTATATACAAAAATAGATAATAGAAGTTCGGGTGGGATAGGCGCCATTGGGTCTATAGTTGCAATTGCGCGAGGACTGAGTTATTGGGCGATGCGTAGAAAGCTCGCTAGTAAAATCCTCCCGTATAAAGACTCCCCCCCTTTTTCTTAGAAAATTGTAGTCTGGTTAACAAAGCCCGATGCCCGGGTCTCTCTTAATGAGCTTTTACGGAAACGGCACCATGGACTCCTTTCTACCTTTGTCATCTACACTGCTACCACTTGGTTTTCATCAAATACGGCGAGCTTAGACAACTAACGGCGGCCTACGGGGAGTAATTGAGCTGCTGTTGACTTGGTGCTCGATTTTTTTTTTTTTTTAACCGAGTTGAATTACCGCGAGGTAATGTCTGTAGTCCCCGCTGGTTTCATGAATCAGCGAGGCGGTTGGTCGGTTTTATGCGTTAGAATTATCATAGACGGAATTACGCGTCAGTACTATATTGAATTTGGACAGACACAGTGTTCTCATGGCATTCGATGGATTCATTCAGTCATTGGCCGTGGGGCTCCCTAAAGCTGAACCCATGAGCGGAAACCTTACAGGAATTCTGGAGGCCGTGGCATCTGTAGAGTTACAGTACTGTGATAGCACCAAGGTACTGGCTTACAGATAACTTAAGGTCTCATCAATCGACACCACTTGGTTGCTTGGTGTTTGCGTATCAGCGGGGACTGCCTCACCTTGCGGAGAGCTTCACCTTGACGTATTCCAATCGTTATCCACTGAAGTTATGCAAAGCTCAAACTTGCCCATGTAACTTTGCTGCTACAATGCATAATTGCGAAACGATCTCTACGGGTATAACTTCGATCCTCGCCAGACTCGTAAGGCAACAACAGCACAAAGTCCCACGTCACGTCTTGCTCATCACCGATCCACCACAGGCCCATCCCTTGCCTATCTTCAGAACGGACAGGACAACGCTTCCTAAGCCGACACCGAGCTCCAGGGATCAGGCCTCCGGTGAATTAGGGCCACGTGTGGCCATCACGACCACCAGCTGGCGACACGAGCGACTCCTTGTTTATGGTCAGCGGCATCTGCCGACGAGGCTGCCCAGGCAGCAGCCTTTTATTACATGGCGGTAGCACAGATCATCTCCCACAGCCCCCGGCTCCATCCAATAGAAGCCATCCTGCTCCGCCGTGGTAACGGTGACAGTACCAGTCGCTCGTCCCACGTGGCGAAATCTCCGACAACAGCACAACGTTACACCGTGCGAGACGATGGTGGGCAGCCTGTTCCCTTATAGGTAGGTTATTGGTTAATGAGACCGCAGTGGGTGTGCAGCCTCCTATTATCTGTGTATGACATAGGCCTAGGTAACTTAGGGACCAGCCAACCAGTATGTCTGGTACCGAGGTATATGCTTGCTACGGTAAGGAGTGCCGCGCCCCTCATTTTTGAATGTTGTGTCGATGGGAATCAGTGTGCCTCCATTAGCAGCCTCATCTGATGATACGACTACACACTCAGCATTGACTAATTATAGTGAGCTGTTTGGCGAGATGCGACAGAGTTCCCCAGAGCCCCATATCCCGCACTGTCCAGGCTGGGCGCTTTGATTACAGGTTTGCGAATATCTCAGTAACCACTTCGCCAGCAGACCACCAAGCTGCCAGGCATGCGGAGATGGATGGCAGCGTAGTTCCCGTCAGCATCTTGTGCGGGCACGGTTGGTACGTTACCCGATGGCTACGTCGCCCCAACCACGTCTGTACAGAACCATCCTAGATCCTAGATCTGGGGAGGTGCAGAATGCAGATACCCTTCTGCAGCCGTGGCAACCAACCGCCCAGCTGACATCGAACCCCGGGCGGCCAGAAGCCTAGTCTCGGCTCCTCAAACAAGCGGGCTAAGTCGCCGAAAGGGGAACTAGGACAAAGGCGGCGGCGGGGGTGTAACAAACCTATCAACGTCGACGTACCTGCGTAGGTACCTATGTAGGTATGTCCACTGCGCATGAAATGTATGCGGGGAAACGGCCAGTTGGGCACAAGAAATCCTCGCTGGCCCGGAGCCCGCTGCACGATCAGCTGCATTTCGCAGCTTCTGCAGCCCGCCTGCACCGTTCGAGTTTCTTCCGGCTCGTTCCTGCAGGAGCTCGCAGCATCGCGCCCCCATCTGCAACGGGCGGAGGTCGGCGTCCCGGGCGATGCGCGGACGACCGGGAAGGGAAGGTATGGGAAGAATAGAGGGCAACGAAAAGACGCACCGGGAAAATGCATGAGCGAAATGCGCCGAGTGGTGTTTGGGGTGGGGGGGCCACGATACTAAGGTAAGTATTTGACGGAAAAGAAACCCCCACGCCGTTACGGGAACACTTCCCGTGCCGCCGCCTTTTAATTTTTGTGTGGTTTACATGTACCGCTACCCTTTGAATTAGTAGGCTGTAGAACGGGCGTAGAATGGGTAAAGGAGGCCCCACGGACCAGGTTCTGGGTTGGCTGCGCACAGAAGGGCGGAGAGGCGCAGGCTTTGTGTCCCGGTGTGTATTTAGATAGTGCCTCTTTTACCTTTATGGCCCCGGTTGTGTTGTTAGTGATAAGAGGGTTCGGCGCCTTCTGCGTCTCGAAGTCAGGGTTCCGAGGACTTTGTGCCGTTACGTAGCTCGATTCAGGGGTTAGTTCGTGTCTCGTAGTAGCTGTTGAAATAGGAAGATGTCAGAATTTCTGGTAACTCCACTTTGGCCAAAATTTACCAGTGGCAATGCCAACGGCAGTTAGTACCGTTGAGAGGCCATCAGAGTAAGAAGAATTGAGCGTGCCTCTGCTTACCCCGGAAGATTGAACAGTTTCAGGCCAAAGAATAATGAGTACTATAATTTTGCATGTTTTACGCATACGGTAACTCAGTTATAGAGTGCTTCTTGGTGAGATTCACTATACATGCGAGACTGTATAGTTTGATACTAAGAATTAATTAGTAAATACCTTCAAAAGGCGGGATCTTCGTTGCAGATGATAGCGTTTAGATGTGTTCTGATCCTCCCCATGTATAACAATTTATATAGAGGATATGATATACGGTTAACTAGTAAGAGAAAAAACGCTTATCTGGCCTCGTAACTAGAATTCGCTACTGGGATATTTAGAAGGAATTATCACAAATTCCTGCGAAAGAACTGTTCGTTTCAGGGGTGTCAACAGAGAAATCTCTGCGTTCTCTAGAATCTCCTCTTCTTCTTAGCCGGGGCAGCAGCCTTGCGCTCTAGTTCCTTCGCCAGCTCGGCACGATTCCGCTCCGCCTTGAGTTCCATATCTTCTTCCCGAGTCGGCTCTACGGGCCTTTCGTCCCGATACTTCGCTTCACTTCCGGCTTTCTTCCCGATTGTCCCGAGCCTCTGTCGTGGGTGCTTTTCTGCGCTGGACGCCGGGGACACCACTCCCGGTTCGTCTGCGGGAGCGGGCGTCGCCCGGGACGGTGTTGCCCGGGACCTACCCCCTATCTGTCCGATACCGCCCTTCTTCCTGTGTACTGGGGCAGATTTCTGTGAAGGTCGACATTCAGAGCCGGTGTCTGACTCGGATTCCGTCTCGTCATCGTCGCCGACATTGGGTGGGGCCGGAGCCGGTGAGGACGATTTCATAGGCGACGGTGTTGGTTGCTTGTTTCTTCCGATGGAACCCACCATCTTAGAACGCGCCTTCGCGACAGGATTTCGTTTCACAGGCTCTTCCTCTGGCTCAGAGGCGGTCTCGTCATTATCAGGGACGGTGCGAGATGACTGGCTCTGGGGCTGCGCTTGGCTTGATGCCTTCCTACCCCCAAGAGTCCCTATGCGCGGTCGAGACATCGGCTCAACCTTAGGGTGACTGTCCGGGATTTCTATCGGGCTGTCGTCATCACCTGTCGTTTCTCCACTCCGTGTGGCAGCCTGCCGGCGTTCGCAATTTTTCCTCGCGGATGGCGGCGTAGCCTGCACCTGAAAATCATCGTCACCATCTGCCGGTGGTTTGTCCTTCTGTGGGGTAGATGCCCGTGATACCGTGAGGATGGTCCGCTCCTTGGGGCTAACGACAGCTGTGGTCGGGCGAAATTTCATCCACCAATCATTGAGTTGTTTAGGCACCTTGACGTCTCTATGGCGAGGTACTTCGCCATTACTGAAGGCATCTAAGACAAGGGATGGGACGTCTTGGTGAGCCCTAAGCGTAGGTGCGCACTGTGACCGCCATCCATGCTCGTTAAACGGTGCAAGTCCTTGGACCTTCTCCTCGGCCATTGCCCTGGTCACTTTACGCTTGATTGGAAGCCCGTGGAACACATTTTCCAGTCCCGTGCCGGCTGCTTGTAGCTTGTCGACCAACCTAGTGATGACTGCATCTTTCTCTTTGAGTTTCGCGACGAGGTAATCAGCCTCTTGCGACAGCACATGGTTAGCTTGGACGAGGGGGACGACTAGCTCCGATGCTAGGACATCAGGCTGGCGCTTAGTCAAGAAAACCGGCCATTTCAAGGGCTCCAGGGGTTTTGGTAAGACACAGGTGATGTTTAGTGTCAGGCCACTGTCATTATGCGGTGATAGGGTGAGGCTGGTATGCTCATGGTCGGGCGACGCGGGATCAAAGGCAGCCTCGAGCTTGGTCAAGAACACCCGCCACTGCTCCCTGTCTCCGTCGCTCAGATCGATGCTAGTGTCCTCGTTGAGGCTCCGCCTGAGGATGCCTTTTCTGTCGAGAGTCTCGGCCCAGATATTTGCGAGATCGGTGACTTGAATGCTGTACGATGATGATTCCACCTCGAAGCCCGGAGAGACAAGTAGCGCCGGCAGATCCGGAAATGTGGGTAACGGGCGCCATTTAGAGTGTGATGTCATTTTCCCTTTTGATGTTTCAACAACCGGGGAATCAATCTCCAACTTTAGGTACCTCAATCCAGTATCCGGACATTTGCATATAACTCAGAAGGCGGGGATGATTAAGCGAAAAAGGGCCTATCGAGCACAAGCCCAGCAGAGGTTGCACGGTAGCCGGGTATCGACGCCTTTGCAAAGCCCAATCCAGGCAGTCAAACCCGCTGATTTGCCAAGGAATAGGTACCTAAGTATACAGTATTCCTACGATGTGGATACCATGTGAGGCTGCAATCTGTCAATGTATTAATCCAGTGGTCACGTGCGCATTGACTTAGCCTCGATCTTCAATGTTGGAATGATTACGACCACAGTGACTTCGTACTCCGACCACATCCCAAAGCAGACCTCGTTGCGCAATACTCGTCTCGCTCCAGTCGCTCCGCAAAGTCATTGCTTTTTGTTTAGTCCTAGAATAAAAGCAATGTTGTATTGGGAGTCGCACTGAACACTTCCACGAGGCAAACCCCCGATGGGTCACCACCTATATAAGCCTTTCGTGGCACTACACTCACGCCCCCTTTCATTACTGGTTCAGGTTGTGTGGGTTTACCACATGCGAAGGTCTGGTGCGAGCCGGTACGACGTTGAGTGTGTCCGCTCCGTCATCTCCAATTGCCAAGTTGGGCATTTGCCTGTGTTCCGGAGGACGAGGAGAGTAATACCGCCGACTCTTCACATGCCTCTTGTTGTTCCTGAAATAGTGACTTCGAGGGTACCTCAACAGCTCTAGTGAGTTGTCTTCAGTACTTCATAATTATGGTCCTCCATTACACGAAGCTATATCTTGTGTATTCTATACTCACCCAGTTAAGGTAGTGTTTCCATGTCCGTGAAGAATAATTTTTTCATGTTTCTTCCCTCCCGCTGCCAACCCTCCTCTTGGGCTCTAGATAATTATGTACAAGAGGCATTGTTAGGTGCCATTGTCAAATGTTCCTGAGAAACCAAGGTTTACTCGGGAGCTATTCAGTGCAATCACAACAACGTGCGACAGGGTGAGGACAAAAACACATTACTTTGGATGTCTAATTATCCGCGGAACTTCACTTCCCTGATTCTAAATTTATCTCGAGATTACATGCTCACCGTCTCACTTCCTCTGACCCACGACTTCGCTCTCGTTTCTCTTCTTCATGGCCATGGCCGCTATGACCGCCGCACCAACGCCACTGCCATCTTCCGCGCTCGTGAGCACGATAGGGTCGCTCTCCCTGTCCTTCGGCCAGTCGAGGACCTCGCCCAGCGCCCCGGCCCAGCGCGCCTTGAACGTCGGGTGCTTGTTCGCCACTGAACCATCCGCCGCCACGTGGCCGGACTTGATTCCCTTCATCCTGCAGATCGCCGCTATGCCGCATGTGCAGAGTCTGGCGCCCCGTACTGCGATTAGCTCAGCTAGCCGTTGTGATAATGTCATTTCCTCCGCGGTCGGGTTGAAGCCCAAGACGCTTTGGAAACGCGCATTTCTTTCCTCAAGCGAGTCGTTCTCGAGACATGACAGGAAGGCCGTGTCCAGGCTATATGGCTTCTTCAATTCAGAAACATCCTGCCCCACGAATACAAGGCCCCTGTCGTAGAAGTCGCACATGATCTGCCGGTATATCTCACCCAGGTACAACCCAGCGCTCATTTTCTCGAAGGTTTGTTCGCCAGGCTTGGGGGATTCCTCGTCAATTGCCTTGTCGTACTTGGTTCGCGGCAAGACACGATGATCATTGTCAAATGCACCATATTCGCAGTTGATAGCGATAGGGGTGTGGGGCGGCAGGTCGGTCTTCAGTTTCGGTATGGAGTCTAAGTTTTCCATATACGCTGCATTACAACCCGTTCCGAATATTGCGCCGATGATCGTCTTGGGGTCCTTGTAGGCCGACGCTATCATGGCTCCAGTCGTATCGTTAATAAGCGCGACGATCTTCACAGGTAGGTTCTTTTATGTTTAGTAAGGATTCCAACATGTTTGGAGCTTGCTACTCACCCGCTTCGCTATCTCATCTTCTAGTTGCGCTACGACGTCTTGACCCTCCACGCCTTTGATCTCGAAGCCTTTTGTCCAGGTCGTCAACACCCCATGGTCGATGCGTTCCTGCATCGCCGGGTATGAAAATGTGAAACCGAGGGGAATCCTGCATAAAGGTGCGTAAGCGGTTGCCTCAGAATATGGAAACTAGATTTATCAACGTACGGTTTGTCGGCGCTGGCTCGTATGTTTCGTTTCGTTATGAAGTCTCCGATGGCGTCCGCGACCAGACGCCAGAGTTCTTCGGCAGTTCCGGTTTTAATCTTGTCCGGCAACCGAGTAAACTCTTGGTCCACCTCGGTCTCCCGGTCGCGGCCGCGCAGCGTGACCATGCATGTCCGCAGGTTCGTACCTCCAAGGTCTACCGTAAGATACTGCCCCTCCTCGTGACCACTCGGGAAGCCAATGACCCATGTGATATTCATCGCCTATGCATTGTGAACGTCTATTCCGTAACGGCGGCCGGACCCGGACTCACGATGTTCCGGCCATCCTTCTCTAATCCTTCGCGGAGCTCTTCCTCAAACCGCTGGCTGATCTGCTTGAGCTTCGCCGTGTCGACGGTGAACTGCCCCTCGATAGACTTCAGCGCGTCCCGGAGGATTTCTGGGAGATCCGAACCGTCCATGTTTGCTTTTTCTCCTTCGAGGAGTACTGGAATTCGCGATTCCCTCTCAACGAGAACAATTACAGTCTGTGTCACCACAGCGCGATATTATACCAGGCAGTTCGGATTACGATAGAAACTGTTCAGCCCGATGCAAAATGCGGCCAATAGCCAACAGTTGTACGAAGTGGGATGTCGCAAACCCTGACTTTGTCCTCTAATATACAACGTGCTAATACATCGCTGCCGTTGAACCTTGAAATTGCAGGCTCGGCCAGTTGTTCCTGGTCCACGCTCATCATGACGTCAAAAGAGGCAGTATACTGCTTGCACGGAACATTTTGCCCGGCGCTGGGGACGGTGGGTCCGGAGTGAGCTTGTATGTCTCCAGGTAGGACAGGCTTAACCCGACCAAAATAAAGCTTGCAAAAACAGAAGTAAACTAGAATGCTCCAGTTACTGTCCGTTACCAAATTGGTTAGGCGGTGTCAAAAGTAAATGCGCATATTGTGCTTAACAAAATTATATTATCAAGTTTAAAATTAAATATCAAATCGCAAAAAGAAGCTCTGAAGAAACAAGTTTTATACCATTTAACCCTTATTTAAATCTAGGTTGAATAATAAATTCTTTAGATCTTTCATGAGGTTATCTGCCTTGCTACTAACGTTTACTATATATGGGTGATCTAGAAAGGTGCACACTATTATTGGCATCGCCTGATTGGCATTCCCCCGGATCCTCTCCACCTTGGAGAATCCCAGTGCTTTGGCTCCAGGTCATTAGCCGAGGGCTCTGCTGATGTTTACTTGTATTGATCTGCGTTAGTTCTCGGCTAGCCTTGCTAGTCTCCCTCTAGTCATGTCGCTCTTAACTACCGGTATAACCTAACGCGATCTCTGGTTCTCACGTCATCCCGCTCGAACTTGCATCCTTGTTATGACACCCTCCTATCCAAATGACGCTCGCGGCATGAGTTCGGTAGTATGCGTATAATTTAGCCACACTTTATTTGAGCTAGTTAGGGTGCCGAATTATACTACTGGATAGACAGACACCGCTTTCAAAGACATACCTCTCTTAATACCAGGTCTTGCGAGTGTGAGATTTAAGACCTGACAATGTCGCGCTAAGAGTGGGGCCTCACATTTTTCAGGTCTGACAGCGATGCCAAAGAATAAGTGTAACAATGGAAGTTTGTTAATTTGCCGATGCACCCGTACTCGATCCTATTATGCATTTGTTCCAATAAGGTGCATGTCATTAGCTCTTTTAAGACTGTGCACGGGTTCATATGGATATACCAAACTCGGACATGATAGCCTTCGTGACATGCACTTTCCATCTTCGAAGGGGGTGCCTTCTCCTGAGAAAGGAGATGACGGAAGGAAGTGCCTACACAAATAAACAAGACGGAAGACCGTCTTAAATAGGACTACTCTTAGTGTCAATTCGAGTGGGATTTTGCTCTAACACTTGGCGTCTACAAACGAGGTGTCTGACTATACGGCATCATTACTCAGCCCCAGTGGCAGTCAAAGCGGGCATCGGGGGGTTATATACTACACGGATAGACTCACCACAATCGTGAGCCCGACCCCCGGCGGTCTAGAGTCTAATAGGCCACTACGAACGGCGACCCGAATGTAGTGTTCCTGTCCGTATCAAAGAATATCAACTAAACAGGAGCCAGGGCTCGGTACCCTATTAATGGCAGATGTTTTATGATCTCCAAGTTTTATTCAATTCCCATTATCACGGTACGTTAATAACCACCTTGCCAAAGTGTGCGCCCTCATACAGGTATTTCAGGGCCTCCTTCGCCTGCTCAAACTCGAATTCGCGGTCTATGACAGGGTGGATCTCCTTCTCCCGATACAGACCAAGCATCTCCTCGAAACGGTCCTTGGGGCCGTTCAGAATGCCCTTCAGCGTAACATTCCGGTCGAGCGCAAGCACGTTAGTATTCGCCCGTTTTCCCGGCGCGTCCTCCTTGCCAGAAAGGTAGCCTATGGCGCTGATGATACCGCCGAATGCGACGCACTGGAATGACTTCGTGAGCGTCTCGGCGCCGCCTGTTTCGAATATGACGTCGGCACCCTTACCGCCGGTCAGCTCGAGCACCTTCTCATGCCAGTTCGGCGTTTTCTTGTAGTTGATCGTATGGTCAGCCCCGAGCTTGCGGGCTCGCTCGAGCTTAGCATCAGATGACGACGTTACGATGGCTATATCATATGTGAGCTACGCACGTGTGGTTGCAGACATTTACCGGTTCACATACTAGTCAAGTCTAGTGCGCGGGCAATCTGCAGCCCTGAGATTGACACACCCCCGGTCCCCTGAAGAAGGACGACTTTGTCCTTGCCGGTCAGGGGTTGGCCCATCGGCCGGAACGTGTTTAGGGCCATCCAAGCTGTGACTGCCGCTATAGGCAGCGAAGCCGCCTCCTCGTTGGTCATGTAGTTGGGGACCTTCACAAGACCAGAGGAAGGGAAAATGCGGTACTGTGTCAAGCAGCCTTGAAGCGGATAACCGAGTCCCGACGCCATGTCCTTCTCGACTACCTGACCTGTCAGGTGCGTCTGGTTAAAGATGGCCATGACACGATCTCCCTCTTGAAGTCCCGTGCTACAGTTGGCACCAATCTTCTCCACAGTGCCGCACATGTCGGAGCAAGGCACGATAGGTTGGCCCCTGTCCAGGCTCTTGTTGTGGTCGTACTGGCCCATGCAGACTATGATCTGGTGTGAGTGACGGTGGACGAGTCGGACAAATGCCCTTCAGGGGCATTGGCTAGCTCACCTTCAGTATCTCGGTAGTTTAATGAGACACAATGAATCTTGACGAGGACCTCATCATCCCCTAGCCGCTCCGGCGCCGACACATCCTTGAGCTGCAGTTTGTCCAGCCCGTCTTGATTAGTGATCCACTGCTTCATGTTGAAATAGGCTATCAAATATGGTTCTGAGTGGCTTGAAGGCGTAGGTTCGCTATCAGAAAGTCATGAATGAACGACGTTCTAGAAAATTAATATAATGCCGAGTAAGTGTGGGGAAGAATCCCGAAGAAAAAACTGAGTGTCAATATCGGTTCATGATTTGTCATATCGAAGTCATACCAAGGCCATCGGCGTCGAAGCTCCCCACAGTTACTGTGGGACTTGAGATCTGCTAAACTATGTACAGTAAGCAAGGAAAACAGGAACCAGCCGATCGGAAGAAGCGATTGCGGGTGCTAGTATTAATGGGGAACACCATAGTATAATGTGATTGGTCTGCCTAACTCCTTGGGTCTACGCTTTACGTACCGTTCAAAGTGGAACTCTATTGTTCGGGACAATAGGGGGTTATATGGCCCCATATTCTTAGAATTAACCAGAGAGTCAGCCTTTGTCCCATGGGCTTGTTATAGCGGAACTTTATCATGACAAGCCCGACAGATGCCACGCCTGCTTAGAAGCGAAGGATAAAACTTGGACATAGTACCATGTTACCGCGGAAAATATCTCTGGGCCTTTCTGCAGTCTAATGCTGTGAGTTATATGCGAACACCATAGAGTTCCGGCTATAGAGTAGCATGTATTCGTTGAAATCAGACACCTTCAATCCCCCCCAAGCCCCCTCAAGTGGGCGGGGCCGCTCATCACTCCACGACTGCAAAGATTGAATGACACTGAGTTTGTTCACGGCGTGTCGAGGAGATAGAATTGGTCCGCAAGAAGACGGTGTCGGGTGTCGGATATATAATTAAATGGTTTCCCGAAGTCAATGGGGACCACTGCATATATATGTAAGATCCATGGACCTCGTTAAGAGATGATATCTCCTTTTGACCATTCTGGTCTAAGAGCCGTTTGTCTAAGGATATCTGATCTTTGGATATCCACATTTTTACCCAATTGTCTAGCCACTCTGGGAGCTCGTCCGGGAGTCGAGGGTATTCATTGCTGGACGGCGGGTAAGGTCCCCAGATCATGAGCTCACGGCCTCTATTGATACTGGACAAAATCGACGGGGTTGCCTGTCGAGATAATGGAAGATTACAAGCGAATGATTGTGCTGGGTAGAGTGGCCGTGTGAGATATAGAATCCCTTTCGCCCTTCCCCAAAGGTATAGTTACATGCCAGTCATCCTTGAAGGAGTTAGCATTCAAGGGGTTATGGATTTCGATGTCCGCATGGGTTTATGTAGATAACCCCTATATTAGTCAGAGACGTCGTGTCATAGCTCTTTCCATCTCAGATTATCCAAACGTAACTCATCTGGCAATTTTTTGCCTCCTGTACAATTATCTCTTCGACCTTCGCTATTCCTTCTCACCTGCGGGAGTCCTTACCATGTGGGAGCGCTGTAAGCCACATGATCTAAGATAGCAAAGTTAGCTCATCCAATCCAGGTATTCAGTAGGCGATCCAGAATTACTTATGACATCGAATGTATACAATGACGTTCCCGTCTTTCGCGCGACAGTTTAGCCTCTTTCGATAGAATGGGGCCGGAGTTTTCTCCCTGAGCCACGCGTGTCGGACAACGTCATCTATGCTCGTTCGTTCCTCAGGGTACGGGTCGATTGTTTGAGCTCTTCGCAGGGATTCCACTGGCTAATCCTCCTGTCCTTTCTGACGATAACTTGTAATACGGCTTGTGTGCCCGGTTCAGCCAACAACTTGTCCCTTTTATGAGACATAACGGCGCTTTCCCAGGAAACCGGTTTTTCGAGCCTGTTCCTTGCATTCCCCTCCTCGGTGTCAGTGACCTTGCCCTCCCCATCCTCCTCTCAGTAGCCGTTTTCATATCATAGGGTTCATTAGGGCCCTGGTAAGTGGTCCCAGTTGCAGCTCGAGCCTGCTGGTGACATCCGAGATACTCTTTCCCCGCATGCCTTCTTCGAAATATGCTTCGTCACTTCGTATCTTATAAAATGGACATGCCAGTGACCAGATGTCGCTGCTAACACTGGGGTTGCCGCCCAACGGAACCTCAGGGGCTGCATATTCGATCGGTATACCGCAGCTTTTGTTAGGGTCATCGAAGAGAAACGATTCGCCCTAGTCGACGACAGTGACTTTTGGGGAGACGAGTTTAGACCATCTCTCGGAGAGGATGTCGACAACGCAGTAGCCTGGCCGCCCCTCCGGACCCAGCTTGTCCTTCTTAACTCCTCTGAGTTCGAGCTTTCCGAGGATACCAAGTAACTGGTCGTTGTTGAGGCTGTCGATGCCATCAACCTGCATAAGGATACTCCCGGGCCTGAAGTCGCCATGAGTGCGTGTGTAAATATCGTAAAGCTGTAGCAATCTGTCGACAAACCTCCATCAGCTGGACGCCCGACAATTTATCTTTCCAAGGCAGTTCCGAGGACCATGACACTACGCCATAGCCGAGGACGGGCATCACGAAGCACAGGTGCGTTCCAGTCATGCCACGGATGCGGAATTCATCAATAGGAACGGCGGCGTGATTCTCCAGTAGCTCTTAGGGAGACCTGTCGAGGAGTGATCCGCCCTCAACGTCTTCACGGCCCGCCATCTCCCCAGTTTCGTATCGCAGCACAGCCACACGGCCCCGAGGCCGCCGCTGCCGAGCTAGTTCGCCACCTCGAACCTGTCGCCGAGGAGGTCGCCGATTTGGACGGGATGAATCGCTCTGGGCAGTACTTGGTCGGGCTTTCCACGGCCTCTTCCCAGCTATCGTAGGGTGCGACCCCTTCGTCTACTTCTCCCCGCATTAGACAGTGGCACAGGCGTCGGCATGTACGGCAGCATCATCGCGGTTCTGCGCCTGATCCGAGTCCGTGTTGTGGTGGCGGCCAACGAGTTCGCGAGCCATCTGAGCTTCATGTCATAGTGATGAATATATGGATAAGGAGTCAGAGCTCGATCGGGAGGTCTTGGGATATCGTTTCCCTGCCGACGCATTCGAGTATGGCCACTGGTTGCTTACGGGGACGCACTCTATCCCAACCCACTCAGAAGGAATGCTAGGTAGTTACTAATATGACACGCTTCCTCTGTTACCTGAGAATGGATACCGGGCAAGCTGAAACGAAGCATATGCTCAGCGACGATAGCGGATCAGAGGAGGGTTTCAATATAGTAGCAGAGACATATCTTATGTACACTTTAAGAAACTGACGAGGAACGAGGGTCGATGTAGTAACCCTGAATATGTTACGGCGTTCTGAATTTCAATACTTGAATGGTTCCCAATATTTTCAATTCTGCTATCACCTCTAACATCTACCCATCATATCGTCATATAAATCGATACCCATGTTCCTAGGTGCACAATAACACCTGATCTGTCTATGCCCAACTTCGACATCGCAGCGACTGGTTGCGCCATAATGTACAGGTAGTGTGTTAGTCCATCTCTAAATAAAGGCCTCAATGTCGCTTGATAAATCTAGAAAGAAATTCCTAGATTTCGGTCTGTACAAATAATCACCTCTTTCACAGATCTCACAAGCAAATCGCCAGCCAGTTAGTTGACAACCCATCACCTCAACCCACCAGGCCCCTTCTCAACGACAAACGCGACGGGCTTTCTAGCCCTACGATTCCTCGCGCCGCGCGGCGGGACGACAAGCGTCGTCGCCTGTGCGCCAGCATCGGCCGGCATCGCCTTCTCGTCGTAACCCCAGCGCGCGACGCCGCCGCCGCGGACCCAGGGCTCGAGGTTGCGGCACTGCGAGACGTCGGCCCACTCGAGGGCGGCGCAGCCGTCGAGGACGGCCTCGACGCCGGCGGCGGTGACGCGGACGCAGCCGCGGACGCTGAGGCGGCGGAGGTCGTGAAGGTGGAGACCGACGCTGGCCAGGCTGCCGTCACCGACGGCGGACCCACAAAATGCCATGCGCAACTCCCGCAGGAAGGGAAGCCCAAGCGCCACCACCTCGGTCGCCGTGTCCGACAGCGCGCAGCAGAACGACAGGTCCAGGTGCGTCAGCTGCTTGGCCGCGCTCACCAGCGCTACCACTGCGTTGTCCGACAGGTACGTGCAGTCGGCAAGGCAGAGCCGCGACAGATTGTTGAACCGGAACGGCGTCCACGACTGGAACCCGGCGTCCGAGATCGATGTGCACCGCGTGAGGCACAGCGACTCGAGTCGGTTCGACGCGTGGGCTGCCAGGTGGGCCATGGAACGGTCGGTGATGTGCTTGCAGTAAGACAGGTCCAGCCGCTTGAGTTTCGGACAGCCGATGACGGTCCCGGGAGGTGGCAAGGTGACCGTCTGCGTGTGCGGTTTCTGCCCCCGGAGGCGTGCTGCCGAGCTCGTTATGATCACTTGCTTTGTGCCCGTCGGATTCGCATGTTCAGGGACAACCCATCCGACCACACGCGCAAGCAAGTTGTCACCCACTTTCCGGCAGTTACTCCAGTCTACCTCCTCGAGATCCTTGGCGTTATCGCTCATCTCCAGGATCTGGTTAGCCGACACGTCCCAAACCGATTTCATCTTCCAGACCTTGACGTTTTTGCCGCACACCTTCCATAACGTTGAAAAGCCCTCGTCGGTGATGTGAAAGCAGTTGCTCAGGTCTATGGTCTGGAGCCGGGGCCCAATAAATGGCGCAAGAATTTTGATGATCACGTCGTCGCTAACCTTACGGTTGTAAGGGGTCAAGTCAACGTTAGTGCAAAGCTTCGGGGATGTCGCAAGCAGTTTTCGCCAATGCGTTGAAACCTGCCGGAGCCGGAGCAGCTCCACTATATCAAGATGTTGGAAGATTGTCGCAAGGACGTCGTCGGGTAAGGCCGGTTCCTGGCTAGGATGAGGCCGCCTGGGTAAAATTTTAGCTCTCTTCGGGGGCACCTCACAATCAGGAGACATCGTGTCTGGCATAGCTAATCTTGAAGAGCTCGAGGTGTCAATCATCCGTAGACGCGCCCCATTGGTCGTCAGTGAGGAAGCGTTATCATTTGTTGGATTCGGGGGCGCAAGAGATCCCCGTCGTCGGTTTCTTATGTTCTCCATATCGACACTAAGGTACGGATCTGGATCTTTCGGTTCCATCTGATCTAGCTCGTCCTTGACGGGCGAAGAAGGCTTCGACGGCGTGGTGAATGTCATCTGCGGCGCGGTATTCAACGAGATTGATGGCGGGGCGTCAGCGTCCGTCATTTCCACATCCGCAGTCTCAGCGCCCTCTTCCAGGGTCATTCTGTGCCTCGCAGTCTCCTCAACCTGGGTTTTTATGTTTGGCGGGCATCTCTTCCAGAGCTCGTTCAACGCCTCGCCGCTGATCATAAGACATTCAACGGTGGTAATGGACCTGACTGTCGCGGTTCGCCGGAGTGAGAGTCCGAGACTCGCAACTTCGCCAAAGTATTGCCCCTGTTTCAACCGCGGCCTTATAGTAGAGCGTGTAACCCTCCTTTCTCGCTCTTGACCCGCAGTGTCGTGTATTACCTCTGCCTCACCGCGTACAATGAAGTAAATGTCATTGCCAGTTGTGCCTTGGCGGATAATATCGGTGAAAGGAGGGTACGTCTTTGGTTGCGCACTCATGCCGAGAAAGTGGAGGATATCGGGAGGTAATGTAGAGAACAGGGGCAGTTCCTTCAGCGTCTGTCGGACGTTGACCAACCCGCTTCCTAGCGCACTGCCCGCGGCCGGGTCTTCAATAGCTCCCGGGCTCGGAGATTTTCTCTTCTTCTGGTTCACCACCGTCCCTTCAGTAATAGCGCCAACCTCTCCGGTGAACACTTTGCCGGGGGCCGCTTCCCGTGGGGCCGAACCTGTCGCTGCCTTGAGAGTGTGACCGCTTTCCTGGCGCTTCTTATTCAAGATAGTGAGACGCTCGCGGGCCTCCTCCCTGATAGCAGTCTCCATCTCAGGAAACCTAGGCATCTCTATGTTAAGGTGTTCCTTTTTGAGTATAAGCAGCAGACACTTGGTACGAGCGACGATGGTCGCCGTTCGGGGCATATCCATGAGGATCCCGATTTCACCGAAGAAGGACCCGGGCTTAAGTTCGGCATAAACAGCTTCCCCGTCTCTAGAGGTAACGGCAACGACGCCGCGGACCAGCCAGTACATCGCCTTTGCTTCGTCGCCCTCGGTCAAGATGACATCATGCGCCGCGTGGACTTGAGGTCTCAGATGCTTGCCAATGGCTACGAGGAACTCCTCGGGCGCCGATTTGAACAACGGAAAAGATCGCATGCGCTCAAGGACGTCCAGGGGCATATCTGGAATCGTCGAGGCCGTCAACGGGGACGGTCGGACGGGACGCGTCGGATTCGATTCCACGTTAAACGATCTGATCAACGCTACCGAGTCCGGAACCGGTCCATTTGGCGGATGGTGGGCCAATGCCCTGTAGGCCGAAGCCGAGGAATGCGCGCTCCGGCGTCTCATGGTGATCTAAGTCCGGACACAGCAACCGGATCTGTCAAGATCAGCAGCAGAAATCTCGCAACTAGGACGCCAGCCTACGACCCCTCGCTTATCAGGATGCTCGGAACTCCCTGGGCCCAGACACTTCTAATTGAAGCAAACGGTAAACGGGCATCCAAAGCAAGCCCGGTGTAGACTGAAGCCGTCTTGCGGGATCTCGGTGCCGTGTATATCCACCCAATAAAACAATGGTACTGGTATATTACGTCAATTATGCCGCTTATGCAGAGGGAGCGGCGAATCCAAAACGAGGCAAGATACGGGATCGGACCTCGGTTCTCAGGCGGCGGTGATGGCGCAACTTCGAATCGGAGGAACGTTGACGTCGTAGCTCGTTTCTGCAGAGCCCCTCGGCTCGGGTTCGGGGTTGGGGAGAGAGATTAGGCCCAGACACGGCAACACATGGCGGGGAGGGATATCGCTTCCAAGCTTCGAACTCTATCGCGTCCTACTCGCCCGCTCCCCACTGAATCCCGCGCGGCTATGGAGAGGATCCCTGATTAGCTACTTTTCCAAGCCAGTCCAACAACAGACTCAGCGCTACGTAACTATAGAGGCAGGATGATACTTACAAGGCAAACCACCGATACCAACTACGCAGCATGCACAGGCAGCGCGACAAGGTGTAATACAATCGGTGATAAATCATGCACAAGATCGGTGGGCGTATGAGTACTTCGTATGAATCCGGACTGAGGAGCGTGGGGTTTACCGTAAGGTTCGATATGGCTTCAGGGCCGGTACTATGTAGAGATACAAACAACAGCAGCTATACTAGCAAAGACAAACATAGGGCGACAGGGCAGGAGGAGTCAAACCAAACGGATCCTTGCGCATAAACAGTTTCCAAGAAGAGCATACCATTGGGTATCAGGGAACGGGAATGATGGAGCCTTTGCCATAGAATAGGATGTTGGGTCGCGTGTACAGATAAACCCGGGTATGTCGGTAGGTGACAAGCAGCATCAGCCCGCACCTGTTGAAGAAAAAAAAAAGTTAAGAAATGGCAGAAGAGGGTCAGAGCTCCTCCCTGTAACCGTCGAGGCGGTCTGTCTTACGCCTTAAAGAGTTGGTTAAGCTGCGGCCGGTGCGTAGATGCAGATCCCAGGAGGCGAGTGGGACGTCTCATCGGCATCAGCCCCACGACCGTCTCTTCTTTTCCCATCCGGAGGTGGAGGTGGTTCTGATGACAGCTCGATAGGTGCGGCAACCAATTGATGCCAGGCACTTACCTCTTTTTTTAGTACAAAATAGTGCACGGAAAGGTTCGACTAAGCAGAGGGGATGCCGCACATAACTCGCCTAGGTACCCTAGCTGACCTGCTAGGGTGGGATGGTTACAGGGACTGCTGGTCCTCTGCCTGCTTTAGATTCACTCCCACAGGCTGTGAGGGGCCTGTTGCGAGACATGTCTACTTTGGAGTCGTCATCCAGACAATTGACTTCGACTGCCTGCGCTAGGGCATTCCATATTCGAAGATGATCAAGCCATCGATCTGGTTGATAAAATGTTAAAGACAACCGGGCTAAGAAAGATAGCAGGGTAAAGCATGGGGTAAAATGGCTGGCTTAAGAATGGCAGCTAAGTAGAACATGGCGACGAGATGGGGATTTGGGGATTGTGCCGGAGAGCATGGCAAAATAATTCGCATGGGTACAAGGGTTCAGCCCGTTACTGCTAGGAGTTGTTATTTTTGAATCGTAGTAAGCTCCCCGGTTCAAGAGATTCTTCTTTAGCTACTTACTCCGGGGACTGGCCACCATGCAGCCACTCCGCTCGGCCGATTGACTGACTGACATGCTCCTCTCGGGCACACGTTATTAGCACGCACCGTGAGGCGAGGCGACGAGCACCGATGTTAGCAACTCGTCGCTGATAATTCATCTTCTTCTCGCTAATGGGTTTTAGTATGTGTACCTGTTTATCACGGGACCAAAAGTACATAGTCTGATGAACGCTTCTTCAGAAATTCTTGGGCGGAACCCGTGAATTGAACATAAAATTAAGAATGACCAGAGATGCCTCGTTCTAGCGCTTCTTAGGGTGGCATCTAGAATTGAAAGCGACGGGAAGACATACCTACATTTCAGCACTTGTACCAATAAGAGTGTGCATCTGATGGGTCCAATGGTGTGAGTGGGCGTTATTCTGTTTGGTCAATGTTACGGGCCATCTGGTGCTTGCATGCCGTCTCAGATTACCGGCTAACTCCAACAAAGTAGAGCTGCTCCACTCATGTTATATCGCTAGTATAACGCTATGCTGCACTTCGATGTAAGGTGCGGAGATGACGAAAGAGAGAAGGATGGTGACGAACTTTATTTTGGGGAGGGGATTCGTCTGATATTTTTGATGACTGTTCTTAAACAATATCCGTCTGGGGGGAGCTATGATGCGAATCAGAGTAGCCGCTTCGACGGCAAATCATTGAATAGGAGATCGCCCTACATGTGTGCTTCCGGGGATTCGGAACGCAAGGTTCTATTAATAATCCAACATCTCACCCGAATGGCCCTCTCAGCCCTGCGAAATCTGCCTCCCTGAGAGACATGTATGCAGGAAATGATTACGGAATATGCTATCGGGTTGGCCGATGCATCGCGTAGGTACCTTAACCGCTCTTTGAATTCACGGCCATGCAGACACGAGGCACTGAAACAATCTATCGAAGCGACATACGATGTCTGCAGCGGATTAAATGGGGTTCCTTGCATTATGTTGCAGTCGGTAAGTGACTCGCCGTGATCCAAGCTATCTCAGATTGACATTTCTGGGCGTTTTAGACATCTTTCGAGAAGAATTCCATGCACCTCTCGATTGACGCCAGGGGGCCACCGAATAAAGCCCGCAAATTCGTCGGCAGGATCGCATTCAGGCTTGTGCACGGCTCCTACCGTATGCCCGTCTGCCTGCCCGTTCCTTGCATCTGCCCTGTGCCGCTCCAGAAACTCCTTTCCGCTTGTAGATAAGTCTGTTTTCGCAAGCTGCTTTAACTTTAGATGACGTCACGGCCGGCCATACCTAGCCTTCTCCCTCAACTTTACTCTGGTAGAGGTAACAGCGAAATGATATCTTTCAGCCGGTTACCGAATACCTCCGGGTGTATTTCGGACAGGGAATGATAGTCTGGAAGCTGTTGCCGACCCCGATGCCACTACTACAGTTAACTGTCGCCGATGGGGGAAGCAAATTTCAACTCATTATCCCAACAAGGGGGACTGTGTGCACGTGAGGTCGTACTACATCCCACAATTCTTGCTCCGCAGAATCAGGTACACTCGTATGTTCAGATAATGCAGGAATTGTACGTTCGGGCCTTCCAGGTCCCCTTGGTCTTCCAGAAGAGGTCGAAACGTTACCGTGAGGGTACCCTTTGAACAGTAACTAGCGGCTACGGAGCCGACCACATGGAGAAATTCCTTCCCCTCATTGGCAACTGCACCTAGTATTGGATAGCGTGTTTGGCCTGAACGTTGATGAACAATTTCATATTTAGGTTGTAGCTGTTTTCGCAGGGCATCGAGACAGACTTGCCAAACCTAAAGTGGAGGGTAACGGCTCAAAAGTATTTGCACTCCTAAGAGTATTTCGTTACAGCTCGCGATCTCGCCGCCTGGGCGAAGCTAGAGTCGGAGCAGTGTGTGATTGCTGAGAAGCCCCGTGAAGAGGACGGGGCGGCGCTGAAACAACCGGATTCGGGCTATAGGTTTACGGCAGGCCAACAAGTTATAATACTGCATTGTCGCGTCTGCTTCACATCGTGATAATAATTCTCCTCTCGAATAAGACGGACCCCAGGGAGAGCGTACAGATCCCGATATCGTGTCGTTGAGATACAGCATGAAATGTTAGTACTACATCCACGGAAAAGGACTACGTCTCGAATTGGCATCGCTATTATGCATCTCCCAGCCCTATACAATATTAGGGGCTACCAGTTGTTAGTTTGTAACATGTTCAATGTTTGTATAGGTGGAGTAACCTATAACTTCGTTAACCTTTACCTACCTAGTGAATATTTGAAGGTGGATGGGTGAAGTACCCGTAAGACGAAAAATGGCAGGTAAGGAGTGGAATGGTCGGTAAGCTCGATATCGCCTTCTTCGACTTGTACTGTAAAGTTCCAAGTGGTAAGGGTGAGTAGGAGGTGGAATTCTAATAGGTAGATGGGCGGCTCATGATCTCGAAATGATATCGAGGTTGAAGGGACACTCCCCCCAATGCATTCGCTTAAGGTCGAGTAGGCAGTCGTCTCCTTTGTCCGTAATTACCTCTGGAAGTGCGGGTGATGGATGATAGGAATCTACATTCTGATTCCCAGGTAGATGCATAGGTACAGAGGTACCTAGGTAGTATGACATGCCAACTGCTAGCGGCCCGCATTAAACCGTCGAAATAGCCGCGGGGCTCGGGCATTTCTAAGCGCGGAGTTTGTCGGACATAAGAGTGACGCACCTTCGAAACAATTCGAAGTGGCCAGTGCCTACTTCGTACGTATTGACCCGAAGCCCCACCTCGAGGACCTCGAGCTGCTAAATCAGCGTCATCGTGAGTTGAGTAAATCTGTCGCATTCCTTCCTCAATTCTTCGCACACAAGCCAGCATCAATCATCCCTCGTTCGGAACCACCTAACTCACTACTTTTCCTTTGTTCATTATCATCGAGTCCATATACGCGTACGAACCGTAACGATGTCCTTCACGATCACGGTCCGCCAGGGACCCGGTCGCCTGGCTTCCCGGTTACCCGACCTGGCCAAATCGTCATACCGAGCCTCTGCTCCCGTGCGAGCTTTTCATCGGTCGGCGAAGCCATTGACTTTTTTCACATCCAGGCCGGTGGTCGCATCATCACTTGCGAAGACAACAACGAGAAGTGCCTTCGCCCAGTCAAGGACATACATGCAGCCGTCGGCGACGCCAGCAGCCGACGCAGGCTCGACCATGCGCCGGTTACTCGTCGGAGGTGCCATCTTCGGCGGTACCCTCATTGGTATCAATGCTGTCTTCAACCGCGAGACCCGAGAGGACGGCGGAATGCCCCCTTACGAGCGTTCATACCTGAACCAGACCTTCCTCCACACCGGTCTTGGCGTCGGCATCATCGGTGTGACTGCAAGACAGATGGTTCAGAGCGGATTCGTCTACAGGCTGATGGTGACTAACCCGTGGGTGGTGGCGATTGGTGGTCTGGCTCTCAGTTTCGGTACGATGCTCGGCACCCGCGCTATCGAGCCTGAGAAGTAAGTTTGATCACTTTTTATTATCCCAGTATCTCGAGTGAGTGCTGACCTGAATTCAAATAGCTACATTCCCAAGTACGCTCTGTGGACTGCCTTCAACGCCACCCAAGCCGCCTTCATTGCACCTCTCATCGCCTTCGCCCCCGGCGCCTTGATTGCCCGTGCCGGTCTCTACACGGTCGCCATGATGGGGTCCATCTCCTTCGTCGGTGCCACTGCCAAGCAGGAGAAGTACATGTACATCGGTGGTCCCCTCCTTGCCGGTGCCGCTATTGTCGCCGTCTCCGGCCTCGCGCCTCTCGTCATCCCGGCGACGGCAATCCGAACCCTGGCCTTCACCGAGAACCTCTGGTTGTATGGCGGTTTGGCGGTCTTCGGCGGCTTCACCCTGTACGACGTCCAGAAGATTCTCTACCACGCTCGTATGGCTGAGGCCGGTGTCATCAAGAAGGACCCGGTCAACGAGAGCATCTCCCTGGAGCTGGACTTCCTGAACATCTTCATCAGAATGGTCCAGATCCTGATGATGCAGCAGAACCGCAGGAAATAGACGGAGAGGGGTAGGTTTGACTATGTAACATTACGACGGAAGGCGAATTAAAGCTGGCTATATATCATTATTGATTCCCCGAGACTGGAAGGGGAGTCGGTGATTCAAGGTTGATTAGTCTTTTCAAGAGGCAGAAGAACCCCTCTCTATGGTTAGTTAGCCTTAGTTGGCTGTGGTTTGCATCGGTAATTGAACACCAGAATGAACCCAATGGGAAACCTGTTCGACGTGATATTTTCGCTCCTGTTACAGGTTTGAGAGTTGGGTGTAAATAGCATCATTTCCGAATATATGGATCTTCCAGCCACAAAGCCTAAAGAAGCTCCTCGGTCATATCTCCTCCGCCTCAGGTCTTAGGCCATAGTATGGGAATCCTAGGTACCTTTTCCCTCTAGCGTGCACTCCAGTTCGTTTAGGTACTTATAAGTTGCTGGCCGACAAAGTAGCGTGTGCCGCCGCAGCTGTGCCGGATTGCCTCTTCTGGCAGTTTTCCGATTAGTGATGAGCTCAAACTGAATATCTATGTGTCTTTTGGCGCGCTTAAGCTTTTAACAGAAGTTTCTCCTTTTCACACCGCGCGACTCTGGGTTTCTTTTGATCTTGTTCGTACCTGCCCTGTCCTATATAGGTCAGTTCCAGGGGAGCTGGTAGATGTTGAACATTTGCTTTGCGACTTTGATTTACCTCCAGCCTTCTGTCAATCAAAGCATTGCCCACAGGATACCAAATCACTCTTCTGAGTCTTTCTCCGATGTACGGCGATCGTGTGTTTTAAAAGACCGGGCGTTCTACGACGATCCTAAAGGCAAGTGCATGCTGGCATTGTCCCAACCATCCCACCTTCACCTGACGGCCCCTGGTTTCCCAGATCCCCGTATATTTTTAGGGATCTCGGCCTGCAGGCAACAGAACCACCGACCCGCCCTTTTCAACTTCATCTTTATGTTTAGACAGACGCAATTCTGGCCGACACGACACTCGGCCTCTACATATAACGGATTCAAGTACATACGGATACATACATAGGACGCAGCCTTCATTCAATATGACAGCCCAAGCCAGTGAACTACAACCGCAGGACTCGGAGGATTTGCTCGACAATGACGATCAATCCTCCATTGGCAATCCCGAGAGCCCGGACGTCAAGTCCACCGAGGAGGCCGAGAAGGCAGTGGGAGATGCATCATCCTCATCATCATCATCGTCCCAGTCACCAGTATCATCATCGTCGCACTCGGGACAGAACCTCTCAAGGTTGATGCTTCTTCCCCAAGAACTATTCGACGAAATCACGAGTTACCTGAACCCGGCCCACATCGTGCTACTGGCACTCGTCAACAAGGAGCTAATGGGGCGCTTCCTCCGCCAACACCCACCCCTGCCCCCGCCACCCCCGGATCAGCAGCAGCCGGGGCAGCCGCCCACGCCGCCGGGACCGGCTGTCCCATCGTCGCCGTGGAGGGCGCTCGGGGACTACATCCGGACCTCGGACACGGCAAAGGGCAGGATCCGGGGCACGCTGCTAAGCACGCTCGACCTCGACCTGCCGGACCTAGTGTACTGCTACAAGTGCCGCAAGATGCACGACCCGTTCGTGACCTTCATGGATCCGGCCTACGCCCCCCACAAGTCGCGCCGCTGCGTCGACTACAGCGCCGATCATCACATGCCGCCGCGGGCCACGCGCAAGCTGATCCGCACCATCACGAAGCAGCGCATGCGCGGCGACGCCGACTACCGCCACCTCCTGCAGCAGGTCAACAACACAACGACCTGCTACCGCGGCGGCAGGCTGGGCCAAACCTCCCTGCGCATGCGGTACCGCGGCGACTCAGTGCTGCTACGGCGGCAGCAGGTGGTCGCGTCGGTCAACAAGACGCCATTTAGCCTCTGGCTGTTCAACGCGCAGCTGGACGCTGCCGCCAACCGCGCCGCCGCGCAGGCCCTGCCGAAGGTCCACCGCATCTGTAACCACCTCACGTGGATGGACCGGTACGCGGTCCTGCTGGACCGCCTGCTGCGCCCCCTGTGCAGGAAGGAGCAGGCGAACGAGGCACACCCGGTACACACGCACGCGTGCTTCAGCCGCGATGACCCGTTCGACCCCGCGCAGCCGGGCAGCGGGCACGCGATTGCCGAGCGGCTGCGCCAGCTGGCCCTGGCCTCGCAAACGACAACAACAACAGCGCCGCCCGACGCGGTGACGGTGACGGACGTGCCGCCGCCGCTGGGCGCCGTGCAATGCTGCGACCGGTGCACGACGGATTTCGCGCTCGACGTGGCGCCGCTCCCGGCGCCGTTCCACTGGGGCTTCGTGCTGACGACGTGGCTCGACCTCGGCCGCATCGACTTCTGCGCCAAGTGGGACAGCCACCGCGACGTGCGGCCCGGGCGCGACTTCCGGCGCCCCGCGGGCAACGCGGTCCCGGACATCTGCGAGCGCTTCGAGGACCTGACGTCCTGGCGCGCCGGGCCGCCCCGCCCGGCCGCCGCCGTCCACCCCCTCGACCTCGACCGCATGCGCAACTACGGCTGGGCCGAGCGCGCCGCCGCGGGCCGCGACCGCTACGTCGCGTGGGCCTCGGCGCACTGCGTGGATCCAATGACGGGCAGGATCCTCGATCCGGATCCGCTGGAGGACGCCGACTACTGATTTCATTGACTGGCGAGGTTTTGGGGCCGCGTGGATGTTTTGGGGCGTTTGTGCGCTTGATTCGGTATTATTGCAGCTAAAGGGGTAACATATGGGATTCTCATTTTCAGAAGTGCATGTCTGCTTGCGTTGGCAGGACGACTGGTGTACGGGTATCACGGTGGAACTCAGGGGCGGAACTCAGGGGTGGGATTCGATAAGAGATGTCGGAACGAATCATCTCAAGCGATTGCATGCTAGCGGTATTGGTATTTGCTATTCAGGTAGAAACTCAACCCTGGTTGGAATCCAGTAGGTTATCACCACAAACATGGAATGAGCAGAGACGCCTTTCGGACACACCCGGTTGCCTATGCCTTTAATCTCTAATCAAAGATCACAGGGACAATCAGACCAGCGATCATCATCGGTCCACCAGTCCCCGCCCGGCCGTATCCGTTGATATGGGGCCGCACGCAACGGACAGCGTACTCTCCTTCCCCAGCGCAATGTCGCTCACCGACCAACCACTCGAACCTCCTCACGAACTCACGAAACTTGCGCCCCCCTCACTTACTTGAGCGGCGGAAACGACCTCAAGAAGTGGCTCGGGCACTCATACCCGGACGGGTTCTTGTCGAGGTACAGCTGGTGGTAGTCCTCAGCGTCCCACCACTGGCCGGCGGGCACGATCTCGGTCCTGACGCCGCCGCCGTACCACTGCTCGTCGACCTGGCGTGTCACTTCGCGTGCCACGCGCTCCTGCTCGGGCGAGTGGAAGAAGATGGCGCTGCGGTACTGCGTCCCCACGTCCGGCCCCTGCCGGTTCGCCGTCGTCGGGTCGTGCATCCGGTAGAAGAACTCGAGGAGCTGCCGATACGTCGTCTGCTGCGGGTCGTAGAGAATCTGCAGAGCTTCGGCGTCTTGTTTTCGTAGAAGTTAGTGATCGTTTTGGGAAGGAGGTGGGGGGAGGAGAAAGAAACGAAAGGAAGAAGAAGAGGAGAATTACTCACGTCCCGTGTTCCCCGAGCACACCTCCCGGTACCCCGGGTGGCTCGTGTCGCCCCCCGTGTAGCCCACGCGCGCGTCGTACAGGCCCTTGCCCCCGAAGTGCTTCCGAAACAGGTGCTCGACGCCCCAGAAGCAGCCGGCGGCGAGCGTGGCCTTCTCGGCGCCCTCGGGGACTGCCGCCGGGCGCCCCGCGGAGCCGTCGCCGCTTATCCCGAGGCGCGCGCTGCTGGACAGCGGCCGGAAGAGCCGCGAGACGAAGTTCGGCATCGCGAAGGCCGCGGCCATGAGTGCGACTGCGATTGCGATTGCGACGGTAGGTAGTAGTGGTGGTGGGGTCGAAGGGTTCGGGACTTGGCTGTTGCTGCTGCTACCGGTGGTGGTTGCGCTCATGAAAAACCGTCACTCGGCTGGGTTTGGATCGTCGTCTTTGATCCTTATGGTGGAATAATTTGACGTTTTATACAAGTCCGCCAGGTGGTGGCGACAGAGCTTTGGAATCACACTTATGAATGATTCCAAAGCTGCGTGCTTCATGACGTCTTATTGTGTCCCGCTAAAGCATGACAAATATCCCGTTGCAGAAGGTGGGGCACACGGATCGTCATGCTTATGCACATAAGCATTACATACTTTAACCTGCAACCCCATATATGTAAATAGGCCTAATAATGAATTTAGAACGAAGTAATACGCCTAGGAATTGCATAAAATGCGTACCGGCAACGCCATTGTAGGGTTTCTAAACAGAAAATAGGAATTCGGTAGCTAATATCAGGAGGAAAACGCCCTAAACCATTCACTTTTGAATCGTTATTAGGAAAAGAAAGTCGACGTAATACTGGTACAAAGAACAATGGGCAAGCCGAGACGGTCTTGCGAAGGTGGCAACTCACCCCGGTTTCGGGATAATCCGACCTATCAACAGTTGGAACGTCAAACGGGACAGACCTGGGACCGTTGCATACATCGGGGGGAAGGGCTCGGGGGCACACCAAACCTGCCATGGCCTCTGTGAGCAATTAAGCAACAACAGTCGCATCTCTCTTCATGCCCCTGACGCTGTTCCACTCAACAAAGATGCCGCCCAGAATGGACGCTGTCACCATGGCAGTGCCAACGACAAAGGAGTTTGTCAGTCCGTTATTGTAGGACATGATGACGTCGGGAAGGTATTGCTGGGGTACGAGATTGGCGATATCGCCCGCGCCTCCATCCAAGACGATTTTCGGATCCAGGCCTGAGGCGCGCGTGGAAAGTTCTTGCACCAACTTGTTGGAGAACGCTGCGTGTGCCACGCTAACGAATATCGACCCACCAACGGTTTGCGTAAAGGACAAGATGGCGGTCGCAACTGGTACATCTTTGAGGTCAAGCGCGGTTTGCACTGCGACGAGCGGCTGCTGCCATCCAAATCCAATGCCGAGGCCGACCATGGCCTGATAGCCAATCCATTCGGCACTCGTAGTTCCAGGATTAAATAGCGTCAGCAATCCTGCTCCCACAGAGGTGATAATCGTGCCGATGTACATAAACGGAGCGTAATAGCCGACGACGGTGACCAGAATGCCGGCAATGGTCGTGCCTACTATGTTTCCAATTAGCATTGGCAGATTCCGCGTTCCCGATTCGATGGCGCTGACTCCCTGTACGGCTTGAAACCATAAGGGGACGAAGTAGATGAAGACGAAAAAGCCTGCGCCGAGGGTGAACTGGTAAATGGCACAAGACCAGATAGTACGATTCTTGAAGATACGGGGCGGGACCGTGGCATTATCTTGTGCCCGCCACTGGATGACGATAAAGGAGACGAGGAGGACGCCGGAAACAACGAACAAGGCAACGATGCTCCCGCTCTTCCATGGGTACGCCGTACCTCCCCACTGAAGTGCAAGGAGAATGCAGACGATGGCTGGCATAAATACCAAGGTGCCGAGTGGGTCAAATGGTTTAATGAGGTCGAAGACCGATTGGGAGATTTGTGCAGCGTCGAGCTTAGGGCTTTTGAAAAGAAATGCGATGATGAGGAACGTCACTGCCCCGACGGGCAGATTAATCCAGAAACACCATCTCCACGACTATATGGGTAGTTAGGGGGTTAGCGGCATGATATTAGGCCCGGTCAAAGGGTGGGTAGGGATGGAGGTATATACCAGTTTGTCAGTAAAGGCTCCCCCAAGAGGAGGTCCAGCGATTGCTGCCACTCCATATGTACCGCCAGTCAGGGCTCTGCAGTTTAGGAGAGTTAGACGCGCTGCGCTGGCCAAAGGTCACAAGTATTGGAGTGATACAGCAGATCAGACTCACGTAAAGAGAGGACGTCTCCTCAGGGGTACACTGTGGGCCATGAGGAGCAAAGCGCCAGAAAGAAGGCCAGCATTACCGCAGCCAGCGACAGCACGACCAAAGATGAGGGCGATAGAGCTGGGTGCGGCGGCACAAACGACGCTTCCAACATCGAAGATAAGAAGCGATAATAAGAAAACCCATTTAAGACTAAATATAGTATAAAGCTTTCCAACAAGCAGCTGCGTGGATGCCGTGGTGAGAAGATAGGCTATGGGCTCGCGTCAATAGCGATGATGGGCGCGTGCATCTTTCACGGCGAGGGACATACCACTTCCATACCAGCCCACGTCTCCCAAGCTGCTGAATTCGGACGTGATCTTGGGGATGGCTGTGGCGATTATGGAGAAGCTGTGGAGCAGATAAGGGGGTGTCAGCCTGGTCTGGTCCGTTTCGCAGGAGCAATTGACAATCGGCACTTACTCGAGTGAGATCACGAAGATGGTCAGACAGATGCCAATGGCGAGAAGGCCTAATTTCCAGCCGTTTGGGTAATCAGCCGTGGGTTGCTGGCGACTTTCGTCGGCATGTTCTCTAGGTGACCCCATCGTCGTTATTGGGCGTAGCAAAGATCAAGATTCAGTTATCTCGTTTCTGGACTCAGCAAGATCTGCCTTATTGGGTTATCCATCACTTATATGTGTGAACGGTACAGTTAGAAAAAAAGATTGGTGGTCTGACGCGACGCGTTTTCCATGAAGGTTGTTGGTCATGTTGGCAGTGAGATATGCAGGCATTGCAGGCATCTATACGCGCCAAGTATTGTATATGTACAATCTGGCAGGCAACAGGCAGCAGCACCACCCCTTATATATAGCCAAGCAACAACCTATAGCCTGAAACTTCAGAGCACCAACCGCACCTAACGTTAGTGTACAATACTGATATGGATCCGTACCACACTGGTCCCTTTGGATCCAGGGATCCATTCGAATCCATGCTACGTGATCACATAGGGTCAGGTTACATTGAATCACTTGTCCTGACAGTGATTTGTGGGCCAGGGGAGTGGCAGATAAATTGCAACTAGGCAAAACCGTCCCCCCAGTTACAAATGTATGGCTTAATACAAAAAGGTCTTAATATTTCGACCTGACTCTTTAACTGTTAAGAGTTTTAAAGGTTATTTATTATCATAACCGCTTTGAATTTAGTTAAAGTCTCTATATCAAGATGTATGGTTAAGTGAACTATATAGGTATATAAAGGTTGGACGGGTAACCGTCTGCTAAAAGTTGCAATTTATCTGCCACCCGTATGTGGGCGGTAGCTGTCTGGCTCATAAAACTATCTATTAGATATAGAGAATACTAGGCAGATTGATATATTATCTAATAACGTAATCTATATAACTATGTGTCAAAATTTAACCTTAAACTAAGGCTATATTTTAATACCGGATATAATTTTATATATCTTAATCCAAAAATTGTGTAATGTATCGCTTTAATATACAAATATAATTTTTAATGCTTTAATTAATATTATAGCCCGCAATACGATGGCTATGGAGCTGTTCGATAGGAACTGCTCATTCCGTGCGGTTGATCTATCCATACAAAACAAATTAGTGACCAACCGATAGGAAAGTAAGTATTCCAGCCTCAATATACTCCTTTAAATCGAAAAGCCGGCTTGTCAAACGAGCTACCTATCCTTGGTGCTCCGACAGCTGATAGACTAACGGTCAATGCTTTGTCCTCGTTTTCTAAAATCTTTTTCTGTTTAGGCTACTCGGAGAAGTCTTCAACCTAGCGCAACAAGGTCATATGGAAACAATTCGCCCAATCGCCACATACGAATTTGATGGGGTAATCCCTGCGCTATCTTACATCCGACATGGACAGCATAAGGGCAAGATTATCATATCGGGCGGCGGTAAAGACTTACAGCTACCCATCAGGCCCGCGGCGTGTAAGCTCAAGCTATGGGACGCTGTCTACGTGATCGTTGAAGGTCTCAAACGTCTCTGCGGAAGCATAGCCGTTCACCTGGCGTGGTATGGGCCCCGGCACATCACCGCCATGAGCAGAAGTGGGAATGACGACAAGTTATCAGTCAGGGCCACGCAAAACTGCGTCGCTCACTGATATAACGTGACCGAAGTAAGGGGCGATGTAGGTGACAAGAGTTTCACCCGTACTGTCTTCACGTCAATACGTCCAAACCTAGTTGCTGGCGTAATTCAGGGTGCTATGGTCTTGAAGGTGGGTTTCCTATATTGTGTCCATATATTCACTCTTGAATTGTGGCAAAAGATCGGGCGCTCAAACTGCGTTAACGGCTCAAGCGGTATATAGTTATATATTCCTACAATGTATAGGGCCGTTTTCTCCTATCAATATTGGAGGAAGCAGGCGTTGCTGGTTTAATCTATATGTTGCTACCTGCCTGCAAGACTGCTTCTTCCTGCCTTTCACGCTGTGCACCCTTTCCCCTGACAGGAGTACGAGAAACAGACATCAGATTCGCCGGCAGTGGATTTCTTCACCCTTCTCTCTAGCGTTTCGGGCGTTGTAGGTAATAAGGGACGGGCAAACTATGCCGCTGCTAATGCTCTCCTGGACGCTTTTGCGCATTACCGCCGAGCGCAAGGAAGGTGTGCGCACGTGGTCGACCTGGGGGCCGTTGAGAATGTGGGTCATGTGGCAGGGGAGCTGGATCATGGAATACATTCCTTCGATCCACGCCTGTGGACACCCATCAATGAAGGCATGCTGAAGAAGATTATGAGTTATTCAATTCTGCTGCAACAAGAGTCTATCGGAGGCGCCCAGCTTGTGGCCGGTCTCCCCTATCCCCTCCTATCTAACGGATCTTACTTCACCGAGCCGCGTTTCGGATACATCTTCTCCCATGCCCGTAGCAACAGTGTGAAGGGCAATAGCGTCCTGCCTAAAGGAGAAGAGAGAGAAGAGGCCATGCAGGCGTTACGCCTAATGCACGTGTCTGAAGCCGATCAGGTGACTCTAAAACAAAGCAATGCTAGGCGTGTTACAGAAGCACGTGATGAAGCCATTGCGTCGCGAGACCGATAGCCGGGAAAGTCGTTGATGGCATACGGACTTGACTCTCTATCAGCTGCTGAGCTGCGCAGGTGGATGCGACAGAAGTTCGGTGCAGAGCTGAGTACGCTAGACATCACGAACGCAAGCTCGCTCATTGCCCTGAGCGAAAAGGCAGTGTCAAGGCTACCCCAACGGGGCCTATATGAGAAGATTAACGTGTTTGCGACTGCAGATATGGCGTGAATAGGGCCATTCCCGCCTTATGTCAAAGGAGGAGGATAATGACAGAGACACGCGCAACGCCGGTCCACACACGCGTTATGAGATTTTGATTGTTCGCCAACACTGTTGCTGTTATTCTCCAAAGACCCTCAATGGCTATGGCCGAGGGATAGTCGCGACAACGCACTACCTCTACAACAACCACCACTCGATGCGCCGGGCTCCCGCCGCCCCGTATCTAGATTTCAAGCTCACAAACCCCAACAGAGAACCTACCACCCTAACACAAGCCTCGCAGACTCAACACGCCCCAGCACTCGCCGCAGATCTTCCTTGCCACCGGCTGGCAACCCCAACCTCTGGACGTGAGGCCGCGCGTCTAAGTCGCAGCCGAAGCCTCAAACCGGGTCAACGCCAGGAGCAGCATGGGTCAGTGATACAAGGGCCGCTGCGCCTTCGACTGCGTAGGCTTTCACATCACGAGGGGGCAGACGTCGTCCACGTACAGCTATGATCATGCTCTTATCAGGAGAAAGCTGAGGCCCTATCTCGTATCGTTACATTCCTACCTTACTCTCCTCAGCACCTGCTATTGATATGAAACACAATCAGCCAGAGGGGCATTCATCGCCTCGCGGATTGGCCGTCTCCGTTGTCGTCAGGGTATCATGCGCAGTCTTTGGGTGAACTCGACGGAGACGCCTAAACTGTCATCGCTGTGGGAGCAGGGACTCCTCGGAATGTCATATGCGGAGGATGGTTCGGACCCGTACACCGTCCGTCTACAGTCTCCTGAATGCATGTTGCAGAATTAAGGGGTTAGCAAATGGATATCCCAGGGGTTTATAGTCTCCCCAAGAGAGGACACTGGTGAGAGATAATTGGTGCTGGCTTTGGCCCTTTCGAACATGATGTCAAGGAAGAACGGTCCCGGTTTCTCCACATTCGTCGGGAGGACGAGGATAACGGAAACTTTATACACTCGGCCGGCTCGCCTACACGTGACCCGACCTCCCCCATGCTACCGATCTAACCTGATCAACGGCTTCCTGTTCCGTTAGCTGAAGAGGCAAGCAAGGGCCAGTCAAGCCTCAATTCGCCAGCTACCTAGTTAAGATTTCCAGGTCAGGTTCTTTACAGGCGTCTCCGTATTACCAGATCTCTGGTACCATGGCGAGGTACCTCATGGAACTGTCCAATTGGCCCATCGGCGGCACGATCCGGCTGCGACATCGCCGGACCGGTTGATAGGAGATCGTCAGAGAAACAAGCGATACTCCTATGCCCTCTTCCCTCTGTTGGCATCGGACTATTTATTCTGGATTGCGCTAGCTCACATTTCTAACATTCTTCCTTGCATCTTTGGCGACATGATAGCGGCGGCAAGCGGGGAAGGTTGGGAGAGGCTAATGTGGGTGCGGTGCAGCCCTCGCTTTGGGAATGCGAGAACCCCTGACTTCATCTATTCTGCTTGGCACGGTCTAGTCGTCGCCCGTAACGTCAATGCCTTGGTCCCTGGCATCCGCATAACAGGATAGGGCACTTGAGTATGTCTTACAGAAAGTAGGAATAAACACGGAGCTTAATGGATGGATGCATTATTTGATCACCCGCCATCGCAATGCCCTTGGTCGAAAAGGGTGGCGTTCTTGATGATCGTGGGTAGGAGTGCAAGCGCGTAAGCAGGACGCCGGCAGCCTGGTTATACTCATTATAAGCCATAAAAAGCTTATCTCATCGTCGCATTTTTTCCCAAGGGCCCCTGATCAACGTAGTCCCCCTGCCCATAATGAAAGCCGATATTAACAGCCACTTGGCGTAAGAGAGTAGGGCCGACGAATTCTGCTGCACTCATCCAGATGCAGTGCAGCAGACGAGGACTGCATTGCCTACACGACAGTCCATGGGAGCCGATTCGCTTAAGCCTTTGACGGCCCGGAGAACCCCTAGGCGAACGATATCGTTGCTTGAATGCAGCGAGATCCCCAGGTAGTTAGCTACTACTTCAAATTGTATTTATGCTGTATCTTTGGAAGCCAGCCCTTGGCTGAACTAAGCTTTTTGCTCTACAATCTGGAGCGCCATGTTGGGTGGGTGTGATACCAGTATCCCGAAGACGCTGATCGGAAAGACGAGTACGACCCTACCATTCTATGAACTTCGTGAATCCGCCCACCAATCAGATGAATAAATTATCTCCTCGTCCCATAGGGTGTAGGCCTCTAACTCCCACCCTGGACTTTCCCTCATCCGGGGTCGCGGGGGAAAGCGGGCCGAGTTCCAATCCAGCTAAGTGCTAGAAGCTTTCAATGCCGCTTCTTCTTATCACCAACAGCTTTGATCAATTTCCTCGGGTCGAGACCGCATCGCATCCCAATACGGGCATGGTGATAAGTGCCACCCGGGAACGCCCCTTTTTTCATATCGGCTAGAACTTCTATGTAGTAGGCTATCGAACCGTGGGGCTATCGCATCGATGGGCTTGCCAAGATGCTTTTTTTACTCCAACTTAGGCTTGCTAGGAATCTCCGCTAACGGGCATAAGGCGTCGTCGTACCTCTAATAGGGGATAGTTAACAAGCTTTCACCTCACGTTGTTCACCTAACGTAAGATGTTGGATTTTATTAGATAGAGCCGCAGCAGTACGAAGTAGGGGGCCGAGGTGAGGTGGAAAGAGGGGCCGAGGTGAGGTGGAAAGAGGGGCCGAGGTGAGGTGGAAAGAAGGGCCGGCTTCCGGTCGGCGAAGTTTGGTGCATCATCGCAGGATCAATTCCACGCAAGGTCGAATGTTCTCGGGTCATGGAAATCGCTCCCGTCACGTTGCAACAACAGTAATCGCCTCACCAGTTGGCAGATGTCGCCGAACGATGCCCCTGTCTTTTTATCCAGTAAGCTTCAGATATTGTTATCCACCGTGGGCGGGTCTTTGGGGACGATAGCAGATATTGTTCCGGGGAACCTTGCAGAGTAAAACGCGAAGGATGCGGGGACACTCGACCCCATGGACCGCGGGTCCGATTGTGAGCGTGAGAATGGCGAACTGCCGGTCTCCCATTCCACGATCCAATGGCACGATATCTGAGAATTGCATGTTCTCCTGCCCATAATGACTTCGTCTTTTTCGAATTGCTGCGTGTTCGAGGTATATCACCGCAGCAGATGGCTTTGTTAGTCAGCCGAGTGGTTCCGTTCCATGGCTCGTAAATCCCGAGCTCGTTCTACTGAGCCACTGGTCTCTGGTGATCAACAGATGTAGGGGCCTGGCAGGGTTTCAATTTACGGAGAGCAGGGGTACACACGTGCGAACTCTGTTACTGGATCGACCGGCGTCTCCGCGGCCGAATGTTTCCCAACCCAATGCAGGATAGGATTCAGGGACAGGGGAGATAAAACAGCGACCTCATCCGCATCCTGTCCCGTTCTTCTGCTTGCCTACCTTCTCGGCGTCCCTCTTACAGGCATATGCTTTACAATTACCTCAGTCCGAACTTGTGGCAGGGCAACGGATTGCCGCGGCTTATATCCTGACATTATGGAGGAGAAGGAGCACGACGTCGGGGCAATCGCCTCGACTACCTCGCACCCCGAAAAGGTTGGTTCGGACTTAACCACACGGTTAATTTGATTAATGTACTGACCGGGCGGCAACATAGGAGGTCGCGCGAACCAAAATCGCTCAGGGAAATGAAGCCTTCAACGAGGCGATGTTGAAGGAGCCGCCGTCGGCTTGGTCCAAATCTCAAGTCTTGGTCTACGCCTTCTCCGTCGTCGGCTTCTTCTGTAGTACGATGAACGGTTATGATGGCAGCTTGATCAATAACCTGCTCCAAAACCCTGCGTTCCAAGCATACTACCACGTCGAGAACAGCGGCATATGGGCCGGAATCGTCTCGTCCATGTACCAGATCGGTGGTGTCGTCGCTCTTCCTTTCGTGGGCCCCGCCATCGACACTTGGGGAAGGAGATGGGGAATGATTATCGGCGCCGGGCTCATCGTTATCGGTACCATCATTCAAGGAACCTCGGTGGCCGCCGGCTCTTTCATGGGTGGCCGTTTCTTACTCGGTTTTGGCGTCTCAATTGCCGCGGCTGCCGGACCCATGTATGTCGTGGAGATCAATCACCCAGCCTACCGCGGCAGAGTCGGTGCCATGTATAACACCCTCTGGTTCTCCGGTGCGATTATCGCCTCCGGGGCTGCCCGTGGTGGTCTGAATACCGGTGGCGACTACTCCTGGCGGCTGATCACGTGGCTGCAGATGCTGTTCTCGGGTCTGATCTGCTTGTTCTCCCTTTTCATTCCCGAATCGCCTCGCTGGCTGTATGTCCACAACAAGCACGCCGAAGCCAAGGCCATGCTCACGAAGTACCACGGCAACGGCAGCGAGGAAAGCGTGTGGGTCAAGCTCCAGCTGCACGAGTACGAGGAGCTCCTCAACATGGACGGCTCCGACAAGCGGTGGTGGGATTACAGCGCCCTCTTCCGCGACCGCGCCTCCGTTTACCGTCTTTCCTGTAACGTCATCGTCTCCATCTTCGGTCAGTGGGCCGGTAATGCCGTGCTGTCGTACTTCCTTGGCGCCGTACTCGAGTCCTGCGGCTACCGCCACCCCATCGAGCAGGCCAACATCACCCTGATCAACTCGTGCCAGCAGTTCCTGTGGGCCATCGTCGGTGCGCTCGTCGTCGACAAGGTGGGCCGCCGGCCGCTGCTGCTGTTCTCCTTCACGGGGTGCTGCGTCATCTGGCTCGGCATGACCATCGCCTCGGCCGAGTTCGCCAAGTCGGGCGGCGGCATCGACGCCGACGGCAACGTCGTCATCGGCACCAACAAGGCGGCGTCGGCCGCCGCGCTGGCCATGGTCCTCATCTTCGGCGCCGTCTACTCGGTCGGCATCACCCCCCTGCAGGCCCTCTACCCCGTCGAGGTCCTCTCCTTCGAGATGCGCGCCAAGGGCATGGCCTTCTCGTCGCTCGCCGTAAACATCGGCGGCCTGCTCAACCAGTTCGCCTGGCCCGTCGCCATGGAAGCCATCAACTGGAAGACCTACATCATCTTCACCGTCCAGGACGCCGTCCAGGCTGCAATCATCTGGTGGATGATCCCTGAGACCAAGGGCCGCACCGTGAGTTCTATTTTCTATTTGATTCCGCTCTGCCCCCTACACTCACCCTTAAAGCCCCCCCTCTCTTGTGCGCCTCTACTTGACTCGGACGAATTGCTGACGTGCTTCCTCTTCCCGAACAGCTCGAGGAACTCGACGAGATCTTCAAGGCCAAGAACCCCGTCAAGGCCTCCACCCAGAAGAAGGAGATCGCCGTCAACCAGTACGGAGATGTGGTCGACGTCCACGAAGTTTAGACCTCCTTCTATTCTTTATTGGTTCCTTAGCGGTTTGGGTGGCGTCGGGGGGTGTCCCGTGTACGGGGGCGGATGCGTTACAGGCGGACTCTGAACATAATGAAATGCGAAGCAAGGAAAGGTTGAAACGGCGGTGTCCAGAGACCAAATTATAAGCATTTGATAGGAGAGTTACGATCCATAAATTATCCAAAAGATGGCGTTGAGAAAGACGGCCGGCAGCTATTTAGCCTGCAGAATATAAATATAATATCGGAATCCTTAGGTCTGACTAGTATATTAGGTAGAGCGTGAGCGCAGGAACTTCGTGGCCTGAATAAAGTTTGTGCAAAATCTGCAGGCACACCTCAGTTGCTGAGCTAGGACGCCCTAGAAGCCTTTACTAACTATAATAAGGGTAGTTCTCGCCTACGACCCAGTGAAGAATTCAGTTAAGCTGAAAGGGGATAGTCTAGACCGAGATGCGGCAGGGTGAACAGCTCAGCCCCGTTGAAGCTGATAGAGAAGGTATAAACGGGCCACATTTTCGATCTCGGGATGAGTCCACGTACTTGAACCACAACGTTAGCTATATGACGGCCCGCGGCGAGTCAAGAGGGAGAGTTGGAAACAGTGATGGGATTCAAAAAGTTCTAGGTTGAGTCCCCTTCGACTCAAGCTCCGCGATAACTCTTACCGCGATAGGAGGGTACCAGGAACCGGTGTTGATCCTTCCACTCGTAGGCGTAAAACTACCGTATTTTCCCTCGAAATTCAGTGAAAGCTAACGGCTTGGCGCCAAGGGGGGCAACATGCTTTTTCCAACGCCACCCACATAAATTAGGTGTGGATTCTTTGCCACCTAATACCACCCAGGGTCCCTTAAAGCTTTCTATCGCTTTTTCTAATACTTTATAAGGCGTTATAAGCGATATCATGATAATTGTTATAATGTTAAACTTATTAAACCTATTAAACCTATTAAACCTATTTATATAACTACAGTTAATTTTTCCTAAATAACTTTTTTTTACGCTTTAAAAATTTTAATTAAGTTATCCTTTTTCCTAAATACCTTTAAGTTATTAACTTTATAAGTTTTAATTAATTTAGCAACTATAAATTGCCTTTAATTAACGCGTTAACGGAAATAATTTTCGGCAGCATAACAGAAGCGGTCGTATATATTAAGGGCTTCGAAAATAATTTTATAAGCTTCGGAGACGTTATTCTCTACCGTTTCCCACGTTATAAAATCGATTTCTGATATATTTTTAATATCGATAAAGTTATCCTTATTCCCGTTAAGGCGAATACTAATCTTATAATCGTAAAACGCTTTTTAAATTAAATATTCCCAATTACAAAAACGTTTTTAAATTTATTAAACGATATACGTAATTATAATACGGCGGTTTGAAATATTTTACGCCATAAAATTTACTTATTGTTAAAAATATTAATCCTTCTTTGTTACGATATATTTATCCGCAAATTTAACGAACCAATTTTTAAAAAAGTTATTAATAGTTATATTTAAAAATTAAAAAAAATTTATACAACTAAGTAAAATAAACGCGGTAATAATTTTATAATTACGAAAAATTTTTATAAGTTTTAGAGTTTTATAAAACGTTATTACGTTCATAATTAACAATATATTTTCGTCGTTTACGTATTTTCCAAAGTTATTTACGATATTTATTATAATTTTTTTATTATTATATGCTTTTTCGTTAAATCAGATTTTTACGTTAATTACGTATTGCTTTTTTTATTATTAAGTATTTGGGAATAATTTCCAGAAGCGTTACGGAAAATAATTTAAGCTTTAATTTTTCCCGGCTGTTTTTATTAGCTTTTATAAAAAAAATTAACGTAATCTACTTTTTATCCCACCTATTACGGTCCGATTTCACGGTAACAGTCCGGAAACTTTTAAGATTATATATGTAATTATTTACATATTTAAACGGAAATAAAATTTTATTCATATTAAAAATTCGGAAACGTAAGAAACGGTTAAATATAAAACGAAAGTTATACTTAGAAGAAAAATTAAAGATATATTTTATATTATTAACTAGGTATTTCGAATACCGCCACAGTTATAATATACGTCGCATGAAACGGAGGAAATTATTTACGATTTTAGCTGTTTCGTCTGGAAAGTATATAATTATCTTAATAATACGCTTTCGTACGATAAAATATCGTTAAAGAAAGTTTTGGAATTACCTATTCGAAAATAAAAAAATTAACCGAGAATATATCATATCCTATATATACCGTTTATGCTTATGGAACTATATAACTGTAATAAGACGGTAATATAATTGTCAAATGTATTGGGATCAGAGTGAGAGGAACAATACGGGTATGTGAGGAACTAGTCTGAAACTTGCCCTTCTTCTCTTAAGGGGGAATAAGCAGCTACCTATAAGGGCGGCTACCCCGCAGAAACATCGTAGCGATTACGTAGTGATGAAACCTAACGTGTTTGGCGCTCTCTCTATAACGCGCACCTCCATCCCTATCCCCTTAGCCCCTAACAAAGCCCTTTCCCCTCTGAGCCTTTGCCTCTAAAGGCCCTAATAAGATTACCCTTATCACATGCTGTAACTAGTAAGTTATCCTTATTAAGGAGGCGTAATAACTTCGTAACGAATAAAAGCAAATAATAATACGTAGTATTTAATATTAAGGTATAATTTTTATGAATTTTTTTAGATAAATAATATACCGGGAATACCTTTTAATAAAATAATTAAAATATCGAGAATTTTACTGGTAAAAAATCCTTACCGCTTTTGGTATATCGCTTTTAGCATATATAAACTTATTTTTTTTTTAAATTTTACTTTTTTTTTTATTATTTTTACTCTTGCCGGTATGTAACTTATTATTTGTTCGTAACAAATTTATTTTTTAAATTTTGTTACGGGTTTTTTATATATTTTTATTATTAATTAATAACGAAATAATTTTATATTTGCATTTTATTTTTAATCTTAATTTTCTGCGATTTTGATATATTTTGTTTTGCGAATTGTTTCCGGGTTTTTTTTTAAATAACCCTTTTTAAAAAAGTATAAACGTATTTTATAAGTATTTTTAAATAACTTTTTTTTTCGTTAATAATTTATTTTAAGGTTTTTTGCGATATCTCGTATTTTCGATATATTATAGCCATAATTTGTATATCGGTTTATTGTTACAAAATCGACCAAACTTTAAAAAGTACCGATAAATATATAATTTTTCGAACTAAAAGTAAAATTATAATAAAAATAATTTTTGTATTTTATTACCTTTTAGTAATAATATTATTAATTTGTAACGATAAATTTTATTTTTTTCCCCGCCTAATTACGTTTAAATTCGTAAAAATGTTTTAAAATTTTATTAAACTTAATTTAATTAATTTAAATAAATATAAAATTACCAAAAAAATTATATTTAATACGGCGTTGAGGTAAATTCGTTTTACTTTTTTTACGTATTTTTTATTAACGTAATATATAATTCGAAAAAATTTAAATTAACGTTAAAAATAAATTTAATAAGGTTTATTAAATATATAAGGAAAATATAAGTTTTTTTTTTTAATTTTTTCGTAATAAACGTTTTATTTAATTCGTTATTAATTCGGTATTAATTTTTTGTAATTAATACGAATATATTTTAAGTTCGTTATCTTAAACTTTTGCTTAATAATAACGTAATTATTACGATTTTACGGCTTATTTTTTTAAATTTTTTTAAAAAAATATTAACTAGGTAAAAAATATCCGTATCGTTTTTAACATAAATATTTAACGATTTTTTCTTTTTAACCGATCTTAACTTTTTACGAAAAGAAAAATTAGAATAAATCCTTATTATTATTAAATAATATGCCGCTGGTATTAAAAATAAAATTAATAATAATAACGTTAATATTTAGGTATTTTTAAAATAATTTTAAAATAGTTTTAAAATATTCGTTTCGACTCCATTACGAATTGATTTAGGTTTTGCTTTAAAATATTTATATAAATTATAAAAATTTCGTTAAAAAATAAATATATTTAATAATTAACGGTAATACTTTTTAATAAATAATAAATAATAATTAAAATTTTTTTATATTACGACTTTTTTATTATATTGTTTTTTTAAAAAATATTTTCGTTTTTTTTAACTTTTTTTGTTTTAATAATGTTTCGTATAAAATAATAAGTTTTTTTAATAAGTAATTACGAAATTCCCAAATATTTTTTTAGGAAAGAAATTTATTTATGTTATAAGGTATTATTTATTTTTTATAATTTTTTCGATATGTTAATATTATTTTTATTTTTTTATCGTTTTTCCGTTTTTATATCGAAATTATTTTTTCGTTTTTTTTTTCAAATTATTTTTATTATATTACGGTTTTAATAACGATATTAGTAAAATATTATAAATTTTGTTATATAAAGATAAAAATCGTATTTCGTAAGTTAATTTTAACTTTATAACTTTTGTAATTTAGAAAAATTTAATATATTTATCGGAAATTTTTTTATTAGGTTTTTATTAATTAATGTATTTGGTAAAAATTTTTACTTATTATTTTTTTCGAAATTTTTTCGTAAAACGATTTTTACTATAATATTTTTATACGTTTTTTAAGTTTTATAAAAATATTTTTGTAACGTTTTTTTATTTTTTTATATCGTTATAATTTTTTTTAGCGTTATTTTAACGGGATTTAAGTTTTTAAATTATTACGGTATAAATGCGATATTTTACAAAGTTTATAAAATATATCCGAAAAATATTTCGGTTATTATTATGTTAATTATTAAATAATAATTATTATTATATATAAATTATGTTATTAATAAATGGAATATTTAATTTATTTATTTTAAATCGTAAAATATTCGTAAACAATATTTTAAAGGTTAATTTTAACGTTTCGTTTATTTATCCGTTTATGAGTAAAAAATTATATTAAGTTTTTTTTAATCGCGAAAAATTCGTAAAAACTTTTTTAAAAATTATTTATAAATAAAAAACCGCGATTAAAAACTATATTATCGAACGTACCGTATTAATTAAAATTATAATAAAAAAAATATTTTGGTTAAACCGTTAACGGTAAATTTCGTTATCGTCGTAATATAATAAATATATTTTATTATTTTATTTATTATTACGAAAATAACGTTATAATTTTTTTCGCCGTATGGTTTTATAAATAACAGTAAGTTTATAATAAAATTTATGTTAATTTTTTTAAATGGGTAATTCGGAATTAATAACGAAACGAATTTTTTATAAGGTTAATATAATATTATTTTGGATTTTTAACATTTAAGATAATTTTTTAAATAATTTTTAATATTTCGTTTTTATATTTTTTAAAAATAATTCCGAATTAACCGTTTATATATTTTTGTAACGTTAAAATAATTTATTATAAGAAAATTATAATATTAGTTAACAAGTTTTTTCCATAAATTCGGATTATATGGTACGTAAATTATATTTTTATATTTTAATAAATTATTATTTTTTTCGATACGTTATAATTATTTATCCGTTCCGTATTTTTTAAAACGTTTTATTTTTTAGCTCTTATTTAAAATAAATTTATTTTTTTATTATAATTTAAAAATTCGAATAATTATTAAGTTTTTTTCCGGTAATAATATTATTTCGATAACGTTATTCGCGTTTTATTGCCGTATAATAAATAATTTGCGATTTGTAATTTTAGTTAATATATATTTTATTTTTTCGGGTACGTCCTTAATCGTTTTATTTTTAAGCTTATATATTTTTATTTTTAACGTAATATTTACGATTTTATTAATAAAACGATAAATATTCGTAATTTTAAAATTTAATTAAGGTATTTTTATTTTTAATTATTTTTTATGGTTTTGATATTATTTTTTTTAAATATTTTTATTTTCGTTATTTTATAATAAGTTAAGTTTTTTTAATAAGTTATTAATTAAATTATTTTTTAACCAAAATGTAATAACGAAATTTACCGTTACAAAATAATTTAATTATTTTAATTATTTCGTATTAAGTTATTATTTTAATTTTAAATATTTAAAATTAAAATAATTTATAATAATTTTAATAAAAAATTATAAATGATTAATAAAATAACGTTATTTTTTAAAAGTATTTATGATAATTAGCAATTTGTCGTTTTTTATAACGTAATAAATTTTTTCCGGTGTTATTTTCTAAAATTTAAATATTATTAAATATTAACGGTTATTATAAAATTAAAATATAATTACCTTAATAATTTTTTCGGACGTATTTATTTCGATATAAATAAATAACGATAAATTAAAATACCGGAATATTTTTTTTATTATAAACGTTATTTAAAATATTTTAAACGTTATTTTTTTCGAAAAAATAATTATATAAAATTTTTAGTATTTCCGCGAAATCGATTTATTAATAGTATAAATATTTTTACGTAATGTTTCATAAATTTTCGATAAAATTTTATAAAACTTAAAAAAATCTAAATATTATAAATGTTTTTTAGTAATTATTAAACCTTAATAATTTTAACGCGATTTTTTTAACTTTTCGAATATTTTACGAATATATTATTCGTATTTTATTAAGTTTTTATTATATATTAAATTATCGTCGAAGTAAATAATATAAATATAATTTATTAAGCTCGTTAAAATTAATTAATATATATTTAAAACGTAATTAAGGCGTTAAAAAATTTAAACGGTATTATTAAATATTCGAAATAACCGTATTTCGTTTTAAAAACGGTTTTTTATTTATTACTATTTTAAATACGTATTTGGCGGTACGTATTTTTTAAATTTAATTTCGTATGTACGCGGGCATTTGTTAATTAGTTTAAGATTTTTTATATTAAAAATAACGATATACGGTTTTTGCGAATTATCCGATTAAGTTTTTTATAATCGATATAAAAACGTAACCCGCTTTTTTTTAAAAAAAACGAATAAAATAAGGGTTTCGGTTAAGTTATTATTTTATTTAATTTATTTAATTTTTAATTTTTTTTTATAATTTTTAAATTTTTTTTTAAATATTTTTAAATATTTTTTAAAAATAAATAAAAATAACCTTAAGGCGATTTTTTTCCGTTAAATAAATTTATCGTATGTTCGTATAATAAATATTCCAGTAATTTAACGGTTTTTTTAAAAAAAAAAATTAATATAATCGTTATAATATTTGTTTGGTATTTTTTATATTTTTTTAATATTAATTTTTTATCGTTTTTACCCGATACCGTAAGTATAATTACCGTTACCGTTATGACGAAAAAATTTTTTCGTAATTTTTTCGTTAAATTAGTAAATTTAATATTTTTACGTTCGAATTAATATTTTTATTTAAGTTATAATTAATTAATAACGTGGTTTATTTTTCGAAATTATAAAAACTTTAATATAATATCCGGTTTTTCCGGTTTTACGATAATAGAACGATATTTTTTTAATTTCGTAATATTAAACGAATTTGTTATCCGAATTTATAACGTTACGTATTTGTATGTTATAATAAAATTACTTAAATAAGTTTTTAATTTCGGTTAAAGTTTTAATTAAAGTAATTAATTTTTTTTTCGAATATTTCGTAATATATCGTATTATAATTTGCTTTTAAATTTATTTAACTGCGAAATATTATTTATTAATTTTTTTACGTATTTTTAAAAATAATATATATATAACGAAAAATCTTTTTCTTAATAATAAAAATTTTATATAAAATTCGAACTAACGTTTATTAAATTTTTTTTTAAATAATTCGTTTAAATATTAATTTTTTCGCCGTAATTAAAATACGTTATTTTAGGGCAAAAATTAAATATATAACTTTTTTTAACGTAATAACCGTATATATATTTTCGAAACGTATTTATCGTATTTCGTTTTTTTTTTAAGTTTTTAAATTTGCAATAATTTATTTTTCCGTATTTAAAATAAGTTTTTTATAATACGTTTAAAAAATTTTTATAAAATATAATTATATTTATTACGCGGTTTAAGTTTTATTATAATTACGAACTTTAAGTTAGTTATTAAATATTAAAAAAATATTAATCCGTTTACGGTAATATAAAATTTTTTAACGCGAAAACCCGAAATGACGATTTTATATTTAAAATTTTTTTATAAACCGTATTTAAAGTTTCGCGTAAAATAATTACAGATACGAAATTAATTATATAAAAACATAAATATATAATAAAACGGTTTATTGGAAAAATAATATCGTTTATTTATAAAAATATAATAAAAGTTTATTTATATCGATAATAAAACGTATTAATTATTTCGTTAAATTTTTAATATATTTTATCGAATTTTGCGTTAATAAAAACGAACCGCCGTAATATATTTCCGAAAATATTTTCGAAAATCTTTTTTAAATTAATTTAATTTATAAAACGAATATAACGATAATTTCGCCTTTTAATTTTCGCAGTTTTATTATTTTTTTATAATTTTTAATAAATATTTACAAATAAATTAAATATAACGTACGATAACGCGTAATTTATTTTATAATATACTATTAAAAGCTTTTAATTTTCGTAAATAATATTTAATTAAATCGTAAAATTTATAAAATTTAAGTAAATTTTCCCTTAATATTTTAAGTTAAATAAAACCTTAAATAAATTTTTTTTTTTAAATTTCAGTCCGTTTATTATTAAATAATATAAACCTTTTAATATTTAAGTTTATTAAGGTTATATAATTTACGAGTATTATGATTTTTGGGGTTTTTATAATAAAAATATTATTTAATTTTATAAAATTTAACTCGAAAAGTTTATATAAAAAGTTTATTACGTTATTATTAAAAATACATAATATAACGTTTAATTATTAAATTTTGCAATTTAATTATAAATATTATTATTTTTTTGTAAGAATTTTTATAAATATCGTTAATTTTTTTTTAAATAATCGTTTTCGTTATTTAATACTTAAGGTTTTTTTTCGTACTTATTAAACCGTTATCGAAATTTTAACGGAATAAGTTTAAGTTTTAATATTTAAATAAATTAGGTAACCGGGATAGCCGGTTCGTTATTATAAAAGGTTATAATTATTTCGTTTATTTTTTATAATTTAATGGAAATAAAAATTTTTTATTTTGTTAAATATATTAAAATAAAATAAAAAGAATAATACGGGTATATAAGGAACCAGTTTAAAACTTGCCCTTTTTCTTTTAAAAGGGAATAAGCAGTTTCTTATAAGAGCGGCTATCCCGCAAAGATATCGTAGCGATTGCGTAATGATGAAACCTAGCGTGTTTGGCGCCCTCTTTGTAACGCGCACCTCCATCCCTATCCCCTTAGCCCCTGACAATAATTTAACTTCAAAAAATTCTTAAAATAACTTCGCTTTAAGTTAAAGATATTACAGTAACATATATTGAGAGGGGTACTTAAAGATAAAAAATTGCTTATTTTACTATATCTTAATCGTAACTTTAAGGATTTTAAAAAAGCTATAAGCTTTTTTAAACGTAAGTTAATAATAACTTTAAGAAAGGTTTAATTCGCCCTTTTTTAACCGTATAGGCTTAATAATAAAAAAGATTAAATACGTATATAACTAAATTAAAACTTCGAACTTTTTTACCCGCGAATAAAAACATTTAACACGTTTAATAAAAGTTATACGCTTAATAATACGGTTCCTAAATAATTTCGAGCGTAACTCGGGGTAACGCCGAAATGTGAAATTTGCTAACCTAGGGCTAAAAAGTGGCATAATCGCACATACGGTAACAAAAAAAATTTACATCTTTAATTACGTTAAATATCACATACTAAATGGGCTTCTTCAAAAGTATATAGTTTCCTATCATAACGTATAAAAACCCGTAGCGAAAAAGTTAAAGTTTGATATTCGCTACAAGCGGCAACTAGGCTATAAGCGGCTAAAAGCCGTGGATGGGTGCAATTTACTACAAAGCTAGGCTTTGAATGGCTAGAAGCTTTTGTTAGCTTTCCGGGAATTTCGAGGGAAAATACGGTATGTGCCTGTTATCGAGAAAATCGAGAGATATATAAGAGTAAGGCTCCAGAGCTCCTAGGGAACCCGAAACCTAATTCCATTATAGGAAAGAGCAAATACAGACTAGTGAACATTATTCTATTCTTGCTCTAACCTAATATTGTATTTCACGGACCAGAGGCCAGGGGGTTTTGGGGGAATTTGGCTACTTAATCTTGGTGGCAATGCTCACATAATCTGCGTCGGCCCGTCGGCATCGTGGACAAATATTGGGAAAAGCGGCATGCGTGTATATAGCGCTGAATCAGATATGCGTCCAAAACCTACATAGCACCGTAGTATTGAGTTTTGGCAGGGGTGCTAGCAGATGCAGCTTGGAGGAGGAGGTTGATGTATAGTTCCACAGCACGGGGGTGAATGCTCGTCTTCTCTCACCGGTTATCAACAACTTACAAAGCACATCTTCTGCTGGCGTCTCTATAGCAAGTCGGAGAGTTTTTGGTAAAAAGCTTAAGCCCGAAGGATTGACCCGCGTTTCAGGAAGGCCAGGTCTAGAGCGAGCACTTGGGCCGAAATAGGAGTCGTAGTTCGTAACTACAAACTTTGACTTCTATCATCTGGATGATCTACTACTTTTGGTTATGAAGAGTATGACCATAAGTGTTATATGTGATATGCACAGGGGTAATGTTGAATTGAGCCGCACCTAAAGCGTACCTGTTGAAGCAACTATTCATCCATAACGAACCCAAGACGGTTCCAGTTTGGCACTCCTGTAGCGATGTGTTGCGATGATCTACGTAAGTACTTTAGGTTGCTGAACAAGCCTTCGAGACTCGATATGGGGGCTGCGGCGGGAAATGTCAATGTAAGCTTGGGATAAGTACTTGATTAAGGAGTTTTAATCCACAGCCAATCGGAGGCGCCGTTTGGTACTATATGATCTCTTCAAGATAGCGAGCCATGGGACTTCTCTTCGTCGCTTCACCAGGAGTTATTAGAATAGCTAGTATTAATAAAATCGCCCGCCGTCAATGCATGCTAATAACGTTGAAAAAAAACAGCGGGTCGTTCCCGGAGCGGAAGCGGCCCGTCCTGGCTTTCACATGCCAGAACCTTCACAACGGTGGACTCTTCTCTTGTGTAAGGCGATGACGACTCATAGGTATCAAGTGACAGTAGATTGGCTTTTGGTGCACATGATCATCTGACATTGTCAAATTGCAAGCCTCTCATTGGACGTGAATCCCGCGTTTGCTTACCAGCCCATGGGGGAATGGTTTGGGCCAAAATCCGGGGAAGATCCGCACCAGAGGATACTTGGCATCACATGTCATTCTGGGAGAATGCCGAGCAGGTTTGAAGGCTGCAGGATTTGGGTGGTAACGGGTGTTGTTGTCTTAGGAATGGCTCCGGCGAGATCAGAGCAGCTGGAGAAAAATCTATTTGTATGTCATAGCTCCACAAGGCCATTTTAATGAGAAGTTTGGTTAATACTTGCGGCTGTTCTTCCCTGGCGTGCCTGACTTCTGCCCTCCGCAAACGGCAATCAACCCCATAGGAACCGGCATGGGCCGATTCGTGAGGATTCATGTGGCTGGTGGGCACTGTTTAAGCTTGTGAATGTGGAGAAGGCTTCCGACAGAGTCCAGGGCCGTGCCCTTCCGGCGGTTGGTATCCGAAGTACTTGGTGAAATGCGGATGGCGATTGGGTATAAATTCCCCGTCAAGAGTAAGAGTTAAAGAAGACACTCAGAAATTTATCAGAGATCCCAATGTCTAATAAGAGATTCCTGAACTTGGATATCGAAAAGATGTGTTTTCGGTTATCCGGTCTGATGCCGTTATCGAACCTGGTTGGTTGAAAGCGAAAGTGGGCAAGGAACCTCGGCTTTGTACCTGAAGGCAGCCCGGTTGCTCTGGGGAGGAGCTCAAAACACAGGTGACCTCATTCCACTCGGTCGGAATTGGTGCGAGGGACGGGATACAGGTACCCGTTTCGTCGTCGCAACTGAGAAGCGAGACGCGTAACTACGTAGGTATATAGCGATAGCGGAGCCAGCAATCATCTCTGGTAGAGGTATTCCCAAGACGATGAGTTTCAAGATGACAGTGACGGAAGGCTGCAGCTCTCTGCTCACATGCATTTCTATTGTATGTAGGGTACCTGACCTAGTTAGTAACAGAGAAGAGCTACTGCAGTTAAGTTACAGCACCTGGCAGCTGACCCCCATTCACCCCCCCACAATCGGCCATTTTGCCCCTTTATGTATGTTAGGACCCTCCAGCACTGGTACCTCGAGGTTGCTACCCCTGCTATCCCAGCTTTGGTTGCCAGTTAGCTTGCCTCGGCTTACACGAATCAGCGTGTCAGCAATTCAATACTGAGACCACTTCCCGGAGGAACGAACGGTTGAAATATCAAGGCCGCGCGCATTCCTGAGCATCTGACCCTTTCTTATCTTTTGAAACCCCTTCTCTTCCCTTAAACCACCTCCTACACACTCTCAACTTCCAGTTGTCTAGTTTTTCTCCGGCAATTGGCAGGCTGTAACCTTTTGTCGCATCACCAAATCACCCCCCGATATATCCGTCCCTCATTCAAGATGGCCCATGTGATCGTCGTCGGCGGTGGCTGTAAGTGTTCCCTTCTTTCGTTCCCCGCGCCTCTGTCCCTGCCACCGCAAATGAGGCCGGTGGGTTTGCGACGACAATGATCTGACACCGACCGTAGTATCCGGTCTTAGTGCCGCGCACACAATCTATCTTGCCGGCGGCAATGTAACAGTTCTTGACAAGCAAGGTACGTCCAAATACAGCTCGAATTGGATTTCTTTAGAAGGCGGAAACTCATGCGCTCGTATTAGGTTTCTTCGGAGGCAACTCTACGAAGGCCACGTCTGGTATCAACGGTGCCTTGACCCGGACGCAGGTCGAGCACGGCATTCAAGACAGTGTTAAGCAATTTTACGACGACACACTGAAGTCCGCAAGAGACAAGGCTAGGCCCGACCTCATCAAGGTCCTCACATACAAGTCCGCCGCCGCCGTCGAATGGCTGCAGGATGTATTCAACTTGGACTTGACGCTGGTATCGCGACTTGGGTATGCGCGCGTCATTTCTTACGTAGACTCCCGCTAGAGCCGTGATACTAATTATTTTGCCAATAGCGGTCACTCCCAGCCCCGGACGCACAGAGGCCACGATGCCAAGTTCCCCGGTATGGCTATTACATATGCTCTCATGCAACGGTTAGAAGAGCTCGCCGAGAACGAACCTCACAGAGTGACGATCATCAAGAAGGCCCGCGTCACGGGATTAAACAAGGAGGGCAACAAGGTTACCGGCGTCACATACGAGTCCAACGGCGAGACCAGTACGCTCGATGGCCCGGTCGTCTTGGCCACCGGTGGCTATGCCGCTGATTTCACTGAGAGCTCCTTGTTGAAGAAGTACCGGCCCGATACCTATGGCCTCGCCACCACCAACGGCTCCCATGCCACCGGCGACGGCCAGAAGATGGTTGTGGCGATCGGCGGCAATGCAATCGATATGGACAAGGTCCAGGTCCACCCGACCGGTCTCGTCGATCCTAAGGACCCTGGATCCAAGTGGAAGTTCTTGGCTGCCGAAGCTCTACGTGGTGAGGGCGGCATCTTACTCAACGCGGACGGCGACCGATTCTGTGACGAGCTGGGTCATCGTGATTATGTTTCGGGCATGATGTGGAAGGAGAAGGACAAGGGCAAGTTCCCCATCCGCCTTATCTTAAACTCTAAGGCATCCAACACCTTGGACTTCCATACTCGTCACTACTCCGGCCGTGGCCTGATGAAGAAGATGAGCGGCAAGCAGCTTGCTAAGGAGATTGGCTGCACCCCGGAGCACCTGCAGAAGACCTTCACCACCTACAATGCCATTGCCGAGGGCAAACAGAAGGACCCTTGGGGCAAGAAGTTCTTCCACAACATGCCCCTCGATATCTCAGACGATTTCCACGTCGCGCTGATGGAGCCGGTTCTTCACTTCACCATGGGTGGTATTGAGATCAACGACAAGGCCCAGGTCTTGAACCAGGAAAAGAAGCCATTCGAAGGCTTGTATGCTTGCGGAGAGTTGGCCGGTGGTGTCCACGGTGCCAACCGCCTTGGTGGTTCTTCCTTGCTGGGCTGTGTCGTCTACGGACGTGTTGCCGGCGACTCTGCCAGCAACTACCTCTTCCAGCAAGCACTGTCAGGCAGCGCAGGAGCTGCCCAGCGCCTAGGACAAATCTCGCTGCACATTGATCCCTCGCAGCCGGGCAAAGTTTCCGTCGAGTGGGGAAATGGCGCATCCTCGAGCACACCGACCGTTGGCCAGCAGACAAGCGCCACTGGTAGCACTCCTACTGCGGTCGCCGGCAAGTCGTCTCAGCCGGCCTCCAAGCCCCAGGGTGCAAAGAAATTCGAGATACCTGACAAGGAGTTCACCCTGGAAGAAGTCGCCAAGCACAACAAAAAGGAAGACCTGTGGGTGGTGGTCAAGGGTGTCGTGATGGACCTCTCGAACTGGTTAGAGGAGCACCCTGGTGGCCCTCAGGCCATCATGAACTTCATGGGCCGGGACGCGACAGAGGAGTTCGAGATGCTGCACGATGACGAGGTCATCCCCAAGTACGCGCCGCAACAGGTCATAGGGCGCGTCAAGGGCAAGAAAGTCACGCTGGAGATCTAAACCTACCACTGCATTGGGGTTGTTCTAGGGCGATGGTGTACAAAGTTTATTGCTTTGCGATCGAGATGGCTTTCCAACCCCGTTGTTACACTGGGTATATAAGACGGGAAGCCCCTCGGCTAGATGAACTTCGGGCGCCTCTCTGCGTTGTATTGATAAGCATTGTGTAATTTTCTTTTGAATGCATCAAGCTCTCGGAATTTGAGCTGTTTTGGGCACCAGCAATATCCTGAACTCATAAATCGTGCTCCCACCCCGTCTAGGTATGTCAATATGTCTCTAACCTTTTCCCAGTGGGTATGTGTAAAATCCGATGCCGCGGAAACGTAATGCTAGTATCCTTCAGGCTTCTCGTACGACGAGCCAAGCGAATGGAGACACCAAGAACCCCGGGTCTTCTTGCAAGCATATGCGCCAGCTGAGAGAGTTGGCCGCGCATACTGCCCTTCAATTAGACAAATTCCTTAGCGGACTCGTAGTGAGAACTGCTCACAAGGAGGCCGCCCCCGCATCTAGGATAAGAACATTCTCTATACCGTAGACTCGACGGATAGATAGTCTAGCATTAGCTCGCGTATTTAATGTTAGGTTCTGCCTGGCCAGTCTCTATGCACAAGCACGGGAGTAAGCAAGTAACCCCTTTTTAGATTCATAGTCGACGGTTATGTTGCGCCCTCGGTATCCGGACGGCCCCTCCACGCCCTATTTCCATCCGCCAGCTACAGCTAGCTAGCTAGCTAGTAGCCCAGCGAGAGCTTCACGATCTCGCGCCGTAGTTCCGCGTCCCTTACACTGTCCTGCCGGCCTCGCTTCCGATGGGCGGCTCGTTCGTCCACCTGTGCCTATGGATATGTGTGAACTTCGTAAGCGGCCGAGTGGGGGGAGAGGTGATGCGGCCGCGGACTGTCAAAGGATACCACGACCGGATGGATGAATGGATGGATGAGTGAATGCTCACCGGTGTAGCCGCTGCCGCAGCTGGTTTCTCCGCTGCCGCCTGCCGTCGAGGCTGCTGCTGCTGGCCCACGACCGCGCTCGTGTGTCCGTCGCCCCGGCCGCCGGGTCGCGGGAAGCTCCAGCTGAAACCCAGGAAGTCGCCGAAGATGTCCTCCCTCATGTCTCTCTCGGGCGCGCGTGCGTGTTATAGACTCGGGAAGTCTAGGGATGGGCCGAGGTGTCGGGCGGCTCAGGTGCGATCACCTCTCGAGAATCCCACGTCGAGCTTGTGCGGCGGAGAGCTCGCGCTGTTCTATTTATTAGGTATGTGGTGGTCCGCCAGACATGCTGGTCATTCTCGCCCAGTACGGGCGCGCAGGCCGACGGGCGTTGGATTGGCGGTCGGTGTTGAACCCAACATTGTCCCATCTAGCCGTGATATGGGGGAACTGCGGTCATCTGCCCGTAGCCATATCCTCCCCCCTGCCCACCCGCGTCGGCCATCCGACAGAGGGATAGCCTATATGTATTGGTGGATTGACGGATGCGTTGGGGAAGGGCCGGGCCGCGGAGCGTTGAGCAAAAGCCCGTTGCGGCGCTAGACGCTAATCTGTTTTCTTTCCCCCCTACCTGCCCGATGTTAAGGAGCCGTCCTATCTGTAGACGTCTAGGTTCGTTAATCAATACTGTTTGTTTCTCGACATATACCGTATGTCTGCATCATAAGGCCGCGGCGTTGCCTTCGCTAACGTCCTCTACCTTGTCTACTACTTACGTCCACACCGCGTACAGCAGAGCCCCGAACCCCTGGGATCATGCGAGGGAATTGTTAAGATGCAGAAATGTGTGGAGCTACGTCAATCGCCCGAACGCTGTTTTGATTCGATCCATGATTTGGATCACCGGTCCATCGCACGAGGCAATACGGCAGTCCTTATCTCCGCGTACTAACCTTTCCCATGGCAGACTTTGGGGTTCCGGAGCACAACTGAAGATGGGGTTTCCCACAGTGTCGTCCCGGCGTCTGGAGCTATGGAGGGGCGTTACCTGAGACGGAGTAGGTTCCTGGGTCGAGAGAAGTAAGGCGAAGTGGCTGCTAGGCTGGAACTCAGCCGCATTCGTCGACTGGCCGGGGAAACCTGGCTACATAGGTAGGATCCGCGGTTGGCATGGCCTGGCGGACAACAAATCTCTGAGCTTTAGTTGCTGATTGTGGACTGTATGGCATCGGAAGTGCCCCCTGTAATGTGGTGGCTGAAATATAAATGCCTTCAAGCATTGGACAAGTTGTTGTTGTTCGAGATACTCTGCGAATTCATCTAGGCTACTAGTGTGGGTGACCCGCCTTTGGAGAACGAATTACCCCCACCAGCGAATGTAGACCTTCTTTATCAATATATTGTAACTTAACAACAATCAAAGCAATTTTGAAACAATTCGTATCAGATCTTCAAAATGGGCCTTAACGATAAATACTTTCTTGCTAAGTTACTTAAGTAAAAAAAGGCGCCAAGGTTAAAAATTGTAGCTAAACGTTTAGGGTACCTTTGCTATAATAGTTCAAAAACGACGGGACGGCGGTTTTACTATATAAAAAGCCCCTAAACTTTATTAACGCTTTTTAAAAGATGATAAGAATTTCGTAACAAAATAAATATATAGAAAAAATACAGGCCGAATTGTTAATAAGGTTTTAAAATCGTTTTATAAAATTATAAAAATAAAAAACTTTTATAAAATATTAGGTTAATAATTTTATATATCGAAAACTTAACATTATAACGAAAGTTTAAAAAAAGTCTAGTTTTTTAAGTTGAAAAATGCTTTATATTACGCCTTTTAGCGGTATTATAAAGTTTTATAACATAAAATCTATAAGAAAATAATTAAATTAAAAAGAATTATAAATGTAAATAAATATAACGTTTAAAAGTGTAGATCCCGTAATAAAAAGATTTTAAATAAGGTTTTTAAAAAACTACGAGTAACTAAAAAATATTTAAAGAATAAATTACGTTTTCATATTTAAATTATTTTCTTAAAGAAATTCTATTTCAGAGATAGTAATTTTCTAATATAATCTCCCAGTAAAAATACGAATCGTCTTTTTTTATATGAAATAACGTCCGAATCGTTATGTGATAACTTTATAAGATATATCTTCCGAAAACGGAATTACTGAAAGTAACTCGTAGAAAGATTATTTAATAAATAAATACGTTACATACGAATCCGTTTAGTTATAATACGAATATAAGATAAATAATATCATGTTAACTTACTTATTGTTGTAGTTTATTTATAATAAGTTTTATTAAAAAATAAAAAAAGTAATAAAGATATAATACTTTCGCGCTATAAATAAAGTACCATTTTATCGAAGTGTATACTTATGTATACGGTAAAATTATTATATAGGAAAATATTTACAACGGTTCTTATTACGTAACGGTTTAACCGTTAGATATAAATAAAATTATTAATACACTTTAACGTAATTTTTTAAAGTTAAATAATATTAATTTAATTACTATAATAAAAAAAGCTTTTATAAGTTACGTGACGAAATAACGTTTTTTAAAATTAAAAAATTAAAGACCTAAACAAACAGTTTAATTATTCATTTATAAAAAAAAGTTAATACGAGAGGCGATTATTAAGCATTTAAAAAAGATAAATAAAGCGTTAAATTAAAACTTTAAAATTATTACCCTTTTATAATTAAAAAGTTAACTTTTTTATAACGAAAACGAGTTATTAAAGTTAATAACGAAAAAAAGATTAAGCCTTTACCGAGGGAGTTATACGTTAATATTAAAGATATTTATAGAGCCTAAAAAGAAATTAAATAATAGTAGACGAGGTTAGTAAAGAATTATAAAGCTCGAATGGCGTTAGAAAAGCAGGATTTATTCAAAAGTGCGCTTACTGTATTAGAGCATATGTGCGACCCTTTATAACATTTAATTACATTGTTTTATATAGCGTTTTGTGTGTAAATTTATGCATGGTTGGTGTTGTTGGGGGTCAGGGAGTGTTCTCCAAAGGTGGGTGCACTCCAAAGGTGGGTCACCCACACTAGTAGCCTATGAGGTGCGTCTAAGGCTGCTTAACTTCGACATCTAGAGAATAGGGAGATAGCATCTCAATTTCGGACTTGACAGCTTCGCCTCGTTCAGCTCCTTCGGTTAGAAAGCACTGAAATTGCACTGGAATGGGGAATAGGCGGAGAGCTCAGGAGAAATTACCAGACTGGGGAAGGTCTCATGTGCTGACGCCGGACGCTGCAACCAAAATCGTAGCTGCCGGCATTAGATAAGGCTGGCCGTCCAATTCATCCTGACAGCCCTTCGAGAAAGCTGTTGAGGGATTGTGGCCTCACGTAGTCCTGTAGGGAATCATCGCCAGCCTTGTAGGCAAGGTATTCGTTTGGTTCGGGAATATCGACCAAGGACGGTCCCTATCCTGGCCACATACAGTAAAGCCCTGTTTGTTAGTGCGCCCTTCCATCCAGCTACCTGGAATACTTTAGATATCATGCTGACTCACCCGATATCGTATGTTTCTTTAGCCAATCAAGAGTAGACGGTTCTAATACAACCGGGGCTCCACTATGTAGTAGGGAGGCACGCCACAAGACCTTCGCCAAAGCGGGATGAAACGGAGCTGGCAACCAAGTGATTTCTAATGGGAGAAGAGGCGGATATGTGGTACAGTTCTAGGCCCCGGGCTCGAAGTGAGAACCTCAATTCACTCGTACGAGGTCGAGGCGGTCAAGCACCAGAAGCAGCCAATGACGTAGAACCAGCGATAGGGGTCGACTTCAATGGGAATACAAGTTCTACCGGGTCAGGATTGCACAGTAGGTTAGTCGACGACTACTCTTGACCTATCATGACACCACTGGTAGTCACAGTGAACATGTTGTGGCCAGCTAAGCAATGATAACCGGGGCCGCATCTTGACCTCTGTTCATGTTAGCTTGGCACCTTCCTGGCTAGCTGTGAGCATACGCTTCTTGAAATATCTCAATTGTAGAGAGACATGGAGAGATACCCTTAGTTCAGTGGTGAGTGCCAATCTCTTTCTCTCGAATGTGTTGGTTAATACGACTCAAGAGGTGCAGTAATGCCGCAGATGAGATCGGCGACCAAGTGGTACGCAGGCGAAGAATCTCCAAAAAAGTGCCTATTACGCGCACATTATGAACCAGTCAGAGGTCCCATCGCAATATACCATACGTGGCTGATTACGCTGGAAGCCGCTTATTTCCGCAAGGCGGCTTGCTAAAAAAAACGTGGTTTTGCAAGGAGCAACGAAAACTTGGAGGGCGGTGGCTTTTGGGTACCTGGCAAATCCATCGTCTTCGATGCTCGTCCACTCCAACCAAATTTACTACATCTTATAGTGTAGGCAGACAACTGCCATAATTCCCCTCACATCCGCATCCAAACGATAGCGAAGTCATGATGATGCTGTATGGAGTCGGTGGCGTTATTGACTGGACAGCATGCGAACGAAAAACGCAGACTCTTCCTTGTAGGTGATTGCATTACAAGGAAAGGACGCAGCCGACGCGACTATAGCATAAATAGCTCCAAAAGTGCCTCCAAATGGTTGGTTAGGTGATCTGCACGGATGGTTCCGGTTGACAGAGAATCGACAGCTTGGCAAACGTGCGCCGCTGAAAATGCTGCGACTATTTTCGTAGTCCGGCTGAAGATTTTTTCGAACGGTCTGTTACTACTGGAGCTGGGCTAGATAAATGTCTCCTGACATGTATATACATGCACAACTGAGACAATTTCAAAGCCTCAAGGTTGGTTAGAGCACCCAGAAGATATATGCCTGCATATACGTAATTGCTTGGGGTATAATGTAATTTACGAAAATGCCATACGACCACGGCCGCAGGCGAAACACACAGCACTGGTAAGTCCAGCGACTGCAAGAAACACGACCCATGTAAAAGGTAAAGTAGGTCTAGTGGACCTTCCCCGCAAAACTCTCCGTCGGCCGAGCCGTTGGTATTTTAACCGTTCTAGCCGTTGCAATCAAGTTGGAGCTCACAATCGTCGATGCGCAACCCAGGTAGTACCTACATTAGAGATGTAGGCATTTTTAGATTCACGCTTTGGGAGAAAATCGTCGGACAACACTCTAGGCGCTCATTCATTGCTTGCGGATCCTACGGCAACGATCGATTATTGTGCTGATAAGATTCTGTGCAGAACATCTGGGGATACTGGGCTGAGCATGACCTTCCTTGTGCTCCCCCGAGATGCATCTTGGGGTTACACATTAGCTGCAGGCTCTGCTGAGACTCCCAAGAGGACGACCAAGACATTTTGCACCACTAACTCACGCCCGGCCACTGCTTCCCTCTTTTCGTCACGTATGGCAAACCTCTGCTCGGTTCCCAGAACCAGCCATTAATATACCTACCAATTACCCTGATATCCCGGGGGCTACACACTGTAGTGCGCATGACTCCCGCTGGGATCCTCGACGCAAACTTCCGCCCAACAACAGGCCACACAGACTACACGTCCCGACTTACTTGACGTTCCGCCTGTTGAACTATTACCAAACACAAGGTCGTCTTGCCGAATACTCAGCTCCCTAATGCAGCGTCTCATTTCCACACACGACGCTACCCAAGACTCGGCAGACAGCTTAGCTTAACACACTACTCGAGTTGAAGGCTGACCCATTAGTGAGTGAGCATGGTGTTCTTGTCACTGGCCAAAAGGAAGAAAGGATCATGCAGCCCTTCCAGGTTCCGTGTCCTGTGGCTGCAAATGCACACAGACATAACACGCACACGCACACACATTCTTTCTCTCTCCCTCGACTATGTACAAGGTTGATGCCAGGAAGCCCGGTCCCCTTCAACCTCTACTGATCAGTTGGACAGAGCAGTGAGCACGCACACACTTACAAACCCCGTGGTACGAGATTCCCACATTCTGGACAAAGCCTGGGGAATAAGACATGTGGATCCACTCATGCTTGGTGCCTATTAGTAGCTGAACATGGGCACTCTCCTGTCACTTGTCAGTCGATCTTCAACGCTACGCAAAGTACATAGATTCCTCTGTACTATAGCCTGGTCCGATCCCCTCGAGGGTCACTTTGGTAGGTAGCATTGCACCTGAAAAACGTGCATGGTAGCGAGCCTCCCAGGATCCTCCCCAAGCCTCCCATCCCTCATCTCGACTCTCGACGACCTGCATCTTCGCCTTTATGGAAGAAGCCTGAATTTAGTCAGCCACTAGCGCAACTGCCAACGACTTGAAGCCAGCAGATTTACCAGCGACTAAAGTAGGTATTACGCACGCATACACTTAACTGAGTACTACTACACAGTAAGTCCGCGGGGCTTGGAGTGTACTCGGTAGCTGAACATGTATCTGATCCCCTGCTTTAGACAACATGGCTCGTCACTGGGCTCGCTTAAGCAAGTCCACCCATTCCAAGATTTAAGAGGCCAATCACAGGACAAGACTAGGCAGGGCCCTCGCATGCGCTCGCAGGGGATATCGCAAGTGGGGGGCCCGCCGCAGGACTGTTCCCTCGTGGTGGCCCAGCATCTCCCCAGCCAGCTGGGCTGGTGGAATCTGGGTTGCTGGGCTCTTCTTACTGGGCTTGACTCGCTGGCCCTGGTCCTCTGGTTCCGTTCAGATGGGAATCTTGAGAGTCTTCTTCCGCACTCTCGCTCTTCTCTCAATTGACCTTCTCCACTCCGCAACTTTAAGCGTTAACTGCCCATCATACAACGACTCAACCCATCTCAATACACACGCTCTCGATCGATGGGAACCCGCAAAGTTCGACGTCGACCTTTCGTAGTCACATCGACCTAGAACCTCGACCACCGCGACGACAATATCGACGACACTGGCTTGACGTCCCCACTCCTTCCACCATGGCGATTGCCATGGGATGGCATAAACCCGACAATGTCGCCGGATCTTCCGCACCGGCCATCATGGTCGGCTTATTCGTTGCCACGGGTGGTCTGCTCTTTGGATACGATACCGGGTAAGCATGACAACGGCGACGCCATTTGATTCCGATGCGATATACGTGCCGAGAAGTGACCCCCTTACTAACGCTCTACCTATATATAGGTCCATTAACGGTATTCTCGCCATGAAGTCTTTCATTGACCAGTTTAATTCGGGCTACGTCGACAGGCAAACGAACAGGGTCATCATCTCTCCGGGCGAGACTGCTCTTATCGTCGCGATTCTGAGCGCTGGAACCTTCGTTGGCGCGCTACTTGCTGCACCGGTCGCCGACTGGATTGGCCGTCGAATATCCCTCATCATCTCCATCGGCGTGTTCTGTTTCGGTGTTATCTTCCAAGTCTGGGCGGATCAGATCCGGATGATGGTGGTCGGGAGGTGAGTCGGAGCCGCTTCGTGACCCGGTAATGGCTTTATTGATAGCAGTTAACAGGTTCTTCGCTGGCGTTGGAGTTGGAGCAGTATCTGTCCAGGTTCCCTTATACCAGTCCGAAATGGCCCCTAAGTGGATCCGTGGCACGCTCGTATGCGCGTATCAATTATCCATCACAGTAGGACTCCTAGCGGCGTCTATCGTCAACACTCTAACCAACAGGATGGTCGGTCCGGCTGCATATCGCATCCCCTTGGGCCTCCAGTTCACATGGGCTTGCGTACTGGCTGCGGGACTGCTGGTTCTCCCGGAAACCCCTCGGTACTTGATCAAGCGTGGCCAGAAGCAAGAAGCCGGTGTAGCCCTTAGCCGGCTTCGGCGTCTCGATATCTACCATCCCGCATTGGTTGAAGAGCTTGCCGAGATCGAAGCGAATCACGAATATGAGCTCACCCTCGGGCCGGACACGTACCGTGACATCTTCCTCGGATCACCGCACCTCGGCCGCCGTACATTAACCGGTTGCGGATTACAAATGCTTCAACAGCTGTCTGGAATAAATTTTATCATGTATTACGGCACGTCTTTTTTCAATACCGCCCACATATCCGATCCCTTTGTCATATCCCTTGTCATGAATATCGTCAACGTCGTTTCTACGATACCCGGACTCTTTGTTGTGGAGAGTTGGGGCCGTCGGAAACTGCTGATCGTCGGTTCGGTCGGCATGGCAATCTGCCAATTGACCATCGCAGTAGCGGCGACCATCGTGGGCGGAGATATGCCAGAGCTGGTAGCCAAGATCCTGATAGTATTCGTCTCCTTTTTCATCTTTTTCTATGCCGCTTCGTGGGGCCCAGTCTGTTGGGTCGTTACATCCGAGATCTACCCCCTCAAGGTTCGCGCCAAGGCTATGTCGGTTTCCACGGCATCCAACTGGCTCCTCAACTTCGGCATCGCTTACGGCACACCTTATATGGTCGGGAACGGCGACGGGTACGCTGACCTGGGGACTAAAGTCTTCTACGTTTGGGGTGCTTTTTGTATCCTCGCGGGGATCTTTGTCTATTGCATGGTCTATGAGACGAGCAAAATCAGCCTGGAGCAAATTGACGAGATGTACGAACGTGTCGCGTTTGCCTGGAAGAGCAGAGACTTTGAGCCGAGCTGGAGCTTCCAGCAGTTACGTGATGAGGGATTCGCCGATAGTGGCGTACCGCCCGCAGAACATGAGTTACAACCACAACCTTCGTCTACGAGCTCGACGACGGATACCAGCATAGACACGATTCACTCGTCGGAGCCCGGCACAGCCGCAGATAACAGGACGGAAGAGGACAAAGCTATACGAGATATGGGTTTGGGCAATGTTGATTTTAGCTACTAACTTTTAGAAAATGCCTGCGCCTTTCGAGTGGCAGTAGGGCCTCGCCCCATTCGGATTCATTGCTAGGGCAGGAGTCGCTTGTTACTTTCGGGTCATATCCTTTTTCTTCCCAAAAAAATCAGCGCTGGAGTTGGATGCCATGGAGTTCAGTGGAAAGGGGTTATGGCTAACGAGGCAATTTACGTCGGTTCCCTGGGGTCTGGTCCTGTGGTTTGGGAATTTCTGGTTTATGGATGCTCCTGTGGGGTGTTACGGGGCGTCTATAAAGGTTTGACATGATCAGACATGATATCAGAGCGCGGTGGTATTTGGTGCACCGCGCTGTTGCGCGTGTATGGGTCGATCAAGCAATGGGTTAGCATACACTACTCTCTTCCGGGCAGGTTTGGCTCTGCCCTGTATCACTGCTTGATATGATCATGGACGGTTCGTCATTATACACTCAATTCAATCTACCCTTAGTAGTCATGAGATGTCACGGATAGCATCCCCTCGTGACTCTTACCCTGCAATCATGACTCCTTCCGACTACCGAGTCCGTCTACGAGATCGACCGCGGGCAGCCACGACTTCTGATTTCTTTCCGTATCCTTCAGGCCGCCCGCATATTGGAACGCCGTTCATCCTGCACGTTCAGACATCTCAAGCATAGTGGCAGCGAGCACAATCGGAATTTCACAGGATGGCCCAGAGCTCCTCCACATCGGCAAAGCCAACCCCTTCGAGACACCACCACCATCACCACTCGAGCTCCGGGAGCACATCAGGATCCAAGGAGAAGAAAGCCAAAAGGAAAGGGCAAACCACCAGCAACACCCCTCATCCCCCCACGCCGCCGCCACCACCGCCGCCACCGAGACCCGGCGCGGAATGCGTCGTGCGCCCCCCACTCCTTGGCCACCACCCCTCCGCTCCCCCCCAACGCGGCAGCTTGCCTGCGGGCACTTCTACTACAGGGACTGCCTGCGGCGGCTCGTCGCCGTGCAGCTCGACGCCGGCAACCGGGCGCCCGAGTGCTGCCACGATGAGCCTGTCTCGCACCGGGGCATCCGGTGGGCGGACCGCGGCGGGCCGTTGCTGGCGAGGCTGAAGGCGCTGCGCGACGACGACGGCGCTGAGAGGCAACTCGCGTGGCGGCAGGCCCAGCAGAATAAGGCGGCCCCCGCCAACAACGACACGGCGTCCGTCGCAGCGCTGCGGGAGCTCAACGCCCGAGACGGCGCCGATAACCTGGATGTGATCTACCGCGAGGCCACCGCCGGCGCCGTCACCATCTGCTTTTTCTGCGGCGCCGCCATCGAGCGCGTGGCTAGGCCTGGATGCGATGATGTGGTGTGAGTTTGCACTCCTTTTTTCTGTCCCCCCCGCTCGTCTTCTGTCCAAGTGCCGTTTTGTGCTGCGCCATCGATTAGAGATCGCGGTTTCGTTTCTGCGTTAGCTTTTTTGCCCCTTATAATAGAGCCCTCGTTAAGCAAGGGGGCATGACGGGGTGCAAAGAATTAGACTAGTCGGACGAGTTTATTCGTTCTTTACAGGAGTGGACTGGTAACCGCTAAAACCTTTCTGGGCCATCTGTTTCACTAACGATATTCTCCGTTTCGTCCAGTTGCGTCTGCGGAAACAGGATCAAATACAGCTCAGGCGGCGAGGGGGGATCCACCGCCCCCTGGTTCGCCCAGCACGGCGGCCCCGAACCCGCTGTCCAGAAGTTCGCCCCGCAATGGATTCTCGCCGAAGCCGAGATCGCAAGAAAGCGGGAGCACAAGGCCAAGTCCAGGGAGCTCGCCGCGAGATACGCCGTTCCGGGACAGCCTACGCCGTCGACAATGTGCCGGATTTCGCGTATCACTTTTCTGGCTTGAGACCTGATAGTAGTAATCCGACGCTGCCGAGACCTGATTGAGGAGAACTCGTGTAGCTACCTAGGTGGATAGGATATCTAGCTAGCTGCTGGAACATTGAGAAAAGGCGGTGGGAAGGGGGAGAGTACCAGGCTATAAACGATCATCTACGCGTCTATGTGTTCGGCGCGAGAGAAAGATGAAATGGCCAATTAACTTGGTATAACTCATAAATTAGGATGGACATATTGCTGATAAGCCTCAAACCCCTCGTTCAGGGTAGCTCCCTCACGCACATCATGTCATCAATTGTTTCGGGTGGTCTTCTCCACGATGCAAATATATAAAGTATCCATGAATGTTGTGATCATCATTCTTGCGGCTGCACAGGCCGGTACGACGAAATGGATGTAGTTAGAGACGAAGTTAAGTTAAGGGATACAATGCAACTAATGAATTGCGGGCCAGCTACCCCGGATCACCGGCAGCACAGTGTTTTTATTTACGCACACTGACCCCCGGCCCTCAGCGCTTTAATTACCCTTACGACTGCAGGGGGACGTCATCACCTATTCAGCGCGTTCCAACGCTACTCAGCTTTCGTAAGATGGACCTAAATTTAGTTTTCAGTACACTGTGCTATCCCTCTCTATTTCAAGGTTGCGTTGATGCAACAACCCTTTAAGGTTATTTGTTGTTACTTTTCCTTTCTAACTTAAAACTTCCAGTAATTCGAAAATAGATTGATTACGATACGTACCTACAACGGCGGCTACCACCAAAAGTTACTAGGTAGCCTCATGGTCCTGTTATATATCCCGTAATAACCCGATCGAAAGACGGACGGTTTTCTACCAAGAGCATATGGCTGGCGTTCTAGGCCACCACCATGATGGCGCAGCCTTATAGCAACGGCCCAAGCAGCCACGGCGACTACGGCTACGGCTATGGCTATTCAGCTCCCGCCTCCGCGTCCGTGGCCACGTCCTACGAATACCGTAACCAAGCCGACTTTCAATCCATATGTGACGATATACTCGCAGGCGCCAGGAGGCTTCTGCATCAGCTTGCGACATACTTGCAAACCAGCCTCCGTAGTCACCAGGGGTTCTCGGGTCTTGCCATGCGCGCGGGACACCAATTCAGGAGGAACATGTCGAGGCGGCGCCTGCTCAGCTTTCCCCATTTAATAGTAGCTCTCTGGGTCATTGTTTTACTTTGGGGTGAACGCTGGATATTCGCTGCTAAGGTTCGAAGTTGCGATTGGGATCACTGGGAGGATTGGGTACGTCTCGTCCTGGCATCTATTCTGCCCCTTCGAGGGCCTAATCCTATACCCTGATGCTTACGCGTATCATCTCGACAGCCGCGAGGAGCGAATCCGCACCGACTCATCTTCATTGCCGACCCTCAGATCATCGATCCGCATTCATACCCCGGCCGTCCCTGGCCCATTAATCCCTTGACTATACGCATAACTGATAACTACATGCGAAGATCGTACAAACAACTACAGACCGTTCTTCACCCCGATACCCTTTTCTTTCTTGGCGATTTGTTTGATGGTGGCAGAGAGTGGAAAACGGCACATGGTAACTTCGACGACCCAGAGTGGGCTAAAGGACACCGGCCCGCGGATGAACAGAAGTTCTTAGAAGAATGGCGCAGAAAGTACGGCGAGGAATATTGGCTACGTGAATATGCTCGATTTGGAGATATCTTCTACGATAATTTTAACCTGGGGGGTGACTCTCCAGGTCCGGGCCAGAGAGGGCGAAAACTGATCTCAAGCTTGCCCGGAAATCACGATCTTGGTTTTGGCGCTGAGGTCAAGGTTCCAGTGAGGCAACGGTTCGTGGCATATTTTGGGGAGCCCAACAGGGTTGATGTCATTGGAAATCACACCTTCGTTTCCGTGGACACTGTTTCGTTAAGTGCTGGCACGTCCGCTATGAAAGACGAGGTTGACCTGCGGGACATTTATGCGCCAGCGAGGGAGTTTCTGAATGATATCAGGCCAACAAAAAGAAGAGCCGTCGAGAAGGAACTAAGATTCTGGAGGGGAGAGCCAGACGAGCTTGTTTTCCAGCACAAGGCGGAAGACCTCGGGTCTGCCGACTACAGTAATCTCCCGACGATGGACCCAGGAGAGGGCGCCCCGGATTTCCCAACCATTTTGTTGACACATGTCCCGCTGTATCGACTCCCAGGGACGCCGTGCGGCCCTTTCCGGGAGCATTGGCCGCCAGCGAAGCCACCTAAGGGTCAGAGTACCCCCGTGATTCCGGACCTTGGCAATGCGATCAGTGTCTCGGGCGGATATCAGTATCAGAACGTCCTGAGCCAAGAGGACTCGACAAAACTAGTCAAACAGATTGGCAACGTCAAGCATGCCTTCTCAGGGGATGACCATGATTATTGCGAAGTCGTCCACGCTGACAAAGACGATGTCCACGAGATCACCGTCAAGAGTTTTAGTATGGCCATGGGTGTGCCAACACCAGGTTTCCAAATGGTCTCGCTCTATAATCCTGTTGACGGCCAAGGGAACCCCTTACCGGGCTCCCCCGAAGTCACTCTGCAGACCCACCTCTGTCTGCTTCCAAGTCAGCTCTCGACTTACATGTGGTATGCCATTCTGGGCGTTTTCAGCCTTCTGGCCCTCATGGCGAGGGCTTTCCTTATCCCGGTGCTAAACCTTCAGCCTTTCGCTCTGGACCCCCTGCGAAGAACCCCCTCGGCCGTCCTACCCATATTCAAGCCCAAAACTGAGAGAGAGGAGGCGGATTACGACTTCAACTCGACGTCCTCGGGGACTTCCGCTTCTTCGGCCCCCCTAGCCGGCCGCTTCGCGTCCACCAGAACCCGCGGCGCGTCCTTGTCTAACGGACTAGTAGCGCAGGCGCGGAACCCGTCGCCGAGGCCCAAGGGCCGGCCCAGCGGGGGGAAGTGGGGCTGGGGCGATAACAGAGGCCCGAGGATCGAGATCAGGAGGGACGCGTCGTACGACGGCGGCAAGTCGCGGGACGACGTCTGGCGGCCGGCGTCGCGCCCCCGGAGCACGCTCGCGCTGGTCGCCAGGGAGATCTGGACCACAAGCTGGAGGGTGGTGTGGATGGCGGGGCTCTTCTTCGCGTACCTCACGTACCAGGGGTAAAAGGAAGTCCCTTTCTGTAAAATTTCGTTTGGGGTTGCATCGTAGCGCATCGTAAGGAGTCGCATTGGAAACAAGGTTTGCATTCCGTGGATAGGGAAGCGGGCAGAGGAGTAGGCAGACGGACATGCAGTTGATAGGTACGACCGCAGCGCTTTCCCTCACGTAGAGTGTTTTTCCGGGAGGGTTGGACTGGTGGGTTTCACGGAGAAAGAGAAGCTGAGAGGGTAGGAGTGTCACTTGTGCCACGGTTGCAAGTCGCGGGTCACGAAAAGTAAGCCGGGTTCTGGCGGCTTTTGTACAACAACAGGTTAGCCTTTAATAACGGACGACTCTTTGTTACGCTGAACGAAACTCAGGTGTCGCTAGGACTTAGAGGGCTTTCTTTCTGTGTGGGGGGGAAGAATACTGTCAAGGCGGAGAGGACAGGGTCGGGTTGGGTTGTTGAGGATGACTGACTGTACGGCCAGCTGTGTCGACTGCGTCCATTAGAGTAATTACCTTGGGAGCTCCCCGCGCGCAGTCTGTGATTTGGAAAGTAGTTCCTAGATCGAAGTCGGCACTGCGATGCTTTCGTAATCGGACCGCTCTGTTCTCATAGGATGGTCCTAGTGTTTTCAGATATCGCCCTTGGATCATCTTGTGCTGTTATGCCATGGCCACCCCTCCTCCAGAGATGCTGAGCACGCTGCGAGCGAACTTTCCCCTCAGTATGCCGTTTTGGCAATAGCGCATACAGCACATCATCCCATCGTCATCGTCGCCATCGTCTTGACGGCAACTTTGGCCCCCAATGTATTCCTACGCCCCACGTTATGCCAATGGAATCGCGTCGCTTCGGCTGCATAACAGAAGCAAGCTGTCTCATGCAGAGATCATACAGGACCTGCGCGGCGTAGTTACTACAATAGGGGTCACACAACTGGGGCACTCGCTTTAAAAAAACATATAGCGTCGTGAATAGCTATATTGAGCCCAACACTGGTCCTAGATCGCCTACCAAGCGCTATGCGCCATGCCCGTGGCTGGTAAACAAGAGGGAGCCAGTGAGCCCACGATCCGCTTTATCAGTCTTCCTTGCAACGAATACCCATGTGGTCCAGAATGTACACTCCCAACCTACCAGGAACGGGTCCTGCACGGGTATAAGTCCCAGGGCCGAGATCCAAATCATTACCATCCGTGTCCTCGTCCGCACTTGGAATCAATATGAAAAAAACTAGCGCGGCAGACCTTAACCGTGTCCAGGTTATAAGTGCGCTGGGTATGGTGAACAAGACAAAAAAAGGTAATGACTGTCGGCAGTTATGTCAATGCCGAGAGAGATGCAGAACGATTGAAAAATTAAAAAGTCCAAGTAAAAGACTCCTTAACGTCGAAAGCGACCGAGTGCCTAGACATGGAGGGCGTGATAGTCAGTCATGATGCCCAAGGACGGAATACTTAGCGAGAAGCGGGGGAGGCGACGCCGGGGGGGCTTCTTGATTTCAGTCCAAGGAAAAGAAGACACACCTGATGTCCGCGGCCGAGGCCCCTACGAGGACCCTGAAGGACCCCTCCTCGGCGATCCAGGCGGGGATCGAGTCGTCGTAGTAGCCGACGGCGTAGCGGTCGAGCGGGATGGTGACGTGCTTGGTCTCGTCGGGCTCGAGGAACACCTTCTCGAACGCCACGAGCTCCTTCTCGGGCCGCGGCAGCTTCGACCTGACGTCCCGCACGTACACCTGCACCGTCTCGGCGCCGGCGACGGGCCCGACGTTCGACACGGCGAAGACGAGGTCGATGGGCGCCGAGGAGGCGTCCAGCGTCTTCCTGCTGAGCGACGGTCGGCCGTACTCGAACGCCGTGTACGAGAGCCCGTGCCCGAACGCGAAGAGCGGCGGGATCTTCGCGCGGTCGTAGTGCCTGTACCCGATGTACAGGCCTTCGCCGTACAGGACCCGCATGTTCTCGCCGGGCCAGTTGTGCCAGGCGGGCGTGTCCTCGATTCTCCGGGGGAACGTAGTCTAGGAAATGCGAGTTAATGGGTTGGTGGCAGGCGCCTAAGATTTCAGACGGATGACTTACCGGAAGCTTGCCGCTCGGGTTTTGCAGGCCGAACAGGACGTCGGCCAGGGCGTTTCCAGCCTCTTGGCCCTGGTACCAGGCTTGGATGATGGCGGGGACACGGTCAGCCCACGGCATTGTCACCGGGGAGCCGGACTGGTTCACCACAACGGTACGAGGATTTGCCTCGACGACGGCCTCGATCAGCCGGTCCTGGCTACCGTCCTTCGGCAGGTCCATCGTCTGTCTGTCGTAGCCCTCGGATTCCCATTCGGCATCGAGTCCGACGATGACAACAGCAACGTCGGCTTGTTTCGCAGCGTTGACGGCTTCCTGGAGATAGTCGACCTGGTCCTCCTGTTTGAAGCCGATGCGGCAGCCGCCGTACTTATGCGTCATTTTGAACTGCTTCTGTTTAGCGATTGGCCGCAGCTCATTTGTCATCTCGACGCGGAGCTCCACAGGCTTTCGGGCTTGCATTTCCACGTCGACCAAATAGTCCACAGAGCCGTCGAACATGGCCTCGCCCTCCTCGGTCCAGTTCCAGAGATCGAGAGCCAGCTTTCCATCGATGTACAGCTTTCCCGGACCGACGCTCATGAAGCTGATGGTATGCCTCCCGGTCGCCGTCGGCGTGAGGTAAGTAGTCGCAATCGCCGACCACTCGGGTCCAAGCTCAGCAAGCGGCGCGGAATCCCACAGGAACAGGTCAGTATTCGTCCGTCGCTGAATGACGGCGACGCCACCTTCGAACTTGTCCCCGCGGAACCACTCTAAAGTCACGCCCGGCTTCCCGGACTTATCCGTGCAGAACTCAGATGCAACTGGCAGCCACTTATAGATGTGGCAGCCCTGGGCATAGGTGACCTCCTGTTGGGAAACTGCCCTGATGCTGTCAAGCGGCAGCGTATTGTAATAAGGGTTGAGACTCGCGCTCCCTCCGCCGCCAGCGATCGCACGGTTCGCGTTCGGCCCGATGACAGCGACCCTGGCCGTCTTGGGGTTAATCGGCAAGGTCTGCCCCTCATTCTTCAGCAACGTCAATCCCTCAACTCCCGCCTGCCGGATAAGGGCTCGGGTTTCCGGTCGGTCATCCTCTCGCTCCGCCTCTTCGGCGGACATGTCGTCCCCTTTCGTGCGTTGTACCAGCGTTAACACGTTCTCCGCAGCGATATCAACGTCACGCTTAGTTAACTCTCCCGCCTCGATGGCTTTCAGGACCTTCTCGAACCGCCATTTCGTCGAATAGGGGAATTCGATGTCGCAGCCGGCCTTGATCGACTCGGCCACGGAAGTGACACCACCCCAATCTGATACGACGGTACTATAGGAGCTTAGAAAGCAATATCTCGTCTCTGGTGACGACCCGGCAACTTACCCATCATAGCCCCACTCGCCTCGAAGTATGTTCTTCAGCGTGTGGTGGTTCTCATCAGCGTGGACGCCGTTGATCAGGTTATACGACGACATGACCGCCCACGGATTCGCTTCTCGGACGGCTATCTCAAAAGGACGGAGGTAGATTTCTCTTAATGGACGTTCCATCAGCAGAGAATCGATGGTGAGCCGGTGGGTTTCCTGCTCATTCGCGACAAAATCTAGAGTTTATAAGCTCAAACTCGAGACATTTCACTCTTGGAACGTACGTTTGATGGTAGCGGCCACTCCTTTGGACTGGATGCCTTGTATATACTGAGAGGCAAGCTTGCCTGTAAGAAGAGGGTCCTCCGAGAATGACTCGAAATTCCTACCACCGAGAGGATGGCGATGCATACAAACCGTGGGGGCGAGGAGTACGTCTGCTGCTCTCGCCTTCACCTCGGCAGCCAGGTGTTTGCCGACTTCGTAGAGCAGGCTCTTGTTCCAAGTCGCAGCAAGGGAGATGCCGCAGGGAAACAAGGCGGCTTTAGTGCCCCCGACGAAGATCCCACCACGAGCACCGTTCGGCCCATCGCTCGTCTTGATTGCGGGTATCCCTTTCGAAGGTATGGCTTTCGTCCTCCAGAAATCTGCTGCAGTAAGGAGAGATACCTTCCCCAGTCAGCGGCGTCTGATGACAAAAGTTCGAGCGGATAGACTACCTTTTCCTCCAGTGTCAACCGAGCTAACTTTGTCCTAGCAAGCAATCGAGCATCATTTAAGCGAGCAATTTTCGAAACTGGACTGAAAGGCGGCGAGTACTCGGTGTCTGGTGTTGTGTTGCTGTCAAAGCTCTCTACCGGGGACGCATTGGGGTCGATCCCGTCGTCATATTGGTCTGATGACACTAGTCTCTCCATGTTGACCGTCGACAGAGAGGAGTCCTGCTCCTGTTTTACCCAATAGACAGGCGGTAGGGGAACAATGATCCGATGAAGGCGACAAGCACTCGCAAGTTTGAGACGGCGGACCTCAAGGCTTGGATTCTAGACCCTATGCTTGTCGGTGATAGTTACGGGTGGATATGGGAAGACACAGCTGTGGTGTCTGAGTTGACGGTGCAAGGTTGGTAGTGAATGACTCTTAGGGTCAAAACACTCCCACGGCGCGGGAAATTCCCCGACCTAAATATGCCATCAGCGATATGTTCAGGACTCGCCGTCTACAACGAATGGGCCTAGCCCTGCCGGCATATTGCTCCATAGCTCGAAACGGAGGGCCCATATCAGGTAAAGTTCGGGACGAAAGCCGTTATCAGGGATTCTCAATGCGGGATCTCGGTACTGGATACCTTTCCCACCAACGGAGCTCGAGCGGACACTATGCTCGCATGCGAGGTAAGATGGACAAAGAGAGTGTGCCATGGTTCCCATGGTGGGTCCGCTAAGGTTCCTACTAGCTCTTCTACGAACGACATTGAACGAGGAAGTCGTGAAACCGCAGACCCGTGAGCGAGTGTGGAGTCGGTCAGCACTATCCAGGTTATATGATGTTACGGCGTTATTACCGAGACACTCGTTTGGGTTGCCAAAGTAACACTCGAGCAGGAGCTCTGCGGGAGGGCATTATACAGCCGGGTTCCTTATGTTTTGGGCATGTCGGTACACGCGGACCGGATGAGCGGTGCCCATACGTCTGAGGAGGCGCTTAAGCGGAAATATACTCGATACTGATGTCTGCATTATCAAACAACTGCCTTGTGCAACTCAATAGAAGCAGTTTTTCTGGCCGGGGCGGGGGTCCTCGGGCTCGGCAGTAGAGTATCTAGCGACCGGGAAGACTGGAGGCACGACATCCAGAGAGGGTCTGATGAGCCAAGATCGTAGGGATGCCATGTGCATCATGTGGAATCGCTTTTGAAGTCGCCGGTTCCTCGTTCTCACATCCATGGGGACTTCAGCAATGCAGTCGTTAAGCTCAAGCCCCAGCAGCAGAGGAAAGTATAGATTAAGCATCCACAAGCAAGATAAATAGTATATTGACCTTAATGCCCGCCTGACAGCCATCCATTTTGTTTGTGCCAGTCGATTGGTCCATATAGTGGCGTGTAAAGTAGCGTATATGTTTAAGGAGGTTCCACATCTCATTCCGGAAACTGGGAAGAGTGTAGTTTTACCCTTGTCATCGGAAAGTGGAGCACTGGGATGAATCCCCCCTGTTATCGTAAATTTACCAAAGTCCATTGCGAAGACGTTGCCTCCGTCCGCTAACATCTGTAGTAGCTGGTATTCTCTTAGGATGGTGTCGCCCATTATTGGTCATCTAGGGATCTCTGAGTGGTTTTTCAAATCCGGCCCAATGGGGCTGTATTCAACGTACTCATCCATAATGGAATAGCTCTAGTCGAAGCTTACCTCTCTGTCTCCCGGGACTAAGAGTTACCTAATTAAGAGCAAGACCCAGCACTGCAGTTCTTGGGTGCAAGAAGTTGAATACCTATATGGTGACGCTGAAAGCGGAGCCGGCCTGAACCGAACTCAACATTGGCGTATCGGCGGAGCGCATTCAAGTGCCGTATACCTTAGATATCTCATTCATGACGGCATCAGGTATTGACACATCCATCGCGCTACCAAGTACAGCAATTATTAATCTGGAGACGACAATATTGCTAGTGATAAGGCTTAGAGGAATAGATTAGCTGGACCCGATTAAATTCGGCTGTGCGGGCCGAACCCCATTATTTCGGATCTGATATAAGGCTGCCCCTACGACTAACCGATTTGATGTCAAGTGACATAAGTAGACTTTTGCCGTCAACTTTCTGACTGCGGCCATCGGCTACGCAGAGGTTCTACCATATATTCTACCATATATTCTTGTCTTCTATCACATAATTGCACGGGGACTCCTTAATGCGAGGGCCGCAAGACGAAGCCTTAACTTTGAGCCCCATCTCGGGCGACGTACGGTAAATTTTGATTCCATGAACCATAAGACGAGATCAATACGTAAATCCATATTTGTGTGAAGATAGACGCCTGGTTCACGGAGAAATGGGGGTGCGCTTATTGGTTGCAAAGCGTTATAGGCTAGGCCCCCTATACCAGCAGTCCCAGATCTACAATTTTGGCAGATCGGAGCTCGACGGAGCCTCTCCTATTCGGGAAGACATTCCAGAATACTTCACCTAGGTCTACCATCATGTGCTTGGGTTTCATTCTACCTCCAGCCATCAGCCCAATGTTCACGTGCATTTAAAGCCTAGCTGGGCCTCGAATGTTGGTAACTTGGGCTGCCTGACTTCAGCGATCTGCCAAGCCTCCAAGTGTGCCCTTCAGATGACGGTCCTAGGTATGCAAGATCGATGCTTGAGAAAAAACCCTCCGCGCTGCCCCGAAAAGCATGTGTCGTACGGTAGCTATCTAGGAGCTACATGCGCATACATGCACAGATGGATCCATCTCTCCTATGTAGCAATCTCCGCATCTGTTTCGTGCTTCCCCAAACCCTCTCCCACTTCTGGCGTCATAATATCTTCCGGTGGTACTATATCGATGTGGGTCTATGTTGGCACGCAAATACTGCACAGCCGATGCGCATCAAGGATCCGGGGGGCCTTCCGGAATTGTCCCCGCATTGGCGAATCCGCGCCGAGCTCCGTCTTGACATTCTGTGCGGCATCCCATAACGCTACTTCCACATCGCCGAAACCCTGCTGCTGATTGACTACTTCGTAATAGGTAGCTAAGCTTGTTAACTCTTCTACAGCGCATCGGCTGGGCCAGAGTATTCACAGAGACGCCGATCATTAGTTGACAATAAGAGCCAAGAGCTAGTGGCGTCTTTACCAGGAAGATGGCCGAAGAGATAGAAACGGCCCAGTATATGATATCAGCCGAAGCAAAGCCGATCCTTGCAGCCCAACATCAATGCTTCCAGAAACCACGGCCATCTAAACCCTCAGGTACGCTAAGGCCCCAGGTCAAATTCAAGGAACCGTGGAGCCCAACACGCCCGGCCTCGCCCGCAACCTATGATTAGCTTCTTGGCCCTGTCCACTAGTGTTGCTATCTTGTGTTAGGAACGTTACATGGGAAGCTCGAGACCGGGGTCTCTAGAAAGATGGTTCTGGGAAGGAGCCTCAACGACGTCTTTCGCCGTTGTCGTTTAAAGGCTATGGTATGGAACAGGCCTTGTGCGGCTGCAGGCTCGTATTAACGTACTACTACGTCCTGGTACTACCATCCTTAAGAAATCGGAATACTCAACCGCACCCACAACCAGTGCGACTGTTCTGTGGTCTATGGCCTTCTTGCCGTTCATGTCATATTCTGGCGGAGATATGAATAATGGTGACCCTTCTCAGGGCCCCATGGAGGAATACATGGCCATTCGCATCCGGGAAAGTCGCGTTGGTTCGAAATTCTGCGAGGCATTCTCGTGTAGCATCATTCAGCGTAGAATGAAGCTGCGAGTTACGTATTCCGAATCAAGAGCTTTGTGGTCCCCCTGAAGGCTGAGGTCACATTGACTCGGATGTCGCATCCGCCCGTCTCCCCAAGCATCCCATGTTGGGTGCAGCTTGCATATAATGCGACCGTCGAGGAGTCGAAGTCGTGTGCTTTCGGTGTCGCATTGCGCAAGCTTGAAGCGTTAGTTTCCGTTCTTCGCCGGGCTTTCTTGATGCAATGTCGATCCGCTGAGGAGCTGAGATGACGAGGTCCCGTTCTTCCCCTATCTCCCTATTCCGACGCGACATTAACTAGTCTTCGATCGTCCACCGATACAATTATTCCATCAATACTCTTCCTCTCCTACTGACGGGTTACGATGGCGAGCTATGCAGCTTGATACTGGAGGAGAAATCCGCGTCTGTACGTCCGGCCGTCAAGCATCATATACGAGTCGACGAGAGCTTTGAATCGAAGTCAATGCCAGGGTCGATGCAAGGGAACTCTTCAAGACAGCCACGTACGAAGCTTGATAATCTGCTTGGCATAGTTCATACCGGCGGACGGTGGCATATGTCTTCATCTGAGGAGCTGATTACCTTGGCATAGACGCACTTCTGTTATCCGCCGACTTTTGGTTATCTTCAACGAGGCCAATGCCTGGGCTGAGACATATCATTCTGGCATGGAGTTTCGTACATCAGCCAGGCTGACACAGCTCCTAGAGCCAGATTATCGGCCAGCTGCCGGCCGCCCGTTACTATTAAGCAAAGTAAGTTACATGATGGGTCCCCGGGATCAGTCTGAGATGGGCCATCGATCGGTTTCCTTGGTCATTACTATACTGGACAGAGTCTATCGCCATATTTCCTGGTTAGACAGCCACCAGTCATACCTTGAAACTCTCTGCTTGTCCCAATGCCCCCCTCCTTGAAGTTCACATATAGGCTGTGCGCGGCACCGGATGATGGGAGATCTTCAAAATGGGTAACGCAGCCAGTGGCCGATTTGCCCATATAAGGTTGCAACGGCATGCAAACTCGAATGTAACCAATCTAGAAGCTTGCGGTCGATCTCCCGACAGATACACAAATTTCGCCACCAACGAATCTCACTTATTGTGTTGGCCCAGCATCAAGGCACGTCTAGCCGCCAGTGGTTTTATCTTCGATCTATGCGGTACTAGCGACCCTTGAGCGCAGCGATCTCCCACATCCGAGGTTGATTACCAGCCAGGTAGACAACAAGTGGCCCATTGCTCCCTCGGGCCAGTGGAGATATGTGAATGGGGCTGCAGTCCGCGTGCAGTCCGATATACAGCTTCTGGTTAAAGCTGGTTGAACATCCTGGCGAGATACGTCAGCCGAAGAGGGTGCTGTATGAGGGGAAGCTGTTGTAGCAATATAATGAGCTTCCCCCTCGTAGGTAAAGGCTCCGAGGCGGCCTCTGAGCGATATACCTACTGCATTGGAGCTCGTGGTCATGCATACTGCCTAAAGCGCCCGGGTTTGATACTCAACTCCCACAAGAGCTTGAGGTCGTCCGTCTACATGAAGTCCCCTCGGAGCCTCGGTATAATTCATAGCGTACTTGGCATTCCGCATGCCCTGCTCGTCGCATGTGTTGGTAAACACCCATAAGTTTTTTTGTGGGTTTGTGGGAGGATACGCTGCTATGTCTTCGAATGCCGGAACTAACCCGAAATTTCAACATAGCTGCTAAGCGAGTTGCTTCTGCATCCTAAGGGCACCCCCACAATCGCGGACCTTGTAAAGCCTTGATCAACTTAGCATGCAGGACCACATTCAATCTTTCTCCTAGCTTGGCAGAGCTTGGAATTTCCCTCTGATCTCCCGAGTCAGTGGAAAGCATCGGTCCATCTGTTGAAGACACTCGATGCGTGGTACCCTAGGCCGCAATCGTTGTGTGTATGCGCCATAGCTCAGGTCTAGCAATACTCCAAGGGAGTGACATGGACTGGATTGGCTCACAGACGACATATTTTGCAGTCCCTTAGAACCAATATGTGTGTCTGCACCTCTACCATGTCCGACAGAGTGTAGAGCTCGGGCATATACAGCAAGTAATCTATCTGTGGACTCTAGGCCTACGGCCATATAGGGCCTCCCCTTGTTAGCTGCTGAGCTAAGAAGAAATTGCTCTCTTGAAAGTTATTTTATGCCAGTGTCAAGTTATGTTCATGGGCTACATGTCCTCCCTTGCTACTGCGTTCGAGGTATCGATATGTGCTCCTCGGTGGTCTTGCGCGCTTCTGTGGTTCTTGGCTAAAGAAGCTTGTGAAGTTCCTAACCAGGAGGATGAGTGGCGAAGCGAGGGCTGCTGCAACCTACTCTCTAACATAAGAGACTTAAGTTCGGGTCTCTCCTCTGGTCTTTGGACCTGGTTGCCTCTAGGATTTGACATTGATCCCCCGCTATTAAGTTCTTTGGAGCCGTCAGCCACACGATCAAGACTGGTTGATTCTGGCGGATTTATCAAGCATGCTAAATGAGAGAGTATCAAGGTCAGTGCTATCGAGTCTCTGGGGTCTGAGAACAAGTCCAAGGGGCAGCCGTTCGCACATCCCTCGGATCAAGAACCACGAGGTCAGCACGACGAACCGACGAGGCCAAGGATTGCCGTCAACCGCAAAACCCCCGAAGTTTCCGATAATCTTTACGGTGACTGCTAGGGCTCTTAGGTTAGGGTGTTACCTACACTAATCCCCTCCAGGGCCATGAGGTCGACCAGAATGGGCGTTCCAAAAACCACCCAGGGGAATTGGAGTGGACTTCCTTTCCCAGCCCCAAAACGAATATCAGCCGCTCTATCTACCAAACAGGCTGGCGTAAGGCGTAGAGATGGCATGAGAGCGACCAGGGCATACGGCTAGACACTTGGATCTTTCCAGTTGGGACGAGAGCGTACAGTTCTCGAGGGGCGGGCCTGAGGTGGCCACTGGGGGTATTATATCGCGTATATTCTCGCCATGAGATCTAAGCCAGGAATAATGTGGTGGTTTTGCTCATGATGATGTCTTGGAAGTATTGTATAAGTTTCCAAAAACATGGACATCAGGGACACCAAAACTGTCGTCTAATGAGGAGCTTGCTGAGTACCCCCCTTGCTGTGACTATGGCATCCAAACTAAGCTGTACCAAACCAATAAGGAGGTGGAAACCGGCTTTCCTTGGCACGCAGGTGACTTTCGGGATGGCCCATGCGTACTACCTACAAATGTTTCAAGAAGAAAAAATAGGGGAGATGTTTTTGTGGGCGAAACGGACCAACCTCCGATGCGGCGGCCCCTTCGTTTTTCTGAAGCCCCGCACGACTCGCCAACCCCCACATGAGTCACACCCCGCTTCGTGGTTATCGATACCAACCCGATAGAAAGTTTGGTGGTTAAGAAATCATTTACCCCTCCAACAGCTCAACCTCCAAGTTGCAAATACCGACCACAAAGAGGGCCATCCTCGACAAGTTTTCACCATGGCCTCTGAAGAAATTCCTCACCGGCCCGCGACTGAGGAGGCTGCAGGTCAGCAACCGGCGCCTGAAGCTGACCAGTCACAGAAGCTCCATGAAGACCCTGTGACTGGAGAGAAGATCTCCAAGACTGAACTCAAGAGGCGACAGAAACAACGTAAGCTTGCAGAAGAGAAGGAAAAAGCCAAGTCACAAGCCAAGCCGCAAGCCAAACCGGCTAAGAATCTCGAAGATGAATTGAACCCGAATGTCGGTGGTCATACTTTGGATGCTCGAACTTCTGCTGACAGGGCTGCCAGCAATACTTCGAATTGCGCTGCAAACAGATCGACAATTTACGAACGGCCCAGAATATAAACCCGTATGACGATTTTTGTTTCCACGAGGTAGTATGCGACTAACGGCTTTGTAGATACCCGCACAAGTTCCATGTCAACACGAGACTCGCGACCTTCGTCAAAGAATACGAGGACATCAAATCGGGCGATAGCCGGACCGATGTCGAGATACGTGTTGGAGTGCGGATCATGGCACAGCGTTCTTATGGCGCTTCTCTCAGATTCTACGACTGCAAGGCCGAGGGTATATCCATCCAGATCATGTGCGAGGCCAAGAATGCCACGGGTGTCCCCTTTGCTCAGCAACACGATCATTTGAGGCGAGGTGATTGGATAGGTGTTATTGGCTTCCCCGGCCGTACGAACCCCAAGTCCCGCGATGTGGGCGAGTTGAGCATCTTCGCGCGTGAAGTTGTCCTCCTCACGCCGTGTCTTCATCAGCTGCCATCTAGTCACTTCGGTCTTAAGGACAAGGAGCAACGATATAGACAACGATACCTGGATCTCATCATGAATGACTCGACACGTCGCACATTCATTCAACGAGCGCAGATAATCGGATATATCCGCCAGTTCTTAAACGACCGGGACTTCCTCGAGGTCCAGACGCCGATGATGAACAAGATTGCCGGAGGAGCCACGGCTCGGCCATTCAAGACTTTCCATAATGATCTTCAGATGGAGCTCTTTATGCGAGTTGCCCCAGAGCTTTATCTGAAGCAGCTTGTCGTTGGCGGTCTTGAACGTGTCTACGAAATTGGACGGCAGTTCCGGAATGAAGATATCGATCTGACTCACAATCCCGAATTCACAACTCTTGAGTTCTATTGCGCTTTCTTCGATGTCAACGATCTGATGGACTTTACCGAGGAGATGGTCAGCGGCCTTGTCAAGGCTGTCACCGGGTCCTACCAGACCAAATTTCATGCTCAAGATGGGACAGAATATTCGATCAATTGGCAGCCACCTTGGCCACGCATTGATATGATACCGGCCCTCGAGGAGGCCACTGGCACCAAATTCCCCCCTGCAGACCAGTTCCATACCGATGAGAGCCTGGAGTTTTTCCGCGCATTACTAGAGAAGCTCAACATTACCTGTTCCCCGCCACACACAACGTCTCGACTAATCGATAAACTTACGGGGGAATTCATCGAGTCCCGGTGCATCAACCCGACGTTTATCAAGGGCCACCCTATGGTGTAAGTTTTAACGATCCTGACGAGAGCATCTGCGGAAACTGACATCATACCAGAATGTCACCATTGGCGAAGTCCGATCGTGCCGTTCCCGGTCTCTCAGAACGGTTTGAGGTCTTCGTGTGTACCAAAGAGATCGCAAATGCATATACGGAGTTGAATGATCCCTTGGACCAGAGAGCACGTTTCCTAGAGCAAGCAAAGGATAAAGACAAGGGCGATTTGGAAGCCCAGCTTATTGATGAGTATGCTAGCGTTTCTGTAATAATTTTGTCTTGTGGCTAACTGTTTCCGAAGGACATTCTGTCAGGCTCTTGAATATGGCCTGCCGCCCACCGGGGGTTTCGGAATGGGCATCGACCGGATGGTCATGTTCTTGGCCGACCAGTACAGGTATGTAGCCTTATGAGCTCTAGCCGAGTGGAAGCTAACATTTGGCATTAGTATCAAGGAAGTCTTGACGTTCCCTTTGATGAAGGACGTTTCCGAGCCTTCGACCAAGGGACCGGTGGTGGCTGAACAAGAAGCCAGCACAGAGGTTAATTGAGAGTGGATGACATTGAGTTGGTATTGATCAGAGCTGGTATGCCTACCACACTGATGAACTAATACCTAGGAAGCATGAGTATCTTCTCAATAGATACGAGCTTAAGTGGTTATACACCTAGAATGATAAAATATCCTAGTAGTGAATCGTTTATTCAAGCAGCTATTCATTCTTGTCATTGCCATGATTCGTGGACTTTTGACCGTTGGCGGGCTGTCGCATTGCTCCTTCGATTTTATGGCCGTCCGGGGCCGGACCCACAGCCTCCACAAATAACGCAGAAAGGGGGTAGAGTAGGAGTGCGAGCGGATCAAGGTGCGGCACCTTACGGAGCAAGGCAAGCGGCTTGGCCGCTCCGTTTAGAAGTAAACGGAACCTAGGCGCTTAAAGCATAGTTACACACGCGCTCCATCTGCAGGCTTATGGCCCCGGTGAGGGTCTATGACTCCTCTGCTTCAAATGCCAGTGTTGGTCAGATGGCTTGGATAAATAGAGATAATGTGTATCATATGCTTCTGTTTGCCCCTGGTAACCGACGCTTCCCCGGCCACTCATATACCTCATGGAATCGAAATCGGTATGTTTTGGATCGTGGAATAGCATAGCAGCTCTTATTCAACTTCGTTACTGGATATTCACGTGGTAGTAAACACGTGACCGAGATATCAGTTTCGGGGAAGCCTTCAGCTTGGTATGATTCAACATTGATAAGTTTACCACCCTAGCTCGACGTCTTTGCAGTCTTAAGTGCAACTGTGATCTACGCGAACTGAGACGTGTTCTGTTTACTTGATACTTCCTTCATGCGGCTTTGGTGTCCGGCGTAGCCCGGCCAAAGAGCCACCGTTGATGATTACTAGGTTACCTGTACTACAGGTCCTGTAGTACGTCCCTAGTGTTATATTGGACCTATATGGAAAGACAGTCTTTATATCATTAAAGGCCATTGAAGCGATGGCAACAGCGTCGTGGTCTATATGTCCACGGACTTCTCCATTAAATGTTGCCCTCGAACCGATCCTATAACTGTATTGCCTATCTCTAGGGTTTGCACTACCCACCCACCCACGCTAAAATTTCTACCTACGAGCTACCCACGCGACGAAAATACTACTCACGAATTACCCATTTGTGGGTAGTACTTATTTATTAGCATATATTTTTACCTATTAAATTTTTTCTAAATTTCTATTCGGTCGTATTTAATTATTGGTAGGTATAATACTATGCAAATGTATAATTAATTAAAAAATTTTAATATTAACAGTATTTGCCGATTAGTACGTCGATTAGTACGCGATTGAAAAATAATTATTTGTAAGTACGTATTGGTGAATAAGTACTCAAAAATTACCCACGCTACCCACGCCACCCACGGGCACCCACCCACGGTCGTGGGTAGTCCATGGGTACCCATTACCCATTACAAACCCTACCTATCTCCTTTACCCCGTAGACTCCAGAACTTGTAAACCATACGGAATACAGATGTAATCCCGACGCATTCGATATGATAATGTTCGTATAATCATGAAAGTCTTAGAGAAATCAGAAAATACTTTGTATCAGTGGCTTCAAAAGTCTCTGGTAGCTTTCAGTGACGGCACGACATTTCCCGGACTATAGTCTCCGTCCCAGTCCCAGCGTTGGGAGACACGCGGTGACTCCCTGGCGGTAGGTGCTCCCAGTAATTATGGCGGAACCACCCGTAGCGATGGGCATTACCAAGGATCACGGGGATAGCAGGATAGCAGTACTCATGCGCCTTGCGGCGCAAGTGAAACCAGCATGAGAAGCGCCGAAGTCGGCCGTGGCTACGATCGCCAACTGCGAAGCTTTGGGTCCTCCCAGTCTTGTTCATTCTCTCCCGCGGCACTGCCTTGTTACCTACATGTCTATGACGAGCCAGTCTCTCAGTGGTTGCGTTTCGTTCTTAGCTCTGATTTGCGTATGATATTGAAGGGGATTGAATGCCTAGGAAAGATATCAAGGCACTGAACGTGTTCAGCGATACATAGACCTGTCGAAAATGCACACTGATTATCATCTTATATGGGTCTCTAACACTAAGTCCGCTGAATTCATGACCTCATTACACTCCCATAAAAACAGCATCGATACAGGAAGTCAAGCCAAAGATCGCCCCAGTCTCGAGACAAGTCCGCGTTTAACGCCCAACTGAACAATCCCTCTAGACTCCGATTCCGTCTCGCCTACGATTGCAGCTCATGGAGCTGGCCGTGGTGATTATCATTGTAGCCCCGCTGCCCAATGACATTACTACCCGCCTCGTGAACCGTGGGCGGGACGCCTGAGGGGTAGCCGCCCTGCTGCTGGGGCGGGCCGTGCTGGCTCTGCGCGCTGTTCGAAAAGACGGTCGACGTCGGGCTGGTAGGCTGCTGCTGCATGCTCGCCCTGTTATCCGCTCCAAACTGGGAGCCGTGTAATGTTGGACTCGTGGAACTTTGTCTGTCCGGGTCCCCCACGTGCGCCATGTTGACGAAGCCGCCGGGCTTGCCCGAGTCGTGGTAGTAGCCCCCAGGGGGGTAGGTGCCCTGCGGCGGAGTCTGCGGCGAGGGGTGGACGGGGTTGTAGGTGGATTCGTGACCGGGAGGTGGGCCCTGGGGTCCGGACTGCTGTATCATCTGCGGGGGTTGTTGTGGTGGGGTCCTACTGTTGTTATTGTTGCGGATCAGGAAGAACGTCAGCAGGGAGATCAGGGCGATTCCGCCGACGCCTCCTACGACGCCGCCCACGATGGCACCCGTGTTACTAGACGGCGGAGCAGTCGTTGACGTACTGTTTGGCGAACTGCCTGGCGGACTGCCTGGCGGGCTGTCTGGCGGGCTGTCTGGCGGACTGTCTGGCGGACTGTCTGGCGGACTGCCTGGCGTACTAAGGGTTGGCGTACTAAGGGTTGGCGTACTCGTCGTATTGAATGTGACCGTTCTCAACCCCCCCCAATTAGTTTGGCTAGTGTATGTAGTCTCCGCTGTCTGTACTATGGAACTGTCGAATGAATCACAGAAGTAACCCGTAACACCATCGAAGAAAGACATGGTACCACAGTACGGCAATGACGCGCTGTTACTAGGAACTGTTAGTAAACCCGTCTAAGCTCCACGCCCTCGATCAATGCTGCCTTACCATTTCACAGTAAAAGTATCATACATACAGCCATCATCGCATAAGCTGGACGAATGGATTTGCACGTAATCGAGGCAGGTCAGAGCCCAATGGCAATCCACTTCGTTACAGCATCCGACCATTCCCGTGCTGGAGTAGGGGAAAAAAGCACAAGTCGGGGAGCTAACACAGGTATACGCGGCGCCTGTACAGCGTTATCAGCTCGAGAGTCATCACCCACAAGATATCGTGAACCGCTTACCGGCTCGACCATTAATATACCCGCATGTGTTATCCGGTGCCATAAGAACCGTAAAGGCTTCTTGCCTCTTCGCTAGTTCAAGAGCACTGGGCGGAGTTGTGATACGACTTGGAAACGGATCGGTTGGGCTTGGTACGGGCGAGTCAGTCGGCTCTAATTGCCTACCGTTAAAAGCTAAGGCCTGGACGGCAATACCGAAGAAAGCCGCGAGGAGGATTCGTGATGCCATCGTGACCTTGGAGCCGAGACAACGAAGCTGCGAGTGTTCCTATGGCAAGAAGCAAACTCAACTCTGGTTCAAGGACGGAGAGCGGCTCGGCCTACAACAACAGAGCTCGCCAGACCGTACAACATCCAAAGCCGAATAAAAGAGAAATCAACGGCGCGTTCAGCCGGGCGACAATGGGTCCTTATGGGCACGCATATCGGCTGGCTTAGAGATGGTTTTATACTAGCTCTGCGATAGTCTGTCTATATGCCCATAGGGCGAATTTCGCGGGGTCCCTGAGATCTAGTTCGTTACCTTCTGTGGCCTCCACACTTCAGTTCGCCTTGAGCTTTTCCTCATCGGCAACCGGGCTTGCTCCAAAGAGGTTGGAGTCAGCATCGCGGGCTGAGATGGCCAGTGGTGGGTCGCCATGTTCCGTGTGGCTGGCAGAGCTGAAAAACTTGGTAGGCACGCCAAGGGGCTATCACCTACCACCCTTCAATATAATGCGCCCTCGTCGTACGAGACAGATGTAAATGGGTCTGATCCCATGACTGCGAACATTCATCCCCAGCGTGAGCATGCTGCTAGAGCATTTGTTTCTACATCTTGTCGGCTTCAGCGCTTATATCAGTAGTTGATGGTCCTTCAGATCAGAATTGGAAGCAATGCAATCCGCTCCACCGGCCGCCCAAATGGATGAATTGTGCCCTCGTTTTTACGTATTCAGGAACGAAGCGAGTGAATGAGGCTTTTGCAAGCTACTGATAGGTTCAAGCCATATTTTCCAGGCTGAGCCATATACACAGAAAATCATTACACGATATAATTCGCACAACAGATACTATGAATGAGGCTTTTATGAGGCTTTTATTATTGTGACGGACTTCCCAAAGGGGAAAGCAACTTAGGGGGTGTGTTCGGGACACTTCAACAACGCGTATTTGTGGGGAATCAGCATCATCTTCAGCAAACCGTTCGGGTCCATCAACATCAGCAGTATCCACTTCTTTCTGCTGAAAATTGCTGATTCTTCTTGGCGGGCTTAGACCAATTATGTTCAATCAGCATGCTGAATTTCCCCCACTTCAACTTCAGCAGCTTTCGAGTTGCTGAAGCTGCTGATTGATGGCGTATGGACTGCGTCAGGAGCCCTGCCCTAGCTTTAAGCCGAAGTCCTTTCGTTAAAATCAGCTGACTGGAGCGAAACTCAAAATAGTGAAGAAATCAGCATCAGCAAGTTCATTAGCGTCTTGCTGATTGACAGGGTTGGCACGAGCCATAAATATCAGTTGTTGAAGTGTCCCGAACACCCCCTTAATGAGCTTCATGTGGTTCGTGCTTCTGGGTCTGGTACATCCATCAGGTCCAAATGGTGTCCGTCTCCCAAACACTGGCTAATTGGTATGGGCCCGTACGAGAGAACTGGCAATGCCCTGGAGACTTGGAGCCTTGGTCCTGACTTTCAACCTGACCTTATCGCCAAACCTTATCGCCGATGGACCTGACCGGACTGACCTTGCCGTCAACACCCTTACCCCAGGCCGGGGACCAAGCATCCTGCCGGAACGTATAGCGGCTTGTGAGGCCTTCCAACAGGCCGAGTCAGCCGTTATCCATAAATGGAGGGGTTGTCGTCGACCTGGACCGTCGACTGGGCTGACCGTTGATTCAAAAATGAGCGGGCTCCCCTTAGTGGTGGGTGGGTGAGAAAGGGGAGCCCCGTAACAGTTGCGCAACCGTCAACCTGCCCTGACCGTCGATTTAGAAATTGCGTTTTAAAAGGAGGGCATATACTGTGCTTGCCACAGCGGGTGGTAGCCTCATGTTTAAGAAAAATTAAATTGGGCCAAAGCCAGAGGTATTGGATTCAAAAAAAGTTTTGAAAAAATGTAAGTCCTCCGAGGGAGTGCTTGCAATGATTCTTCTGGATAATCGCGTATATACATAAGTCCACATGCGCTTACAAAGCTACAGGTAGCAATGGTACTTGGGGCCTGTATTCGTAGGTACTGTGCTACATGTATGCATATATTTCCCCGGTAGGACTTTCGATGTTACGGTTATGGATGAAAGCCGAAGGAATATATACAGACCGACAATCGGAAGGCTTTGATATCTCGGCTGAGCGATGTTGATAGCACGGAGAAGACGTTCAAGGTCTCGCCGCCCGAGCCGCGACCAGTGGAGACTGCGGCAGTCACCCGTTCGATTACGGTGAGGAGATGAGGGGACAGAAAGCGACGAAACAGAAATATCGGTCTATGCGGCAGCCCCATTCAAGAAAGACTTGGAAGGTTCATAAGCACACCCTGATAATCTCATCTTGCCGGCTTAACCGGGGAATAATTAACCTTTTAAATCCTGACTTACTGTCAAACTAATGCACGGAAAGGGTATTTTGGGGTATTAACTCACGTTTCTACCACTATTGGGTATACAAGGGAAACTCGTGGATAAAGATTTTCTAACGAGGTCGCGGAACCTCCGCCTAGTGCTTGATTCGTGGGACTCACCACCTAGCAAGTCCAGAGGGGTAACCCGCGAGAGAATAGCGATCTCGAGATAAATCCTTCACAATACACACTCCTTGACTGTCCTCAAGATTGTCAGGGATAGAGTCCAGAGGATTATTACGGCTGCTAACAACGGTAAGAAGTAGCTCGCGACGGGATTGATTCCTAGCTGCGTGTGTTTAGCAGTTAGCGACGTCCGAGGTTTGTAGCAAGCTGTCGAGGGCGACGGGAAGCTCATATACGAGGTATAACGGAGATAATACGCTGTTCAGTATCGTGGGGCAGTTAAGCTCATCAGAAGACAAGGTTGCATATGGTATGGGAAGTGAAAATTGTCTGACTAGATTCGGGCTGTAAGGAGTGGTGGCTAGGAAGATCTCTATATATTGTGAGCTCCCCGGAATAAGGTTATTCGGGGTCGCTTACATCGCTTGGAACTTTGATGACTAACGAAGGTACCCCCTCTTTGCAAAATATCGCCTATATCGCCTCATTTAGCTAACCACTAGATTCAGCATGCCATCTAAGGATAGATAATGCCTCTTTCAGCCTGACAATCCTCTATCCGGGGAAATCAGATTGACCCTTCCTCCTAGAGTTACATCTTGGTTAATGCCTTGCCACCGTTTAGCTGAGTTGACTCATTTATCCACAGCAACACAGCCTGAATTACCTGCACTTCTGGAAGACAATTGCTGCGATTAGGGATGCTCGTAGGCTGCAACGATCATACTTTGTAGCAGCCGGCGGATCGATGCGCGTTGGGTGGACGAAAATGTGGGCCTGGTTCGAGTACCGCAAATACCCGATAAATTCGGCCAAAGCTAAGGAAAGCTTCTAGCCATCTGAAGCCTAGCTTTGCAGTAGTTTCCACTGATTTACGGCTTTTAGCCGCTTATAACTTAGCTGCCCTTGTGGCGAATATCTGATTTCGGCTTTTGCTACCGTTGCCATACGTAGTGATAAGAGATTATATGTTTTTAAAGTTGGTTATTTAGTATAAAATATAAAACGTAATATGAGATATATATTTTTTCTTATTACCGATTATAATAATAATATTTTTTAATTTTAAATTAACGAATTTTACGTTTTACCGTCGTTTTGGGTTACGTTTAAAAGTTTTTACGAATTGCGTTATTAAGCGTAAAAATTTTATTAAACGTATTAAATAATTATATTTAAAAACGAAAAAAAAATAAAATTTTAATTTAATTATATATATAATTTATTTTATTTACCGTTAAAATAACGCGTTTGCGAAATAATATGGTAAATTTTTTTTAAAGTTATTATTAATTTACGTTTAATAAAATATATAAATTTTTTAAGATTTTTTTATTATTAAAAAATAATAAACGGAATAATTAATTATTTTCGAAAATTATTTTTAATATCGTACGTTTATATATTTTAAGTTTAAGGTAAAATTATTTTAAAATTATTTTAAAATTATATTATACCGTTATTTTGTTATAATTATATAATTATATAAATATAAACGATATATATAAAAAACGATATATTTTTAATTAATTTTTATATTTTCGATTAAATAATTTTAATATTTTTTTAAATAATATTTTATTGTACGAAAATATATTATTAAAATAATTAAAATCGTAAATAAGTTTTTATGTTTTATATAACGCGTATTATAATTTATATTATATCCGAAAAAATTAATTAATAAGATAAAATATATTTTTAATTTTTTTTCGTATATAATTTTTATTTTATATTTAATCGTTTTTTACGTTTTCGAATTTTTAATATAAATAAAATTTTATTTTCGTTCGAATATATAAATAATTATATATATAATTTTAAAAATTTTTAAAATATTACCGTAAAATCGGACCGTAATAAATAAAATAAAAAGTAAATTATATTAATTTTTTTTATATAAGTTAATAAAAAAAATTAAATATTATAATATAATATAAATAAAATTCAGAAACGGTTTTTTAGTAAAAAAATCGAAAATAAAATTTAAATAAGTTAAATTACGTAATATAAATTTTTTTAAATTAAAAAATTTATTATAATTAATTAAATAAATATATATATATATATTAAATTTATAAAATTAAATAATTATAATTTATAATATAATTTCGTTATTTAAAATATTTTTAATATTATAAAACGTAATTAAATTATTTTATTATTTTATTATTTAAATTTTTATAATATTTTATTAATATAAATTCGTTAATTTAAATTTTATAATTAATTAATTAATTTAACTGTTATAAGTTATAAGTTTTTATTTAATAATATTATTAAATTTTAAGTAATATTTTAATAATATATTTATTATTAAATAATCCGTTTATAAAATTTTTAAAAATAATAATATAAATTCGGATAAAAAAATAAACGTTTTTTTTTAATTAAAAAAAAAAGTTTTTCGGTATTTAAATTTTGTTAATTAACGTATTATTTAATTTAAACGAAATAATATAAAATGTATTTTAATTTTTTAAATTATTTAAATTTTTATAAAATAAATATAATAATTTTCCGAAATATTAATTTAATAAGTTATAAATAAAGAATTTGGAAAAATGTTAAAATTTTTTAAATTTAAATTTTTTAATAATATTTTTATTAAATTATAATTATTTTTTATTTAATACCGTTTTTATTTTAAATATTTTTTAATTTAATTTATTACGTTTATTTCGCGAATTAAATTTGCGATTAAAAAATTTTTAAATTATAGAATAATTTAATTCGAATTTATTATAAAAAAATATATTATTATATTTTTAAAATAACAAAACCCGGAAATTATATAAATTTATAATAATTACGAAAAATTCGAATAAATTTTTTTAAAAATTTTTAAAATAATAAATAAAAAAATAAAAACAAAAATTAAAATTTAATAATTACGATAAAAAAATTTATTTTTAATTATGGTAACGAATTAATTTAATTTTTTTAAAATTTAATTAAAGATAAAAAATTTTAATAATTCGGTTTTTTAATAATTTAAAATAAAAAATTTGAAAAAAATTATTTAAAAAAATTAATTATAATATTTAACCGATTATATCGCGATAATAATTAAAATCGACGACTGGTAATATATTTAACAAATACGTAACGTTAAAAAAATATATAATAATAAATTACGTTATAATATTAATAATAACGTATTTCGACGGTAAAATATATTTTATGGAATAAATTTTAAATTTATAAAAATTAATATCGTTTAACGTTAATATAAACGATAAGTAAAATATTAAAATTATAGTAAAATACGTTATAAAATTTTTAAATATAAATTATTTAAAAAATTATAATAAAATATATTATAAATTTTAATATTTATTAAATAATTTTTAAATTAAAAAAAAATAATCGTTATAATATAACGTAAATATATAAAAAATAAATTTTTAATCGAAACGGAAAAATAACTTTAAAAATACCAAAAATAAACCGAAATTATTTATCTTAATATATTAAATTAATATAAACGGAAATATACGATATATTATTAATAACTAAAATATTTAATTTATATAATATAAAAATAATTTATTTACCGATAAATTATATATATAATTAAAAAAAAATTAATTTTTTTAACAAAATATAAAATAATTAAAAAAATAAATAATAATATCGATATTTTAAAATTATTAACATATAAAAAAAAATCGATTAAAAAATAACCGAATAAAATTAACTTACAAATAAATAATATTTATAATAAAAATTTTTTAATTATTATAAATAATATATATATAATTTAAAAAATAAAATAATTTTAAAAAAAATAATTTAATTATACGGTAATTAATCGTAAATTTTTTTTAATAATTATTTATTATTATAAATTTTCGAAAAAAAAAATTTTTAATCGTTTTAAAATAAATTATTAAAAATTTATAAAAAACGAACGAAAATATTTTTATATAACAAATAATTTATATTATAAAAAAATAATTTATTTAATAAAATTAAAAAATACGATAATAAATTAAAAATTATTTTAATTAAAAAAATAAAAAAAAAATAAAAATTTCGAAATATATAATTTTATTAAAATATCGAAAAATACGCGGTACGTATTAACGAATTAAAACCGTAAATCGAATAATAACGATATTTTATTAAATAATTACGAAATTAAATTAATAATTTTAAAAAATAAATATAACGGTTTAAATAATTTTTAAAAAAATTAAACTTTTTATAAAAAAACCGCAAAAAAGCGAAATTTAAAAAAAATAATAAAAATTTTTAAAAAAATATTAATAATAATAAAAAATAATAAAAATCTTATTTTTTTGAAATTTTAAATTAAGATATATTAATATATTATTATAATAAATAACAAAATTTTAAAAAATAATTATATTATATTTAAAATAATAAATTAATTTAAATTATTATAAAAATATAAAAAAATTTTTATATTATAAATATAATTAAAAATTACTTATTTTTTTATAATAACGGAAAAATTATACGCGAAATTAATTATTTTAATATTGTTATATTAAAATAATATATAATTATTAATTTTAATATCGTATTATTAAAAAATTACGATATAATATTAAAAATAACATAATTACGTTAATATAACTTTTTAATCGATTAAGTAATTAATTAAGTAAAATTTTTTTTACGGTTTAATAATAAATATTAAAATTTTTTTTTTAATATTTAATTAAAAATAACGATAAATACCGGTATAAAAATACGATAAAAATTTTATTACTTATAAAAAAATAACATAATAAAAAAATTTTATAAAAAAATTTAACATATTATTATTATTATTAAAATAAAATTACGATAATTAAATAACGATTTATAATAATTAACCCTAAAATTAAAAAAATTAATTAATATATTATTATAATATTATAAATACAAAAAATTATTTAATAATAAACTTAAAACGAAATTATTTAAATATAACGAATAAAATTATAAAATTATTTTTAAAAAAATATTTATTAAATTTTACCTTATTTATAATTTTAATAAAATAAAATTATAAATATTTAAAAAATATTTAAAAAATCGGCTTAAAAAAACGGATTCGATTATTTAAATTATTTACCGGTTATTTTATATTTTTTATATTTAAAAAAAATAACAAATTACGATTAATAATAAATTATTAATAATTTAATAATATTATTATTAAAATTAAATATTATTATTTTTAATTAATAAAATAAAAAACCGTTTTTATAAAATATAATAATTTATTATTTTTAATTTAAAAAATAAATATAATTTAATTCGTATTAAAAAAATATAAATAAAAAATTATATTTTAAATTAAATATAATTTTTACGAATATTTTATTATTTTTTAATATTTAATAAATTAAATTTTTTAAAAGTATTTCGATATTTTTATAATATATTATTTCGATAATATTTTTATTTTTTTAAAAAATAAAAAATAATACGAAAAATATATTTAT